>CM038794.1:146161163-146743442 GCA_021764765.1 Vicia sativa
TTTAAAAATTCACTTTTTGACATCCATTTGATATAAAGTAATATTATTTTGAACAACAAAAGAGATTAATAATCTGATAGATTCTAACCTGGCGACTGGAGCAAAGGTTTCATTATAATTAATACCTTCTTGTTGACTATACCCTTGTGCTACAAATCGTGCCTTGTTTCTGACAACTTCTCCTTGATCATTTAATTTGTTTCTGAATACCCATTTAGTTCCAATAATATTAAATCCTTTAGGCTTTGGAATAAGATCCCACACATTATTTCTTGCAAATTGATTCAGTTCTTCTTGCATGGCAATAATCCAGTCATTATCTTGAAGAGCTTCATCAATAGAAGTTGGCTCAATCAGAGAAACAAGACCAAACAGTGATTACTCATTATTCCTTAGAGCAGACCTAGTTCTGATAGGATCATCCTTCTTTCCAATGATGACATCTTCTGGATTTGCTGAAGTGATTCTTGAAAATCTTCTTTGTGAAGGTTCTTCAGAGATTCTTAAGTTGTAAAGAACTTATTCAACATCTGGAACTTCTTAGTTGTCCTTCTGTTTTGTCCCTTCAGAGTTTGGTAAATGAACTTCTGTACCTGCAACATTTTCAATCTGCTTTGGCTTTTGTTGGCCAAGCTTATCATCAAATCTTACTTTGATTGATTCTTCTACAATCAGAGTTTCTATATTGTACACTCTATAGCCTTTTGAGCGTTCAGAGTATCCAAGCAGAATACACTTATGTGCTTTAGAATCAAACTTGTTCAGATGTTCTTTAGTGTTTAAAAAATAACAATTGCATCCAAATGGATGAAAATAAGAAATGTTGGGCTTTCTGTTATTCCACAATTCATAGGGAGTCTTTTCAAGAATAGGTCTTATAGAAACTCTATTTTGAATATAACACGCTGTGTTCATAGCTTCTGCCAAAAAGTGTTTAGCCATATTGGTTTTATTGATCATAGTTTTGGCCATGTCTTGTAAAGTTATATTCTTTCATTCTACAACCCCATTTTGTTGGGGATTTCTAGGACAAGATAAATCATGAGAAATTCCAATTTCTTTAAAAAAAATTCAGAAAATTGATTTTCAAATTCACCACCATGATCACTTCTAACCTTTATGATTCTAAACTCTTTTTCATTCTAAACTTGGTTACATAAGTCAAAGAACATAGAATGTGACTCATCTTTGTGTTTTAAGAACTTTACCCATGTCCATATGCTGTAGTCATCTATAGTGACTAATCCATAGTTTTTGCCTCTAATGGATGCAATTTTCACTGGTCCAAATAGATCAATATGCAGAAGTTCTAATGGCCTAGAGGAAGAAACAACATTTTTAGATTTAAAAGAAGGTTTTGAAAATTTTCCCTTGACGAATGATTATAACCCGAGTTGAACTTCAAATTAGGAAGTCCTCTAACCAGATTGAGTTTATTAATTTGAGAAATGTTTTTCATGCTAACATGTCCCAATTTTCTGTGCCAGACCGATTATTCATTATTTACTGACAGAAGACATTTTACATTTTGTGATTTTAAATCAGAAAGATTAATTTTGTAAATGTTGTTCTTTCTCTTGCCAGAAAAGAGGATTGACCCATCCTTTTGACTTACAGCTCTACATGACTTTTGATTAAAGATAATGTCATAACCATTGTCACTTAATTGACTTATTGACAACAAGTTATGCGCTAATCCTTCTACTAACAAAACATTAGAGATAGAGGGGAGGTTACCATTTCCAATAGTTCCAAAACCAATGATTCTTCCCTTCTGGTTACCTCCAAATTTTACTTCACCTCCAGGTTTAAGTTCTGGGCTTTGGAACATAGACCTTCTTCCTGTCATATGTCGTGAGCATCGAGAGTCTAGGTACCATGATTGGTGTTTCAACTTCACCATTAAGGACATCTACAACATAGATTATTTTTTTTTAGGTACCCATATCTTTCTGGGTCCTTTCTGGTTAGAGTTTCTAAGGTTATGTTTGAACCTTGGTTTAACATAAAATATTTCAGAACGAGAAGTGTATTTTATATCATGTGTGACCATAACTGAACTATTTGTACAGTGGTTTGGATGTGATAGTCATTTTATCAACAAATTTGGGTTGATATGTTTCTTTCCCTCTAGGGGTTTCAAATCATATTCCCTTTCTATTGTTCCTACTAACTCCATAGATCATTGAAGTCATCTTGCTTTTATCTATGGTTTTAGTTAGAAACTTCTGAAAACTATAGTCATATTCTTTAAGAATATCTTTTGAACATGAAGTAGTATTTGAACTGGGAATTTTTTGAACCTTTTGAAAATCATCTTTAAGTTTAATGTTGTTTTCTTTAAGTTCAACATTTTCTGCTTTGAGTTGTTCAATCTTAGATACAATACTCTTTTTAAGTTTCTTGTATTTGATCTTGAGCTGACTATTATTTTCTAGAAGTTCTGATAGACTATCTACCAGTTCAGCATGAGAGAATTTAGAAAATACCTCATCAGGTTCTGATTTAGAGCCTGAGTCATCTTCTATTGTGGCCATGAAATCTAGGTTGGCATGCTCATCTTCTGAGTCACTTTCATCTTCAGAATATTTTGAGTCGTCCCATGTGGCCATCATTCCTTTCTTCTTTTTAAACCTTTTCCTTGGTTTTTCTCTCTGCAGCTTGGGACATTCACTTCTGAAGTGTCCAGGTTCTTTGCATTCATAGCGCGTGATGTTTCTTTTACTGAACTTCTTGTGTCCAGAAGGTTCTCCTCTATCCTCAGATCTTTTGTGGTTTTTGAACTTCTTTAGCCTATGCTTCCATATTTGATTTATTCTTCTAGAAAGCATAGATAGCTCATCTTCTGACTCTGAATCTTCAGATCTTCCATCTTCAACCTGAAAAGCATTAACATCAGGTTTTTTAGTAGATTTCAGAGCAACTAACTTACCTTTATTTTGAGGCTCAAATTCATCAAGCTCTATTTCATGACTTCTTAGTGCGCTGATGAGTTCTTCTAGGGATATAGCATTCAAGTCTTTTGAAACTTTGAAGGCTGTCACCATGGGTGCCCATCTTCTGGGTAAGCTTCTAATGATTTTCTTTACATGATCAGCTTTGGTATATCCTTTATCTAGCACTCTCAGGACAGCAGTTAAGGTTTGAAACCTTGAAAACATTGCCTCAATAGATTCATTCTCCTCCATCTTGAATGCTTCATACTTCTGGATAAGCGCCATAACTTTAGTTTCCTTGACTTGAGCATTTCCTTTATGTGACATTTTGAGTGATTCAAAAATATCATATGTTGTGTCTCTGTTGGTAATCTTTTCATACTCTATTTTTGAGATGGCATTTAAAAGAACATTTCTATCTTTGTGATGATTCTTAAATTCTGCTTTTTGTGTTTTGTCCATTGCTTTTCTTTCTTGTTAGTGTTTTAAGTTGGCATTACTTTTTGGTAAAACTAGGCTATGGCAATGTCTTGATCAATGTCATGACATTCAGAGATTGAAGATAAATCCTACTTGACAATGATGTTTAAAGTACATTCGAGCTGAAGATAAAAACGTCTTTGAATTCGAGAAAATAGTCCGATGTCATAACGGATGTTATGACATTCGATGTGATTCTGTTCGGAATCTGTTTTCTGAGTCTTTTCGAAGTTTGTTGGTATATGTGTTTCTCTGTTATTAGAATGCATGCTCACGTGGCTGCTAGGTTAATCTTAGTTAAACCTAACTTGGTTGTTGAAAAGACCATGTTTTAGGATTAAATTAAGTGAACCCTAGCTATCTTTATGGAAGCCAAAGCGAAGTTTCAAGGCTGCTACATAAAGGTATAGAACCACTTACCTGTCTGCCGCTTTTTATCTTTGTTAGAGATTTAGCAGCTTGTTATTTGTGTAATTCTAGTTACTCTTGTGAGCCAAGCAATTATCAATTGATAAGTGCCTTGGACTAGGATTTGTTTGTAAGGGTAGTTTATCACTCAAAGCTTTGAAGCAGTGTTTGTCTCTTGATTAAAGCTTTGAGCAAGATCAAGATAGTTTATTGAGTGTGTCTCACAATTCAATTATTCAATAGGTTGATATCACTGCTGTGATTGAGGGGAGTAGTAGGAACTCAGTCTAAGTAGGACTTAGATTGAAGTTGCATTGGGTAGGTTTTAAGTGAAGGAAATAAACTAGTTGGTTTATTCTGAATTAATTCTACTAATAGTGAATTTCCTCCACGCTTGGTATCCCCGGATGTAGGTGTAGTTAGACAACTGATGGGTAAACAATTTATTGTGTTCTTTCTTCTTTGTTTAAATTTATTGTATGAATTGTTAGGTGTCGAGATATGTGTCATAACATTCTACGTGACATCACATATCTGCCGAAATTTCAATTGGCATCGACGGGCACCCTTTGTTATTCTTGGTGAGATCTAGGGATAATAGTTTACGGCATAATGGATAAGGAAGGAGGATTTGGAGGAAGACCACCTATTCGGATGGGTCTAATTATGATTCTGGAAACCTCGTATGGTTGCTTTTTAAGATCGGTGGATATTAAAGCTTGGAGAGTCTGGCAAGGATGGAAACATCCCACCAAGCTTGAGAAAGATGGGACTACTTCTTGAAACACGAGGAAGAATGGAGCAAAGAGGAAGAGGAGCTAGTGAAATCTAAAGCATTGAATGCCTTATTCAATGGTATTGACAGAAAATATCTTCAAACTAGTTCATCAATGTGGTGGCCAAGGATGTTTGGGACACTCTCAAAACTACTCATGAGGGCGTCCAGGTGAAGATGTCAAGACTTGGATGCTCACTACCAAATTTGAGAATTTGAAGATGAAAGAAGATGAGACTATTCATGAGTTTCACATGAATATTTTAGAGATTGCCAACGCCTCGAGAGCACTTGGTGAAAAGATGGCGGAAGAAAAGGCGGTGAGAAAGATTCTCGTCCTTGCCTAAAAGATTTGCAATGAAAGTGAATGCAATAGAGGCTCGTGGACATCACACCTTGAAGGTTGAAGAACTTATTGGATCTCTTATGACTTTTGAGATGGGAATCGGTGAATGATGAAAAAGAACAAGAGCATAGCACTTGTATCCAATACGAGGGATGCAAGGTGGATGATGAAGAAGATATCGAAGCTATAGCTATGCTTGAAAGGCGTTCAACGAGACTCATCAAGAGGGTTGATCAAAGTCAAGGTCCATGTCAAAGGACATTTCATCGACATTGGCGAGATCTTATGACTCAATGAGAAGATCCAGTCGGAGGATAAAGGAAGTCAAAGCGAGAGAAATCCGTGTCATGGTTGTGAAGGATATGGGCATATTAGGGTGAATGTCCCACCTTTTAAAGAAACAAAGGAAAGGAATGATGTCACTTGGTCGATGGTGATTCGAGAAGTGAATCGAGGAAAAAGCGACAAACGTCTTTGCTCTCTCGGGTGTGCAACTCGATATGGACTCTAGTGATAAGGAAGTGACATTTGAAGAGCTTGTTGAGACCAAGAAGTTGTGTGTAAGGAGTGGTGAAGTATACGACAAATGAGAAGCAGAAAAAGGCGATTGAGAAGTTGGAAGGCGAGGTGAAGTTGGAGGTGAGAAAAGGAAAACACAGCCACTATAAATCACCTCAACAATGATATTATAATGTTGAACTCCAACCTTGATCAGATGTCTAAATCTGTCAAAATGTTGACATCTGGTACTGATAAGTTGGAAGAAATCCTTCAGCTAGGACAAAATGCTGGAAATAAGCATGGTCTAGGATATGTGACTGAGAAGAAACCTATTGGTGACATGAAGAAAAAGAGACATGGGAAACCAATGTCAAAATAGTTGTCTCAACATAAAACAGGAAATGTGTCTGGCTCAGGGTATGTGGCTGCAAAGAGATTTGCTAATAACAAGGAGAAGAACAAACCTGGCAAGTCAATGGCAAAGAAGATGTCACATCACAAGACAGGAAATAGGTCTGCCTTAGGATATGTGGAGACTAAGAAGTTTGTTGACAACAAAAAGAAGAACAGACCTAATAAACCAATGTCAAAACAGATGTCACAACATTGGGTTCAACATCAAGATCAAAGAAACATGAACAAAAAGTTTCAAAGGTGGAGATGTCATTATTGTGGAAGGTTTGGCCACATAAAACCTTTTTGTTTTAGACTACGTGGATATCCTAACCAAGGTTCCTATGTGAAGCCTAAGACCAATAGGGTATCATACACTCAACAGTGGAAGAAGAAGACTGTAGCTCTGGTAGCTCACACTTCTCTTAGAGTGTCTGCCAAGGAAGATTGGTACTTTGACAGTGGGTGTTATAAGCATATGACTGGAGACAAAAATCTTCTTAATGATGTTAAACCTCATTCTACCAGTTGTGTTACTTTTGGAGATGGAGCTAAAGGAGAAGTCAAAGGTGTTGGAAACTCAAACTGGTCTGGAGTTCCAAACCTAAATGAGTTGTTGCTGGTAGAAGGTTTGACTGCCAATCTCATCAGCATAAGTCAGTTATGTGATATGGGATTCACAGTCAACTTCAGTAAGTCTGAATGTCCTATAATCAATGATGAACAAGAAGTGATTATGAGAGGAGTCAGAACAAAGGACAACTGCTACATGTGGGAATCTAAGAACACCACTCTGTCTTCTGTGTGTTCTACAGACAAAGATGAAGAGGAAGTAAAATTGTGGCACCAAGAACTTGGTCATTTACACCTCAGAAGAATGAAAAGGATCAGTTCTATAGAGGGAGTCAGAAGGATACCAAGATTTCACATTGATAAAGGGAGAATCCTTGGTAAACATAAGGCTGGACAGGAAACCAGACTGTCACACTCAATGTCTAGAGATCTGATCACTTCTAAAGTACTGAAGCAAGTTACTAGGATCTGGTATGAAAGGCTAACCAAGATCCTTACTGTCAAAGAACATAGGAGAAGAGCCTTGGATAAAACCCCCTTTGTCAAGAATGAAGGAGAAAAGATCATGGTGACTCACATTTATGTTAATGACATAGTATTTGGAGGAATGTCAGACACAATGGTGAGACATTTTGGCAACCAAATGCAAACTGAATCTGAGAGCAAGTTTGCAAGGAATTTTGTCAAGAAATTTGGAATGAAGAATGGCTGCCATAATAGGACTCCTGCTCCTACACATTTGAAGTTGTCCAAGAAAACAAGTGGGGAAAGTGTTGATCAAAGCTTGTGTAAAAGCTTTTTGGAAGGATGTTTCTTCTTGAGAAACAATCTTATTTCTTGGTTGCAAGAAGCAAAACTGTGTGTCCCTATACAATGTTGAAGCTGAATACATAGCAGCTGGTAGCAATTACTCTCGGATGATCTGGATGAAGCAGATGCTGACTAAGTACAATGTCATACAGGATGTCATGACATTGTATGCGGATTCTTACTAAAACTCTTGAGGCTAGTCGGTTTAAGTCTTTAAGGGAAAATTGGGTATTTGTCAATATGAGGAGTTGTAGCAATTAAGCATGCCTACAACAAGGATGGAAGAACCTTTACTTCAATTATTTATAAATGGGTTATTTAATTATTTTCATCTTATTTTGAAAGGTCCAAGAATAGGAAGAGACTCCCACATATAATAGTTTCTTCATTTGAAAGTAGTATCACTTTTTCTTCATCAAAAGAAACCTTGAAACCCTCTCGCCATTCTCGCCTCATTCTCAAAAGCCATCAAGAAAATATGTCTTCATCATCTTCATCATCTCAAGAATCAGGCTCTTCATCTCCTCCATGGTGAAGATAGGGCAAATCTTTGAAGCCATGCAAGTTGAAGCCACGAGGTTACTCCGCTGCATTGGCTCTCTGACCAGAAAAGTCAAGAAATGCGCACAAGGAATGCAAGAAGGTCACAAGCATCACCTTACGGTAAGACTTCATGCCATCCTCTTCAGTTCCCCGAAATAGTGAACAGAGAGGGGTCTAGGTCTGTGCATGTAGCCATTGCTAGATTAGTAACCAGGATCCTAAACGAAGAACAATATGTACCTGGGGTTTTAATCCCTCTAAACTATAAGTCTGCTAGCCCTAGTTTAGCAGTTGATCTAGATGTCACTGAGAATGTCGAGACATATGGTGATCATGATGTTCCCCTGTCAAGAATGATGTTGATCCTTCAGTTAAAGATTCTGAAGTAAGTATTGATGATGTTTGTAATGAAACCCCTGCTGATAAGGAAGATGTGATTTCTGATAGCATTCTTGAGGAATCCCCAGCAAAGTGCGCTTCTGATAAAGCCCCTGCTGACTACATTTCTGATAGTATCTTAGAAGAGACTCCAGAAAAACCAAGTGGTGATAATCTTGAAAAGTCTCCAGTTCAAGAGTCTGATCATTTAACCGAACCTCCAGGTCATTGACTTGGATGAAGTGTTCTCGAGACAATGACCTCATTGCGTGTCAATCCAAGCATTGCAAAGAGGATGATGAAAAGGAAGGAAAAGCAGTACATCTCAGAGCCCTGCCAAAGAAAAGGGTGTTGAAGATGTGTGCAAGGCTGAGAAGTATCCCAAGGATGGATCCTCTACAAAGAGTTGTAGAGTAAAAACTGTTGGTGGTGGCTCTAGACCAAAGAGAACACCAATTGTGAAAAAGAGGAAGGAACCTGAACCCTCGGAGTCAGATCAAGACTCTGATTTTGATGTTGAGGAGAATGTCACATTCATCCCGAAAAACAAACTCTTGGGAAGCCCGAGGTGCCCAAGTGGCCATTGATAACATTTCATTTCATCATCCTGAGAATGCTGGAAGATGGAAGTATGTTTTCTTAAAGAGGGTGGCTCTAGAGAGAGAGTTGAATAAAAGTGCACTTGAGTGCAAGGAAATTGTTGATTTGATTAAAGAGGTCGATCGATGAAAGCATTGTGAGTTTCTCAAACTATTATGAAGTGTTGGTGAAAGAGTTTATAGTCAATCATCAAGTGGCCGTGGGATGGGAGGTCTGTGACTACAAGATCAGTATATGTGAGGGGAGGAAAGTCGGTTTTCTCCAAGTGTGATCATTCTGGGTAGATCTTATGATGCTCACCAGTGGAGGAAGGACAACAAGATCATCAAACCATCAACGCCAAACAAGTAAGGCAATGGCCTCTCAAGGAAAACTCTCGGCAAGCAAGTTGAGTGTCAAATTTTCCATCTTGCATAAGATTGGTGCGCTAACGGGTCCCAACCAATCACAAATCCACCATCTCTATTGGACTAGGAAGATTCATATATGCAGATAGGCACTCAGCTAAATTTGACTATGGATCCTATATATTGAGCGGACCCTCAAGCATCCGAAAGCTATGCTATCAAAGGACCCATAGCCTTTCCCTCCTGCTGTGGAATTATCGACCAATTTCACGATATTCTAGCCGAAAGAGATGCGATCGCAAAAGAGCCCCGCTCTTGGATTCCACTACAAACTTTTTCAAAGCGTACATGTTCCGCATTGTCATGACATCCGTGAGACATCCAATGTCAAGGCAACTTCTCAAAAGGCAACAGTTCTAGCTGTGCTAAAAGCTACCTGCAAAGAGCTTGAAACAAGGAAGCAAAGCCTTGAAGAGCTGATCTCTCAACTAGAGCAGGACATAGAGGTTGAGGATGAAGGGATAGCTGCTGATAAGGCTGATGGTGATGCTGAAAATGAGGATGTTCAGATGGTTGGAGCTGAAGGGAGTTCAGAAGATGCTTCCTTTCATAGTGATCCTTCTGGAGAAGAAAGCACTTGAGATGGAAGCCTGTCCATTGTTGTCTATTGCCTTGTTGTTTAAATCCTGTTTCCTGTATTTTTTTCTGGTTTATATTCTGGAAGATTGTAATCATTTTGTTGACAGAATTGTAAACATTTAACATTGTGCTGGTACTTTTCTTCATATATGATTGAATGATTAGGGTACTTGTACTGATTCCTTTGGCCCTTTGTGGCTAAAAAGGGGGAGAAGAACAATTGTGGGAAACTGTATTGGGAAATTGTGGGAAACTGTATTGGGAAATTGTGGGAAACTGTATTGGGAATTGTGGGAAACTGGGATATTTGTATGGGTAGAATTTATCTTCTCTCTAGGTTCTAGTTTCTTTAAGCTTAGGATAGCTTAGAACTAGTTTTTCTTCTGCTGCATAGGTTCTCTAATTTGTTAAGTAGTTTTAGCCAAAAATGTGCCAAAGGGGGAGTTTGTTAGTGTTTTAAGTTAGCATTACTTTTTGGTAAAACTAGGCTATGGCAATGTCTTGATCAATGTCATGACATTCAGAGATTGAAGATAAATCCTACTTGACAAGGATGTTTAAAGTACACTTTAACCGGAAGATAAAAGTCATCTTGGTAAAATAGTTTGATGTTATAACAGATGTTATGACATTCAGTGTGACATTATGTTCTGCAGAATCTGTTTTTCCTGAGTCTTTTCAGAAAGTTTGTTGAGCTGCTATATTGTGTTTTTCTGTTATTAGAATGCATGCTCACGTGGCTGCTAGGTTAATCTTAGTTAAACCTAACTTGGTTGTTGAAAAGACCATGTTTTTAGGATTAAATTAAGTGAACCCTAGCTATCTTTATGGAAGCCCAAAACTGAAGTTTCAGGACTGCTTCTATAAAAGGTATAGAACCCTTACACTGCTGTTGCGCCTTTTGTACTGTTAGGAGATTTTGCAGTTGTTATTTGTGTAATTCTAGTTACTCTTGTGAGCCAAGCAATTATCAATTGATAAGTGCCTTGGACTAGGATTTGTTTGTAAGGGTAGTTTATCACTCAAAGCTTTGAAGCATGAGTGTTTGTCTCTTGATTAAAGCTTTGAAGCAAGATCAAGATAGTTTATTGAAGTGTGTCTTCACAATTCAATTATTCAATAGGTTGATATCACTGCTATGATTGAGGGGGAGTGAGTAGGAACTTAGGTCTAAGTAGGACTTAGATTGAAGTTGCATTGGGTAGGTTTTAAGTGAAGGAGATAAACTGGTTGGTTTATTCCTGAATTAATTCTACTAATAGTGAATTTCCTCCCTGGCTTGGTAGCCCCCAGATGTAGGTGTAGTTAGACACCGAACTGGGTAAACAATTTATTGTGTTCTTTACTGCTGTTTAAATTTATTGTATGAATTGTTAACAGAGTGTCAGATAGTGTGTCATAACATTCTAAAAAGCATAATCACAAAAGTGATGTTTACACAAAATATTTTAGCTTAAGAACTTAGAAATAGTCTTAACAGAATAATGAATTTGATTTTTCCAGCATAAGTTCTCTATGATGAATTATTTTTTCTTCTTTAAATCTTGCACTTTATATAGAGCTTCTAAGAATCTTTCCGTTGCAACTCTTGTGTGTCTTGGATACTGGAAAGCGTATTTAAGATTGCTTAGCTTCACGTGTTTTTGTTTATTCAATGATCATAGAAAGTTGAGCCAGTCAAGTACTTTAGTCGTCTTAGCTTAGTAGGATAACGTTACTGTAGAAGACTTTGTCTTAGAAGATGACGTTCACATAGATCATAAGCTTCTGTAAGCCTTATTCAAAACATCTTCTAATCAGAATATTCTTTGGTGCTTCTATCAGAGTTTGCGCTAGCATGTAAGTCCAGAAGTTCCGTTCTCATTAGAACATCTAATTCTTGTTTTACTCAGCATAATTTTGATGTTTCTATATTCTTCAATGCTTAAGTCAGAACATCATCTGAAATGAAAACAATATACATCAGAGTATCATATCTATTATACAAAATTTATTCCACTTTGTTATCATCAAAACTCTAAGATATGATTAGAACCAAACTATGTTCTAACATATGTGTTTACCCTTTCCCTTTTCATCTCAGTTAAAACTTCAAATATTTCTTCATCGTTCTCCACACTTCTTTAACAATGCCATAATTAAAAACATAATTGTACTCTCTAGTGCTTAAAATATTTATCATCAAGTATTTGCTTTAAACCCTTATTTCAATTTTATATTTTCTTCTATGGTCCATTAATTTTTGATTCATTTATTACTTAATTATTAATAGAATGAGTAGTTACAGAAGGACCATTTAAAACATAATCCCATAAATTAATATCAACAAAATCTAAAACTGTTTCATTCATGCTTTCCACCTTCAAGCCTTCAAGTTCATTTCCTTGATTCACCAATGTCTAACACTTTGAACTTGATATCGAAGATTAATGAGACTAAAGATATTTCTTCTTTGATTGGATGACATCCTCAGGAACCATTTTAAGATTTGTCATCATCAAAATCTCTTTAAAAAATGTCATAAATATACTTGACAATTGTTATAGTTATCATCTTCAAATCCACATGATACCCGCATAAAAACACATAGAACTACAACTTCAAATTAACTGTTGTGAAACTTCTTTCTCAAGTTCCCTTTTTTCGAGCATTTTTGAATGAATAATTTATTTCATTTGTTTTAAGACTCTGCAACTTCACTATGCCAAACAAGGGATTAGACAACGCTTTTTTAGGCCTTTAACAGCGTTTAAAAGAGCTTCTTAAACCACCACTGCTAAAGGTATAGACAGCGCTTAGGTTACTGTAAAAGCGTTGCTATAGATTCCCTTTAGGCAACGCTTTTTCTTGAAAAAGCGCTGCTATAGATACCCTCTTTAGCCACACTTTCACTTTAGACAACGCTTTTTTATTTCCCCTATAGCAGCGCTTTTTTATTACCCCCTATAGCAGCGCTTTTTTCATCAACTTTAGACAACGCTTCTCATTAAAAGCATCTATTCCCCTTTAGCGGTAACTTTCCTAATAAATTTTTGAATATAATTTTTTTCCTTTAAAACAAAATGCTGCCTATCAGATTTAATTTCACCATTTTTGCACCATATTTTTACCAGAATTTGTAGCTTCAATATAAAATTTGAAACAACAACAACATCAAGATACACCAATATACATCTTCAATCCTTTTTTGTACAATATTTCATAAACTTGAAACAACAACAACATTAATATATACAACAAATGAAACAACTTGAAACAACAACAACATTAATATATACAACAATGAAACAAAATCAATAATGAGTTACAAAATAGTTTTATCTTCTACATCGATCTGCACCTATATAACCTGAAACAAAATCAAAAAATCGAAATTCATACAAGTTACCAAATAACAACAACAAAAACAATAATATTGTAACACAACTATAACGACATATATTATATTCTCAAAACTCAAAGTTATACCTTATAATAAAATTCTCAACTCCATAACAAATTGGCACCAATCCTCCATAAGTTCATCCAATTGATCTTTTGAGTAATAAGCACACTTGAATTCATCAAAGTACTACATAATAATATAACATAGTATGATTTACTTAAAACACTAAGTCATTTTATGAGAAACATTAAAATAATTCCTAAGTTAGAAATTCATACCGTGGATGGAATCTCTAATCGGTTCAAAAGAAGAGTTTCTTTCATAAACCTCAACATAAAATAACCGCAATCTACACAATTGCGCTGACGAGGATACTACACTTGGAAAGAAAGTACGGATATACATCAAGATATATACCTTAATTTGTTTTATCAAGTATCATCGCTATATAATCAAAATTGTGAAAATATATACCTCCACTTTGATCCACGAAATATTGTTGACTCTACTCCTTGGTACTTGAATATCTCTTTGTGCTCGAAAACTTTGTAGAATGCTATAATAAAATAATAACAAATATTCAGAACTATCACACATAAATAATTAAATATACACAAGAATATTTTAGAACAATCTCACTTACGTGTCAATCGTCTTCTTCATATCGGGTATGTTGTCCAATCATTGCCCAATGAATCCAGATAATATACAATTTCTCTCACAGGATTAATCGCAACCAATAACCAGTGTCCACTGTAATATTAAACAAAGGTTAGATGGAAACTTTCTACATTACTTTAAAAAACGAAAAAATTATAATAGAGGAAATTTAGAATGAAAATCTTACTTGTGGCCAGTATTATATGCTAAAAAGAACAATTTTTCTGTATCTTTGCTGGCCATAAATAAACGGAGTACAAATGCTATTACTTCATCTGGTCTTTAGATGATTGACCTTGCATGGACAAAGTTGCGATTTATGAAAGCGAATATGGATTCCAATCCACGCGGGCGAATCAACTTGTCATACAGAAACCTTAAATAAAAACATCATTAACATTAATTATTCATTAAAATGAGTAAATAAATTCTTCAATTAATTAAACAAAGTTGATTGGAGTATACTTGATGTATGTATTGATAACAGCGATGCCTAATGTCAAATGTCCAAAAACTTGTTCTAAATCCTCCTTACCAATTACAGTCATGCGTTTAAAACCATAAATCCCTGCATCCATGGGTATAAGACTAGTACCACCTTGCAAAATAGTTGTGAAGCTTATGTATGTATGAAGGCACGACCTATACTATGAATTAGTTTTCTTTCTAGCCCCGGTCCTCTTAGTAACACTCTTTATTTTTGTGGGAATGTTGCTAATTACAAGCTCCTTACCCCTACTGACAACTTCAATCTCTTTAGCAGGAATAATCTAAATATCATAAAATTATATTGGTCGAGTATAAGATGAAAAATTAACATTATCTAAGCATAAATATCATATAATTGTGTTGTACCTGTTTATTTGATGCCACTAACTCGATTGGCCGCGTAATCCCCTTATCTTTTAGTTTGGGTTTTGTAGGAGTCTAACATTACCATGCAAAAAAAAATGTAAGTAAAATGAACGTAAAAAATTTGAGTACTCAAAGGTTCATAATGGTTTTAAGTATACCTCATAATCTATGCGAATGCTTGACGGCCATGCAACATACGCTCCTATTGCCTCTCCCACCAATGTTGCATCCGAAACTTCGTTTGGGATTGGTAATAACGCACCCTCCTCTAAAGCAATATCAATTGATACTTTCAAATATCCAAAAAGGATTGGTTTATGATGAAGTATTTCTCCCAGAGTGTTATGCACTTTTCCCTTGCCAACCATGCGATAAGTTGGTGTCTCTAAAAAGAGTTGACAAGGTGAAATGCCCTAAAATCAATAATAAATATGACATTGTTAATGTGTATATATGTCATTTAAATAAATTACACTAACTTAATTTCATAATAATATATATAATTACCTCGGGAATACTCGGTTGAATTGCACAATTGACACTAGCTATGTCACTATTTTCTTTAACACCCGAAGCTTCCCTTTCTAATTGGTGTCTTGCTTTTTCCTTCCTCAATTCAAGAAATTTAGCTTCCAATGCATCCAACCTTGCCTGCAGTTCTTTATTGCTAGCAGCTTTTGTCTTTGGATTTTTCTTTTTCGAGGATGTTGGAGTAACCCCATGTCCTTTACCCCTCACCCGACCAGAATACTCATGAACCTCTAATGCTCGACTAAGTGCGCTCCTGCAATCACCTGGTGGAGATATAGACTGAGACAGAATCTCCTGAAATTCATATGAATATCGAAAAAACATGAATATTATATGTTAATAAAATTTTGATTTAATTAAAGCATTAATGTTATACTTACGCATTTTTCAAAAATTTGTTGTACATCTTCTTTAAGAACTCCATTCTTACCCACACGGGCAGACTTCCACAAAACATGTTTCGGAAGAGATGTTTCAGAACTATTATCCTCTTTTAACTATACATTAACACAAAAAATAAGATCATTTATAACTCTTGATGAACAAGTATATCATTGCAATTTATAAATACTTACAATTTTTTGTTCTAATCGTGCATATCCCAAACGCCCTTTTTTGTATGGATACGTGGGAGATGATGCTCTTTGGCGTTTTATGTCACTTACACTCTGAAATTTTGGGGTTTTTCGTTTGGCTTTAAAAACATCTCATTCCTTAAGTGAAATCACATCTGCATATTCTATTGGACGCTCTGCATCAAAAAAAATTTTTTGACATCTTTAAGATATTTTCTATTTAAATATGTTGTAAACCCTCTTAGTATTTTGCCGGCCAATCCAAGACAATAATCTTTTCTTGTGTCGTAAATGTTGAAAGACCTCTACAAAAAACACACACAGAGTGCGTTAGTATAAGTAATTTAAATACATAATCGTAATTTAATGACATAATTTAAAGTACTTGTATCTCACTCCAGATTTTGTTTTTAGTGTCATCCAACTTATCATCTCTCCACTCATCACAAGTTATTAGAATTTCTCTCCTTACAACTGTACCAATGTAACTTGTCAATTTAGAACCGTTAGGCTCAATTAATAATTGGTCACTTGGACTCCACTGCACATCGTATTTTATGCCTCTATCTCTATCACGAATGATATTCTTCATAATAGTTTTTCCTCATTTAATTTCTCTTTCCACTCCCTTATCAGATTTGCCTCCACCATTGTCTACATCATTAATAGAATGATCGTGTGGGTGATCCTCGTTACTAGCCATCTAACCTGTAATAAAGAAAAACATTAGTATCTAATGACAAATATTTAATTCCAAATATTTAATTCCAAATATATAATTCCAAATATCTAATTCCATAATCAATTGAGTATATAAAATGAAAAATTTATAATTTTATTGAAAATGACAGAATATATAACATTTTACTATATTACCTTTTTCACTAACATCTCTTTCTTTTCTTGGTTGGATTGCGAATTACTTGTCTCTTAAGAACGCGGACAGAGGCATTGATCCAAATTCCCTCATTATGATCTTTATGATATATGATTCATCCACTATAGTATTTTCATCTCGATCATTTCTAATATATGACTCATTCTCAACATCAACATCACCTTGATCTACACTTTTATCATCAATCACTTTATTAGATAAAAACACTATAGACCATTTCGTAGTCTTCGGGTCTGTGACATAGAACACTTATTTAGCTTGAGAGGCTAGAATAAAAGGCTCATCTTTGTACCCCACCCTATTAAGATCCACTTGCAAAACCCCTGACTTATCCATTTGTATGGCACTATTATGTACCCACTTGCAACCAAAGATAGGAATCTGAAACTTCTCGTAATCAAACACCCAAATGTGATTGATAACCTTAAAATATGATAGATTTTCATATTTGGGGGGTTTAAGTCCTTCATACTAGAAATGTGCATTGCTTCAGCTACCACCGTGACACCACTATTTTGCATATTACTTTTATCATCATGTTCTTTGGTATAAAATGTGTATCCATTAATTGCGTATCCTCTATAAGAAAACACAATCGAAATTGGACCATATGCCAAACATCTCAACCTGTCTGATATTGAAGCGGGATCTAAATGAAACTTTGAATATATATAATCCTTAAACCACTGTATAAAATTTTTATTGTGCTCTCGTACTATCCAATTTTCATTTCTACTTTGATTCTCACCTCGGAGTATAGCCTTGTGCATTTCAACAAACAGCTCAACCTCATTGTCATTGTGCAGAACATACAAATGCACTTGATCCCGTTCATCCCTTGATACTGTCTCAATCTCATTTCCAATTAATTTTTTACCTTCTTTTTTTTTCCGAAAAAATGAGATTTGGGGAGTCCAATGGATTGCACATTGGAAAAAAATTCAGTACAAAACTCAACCGCTTCTTCAACAACGTATCGCTCAACGATACAACCCTCTGGACGACTTCGATTTTTCACGTACCCTTTTAATATTTTCATATAACGTTCAGCAGGGTACATCCATCTTATATAAGTTGGTCCACACAATTGTGTTTCTTTCACAAGATGAACAACAAGATGTAGCATAATGTCAAAAAATGATGGAGGAAAATACATTTTAAGGTCACACAAAGTAATAACTATTTCTTTTTGCAATACAGGTAAGATCTCAAGATCGAACACCTTACTACAAATTGACCTGAAGAAAAAACACAATTTAGTTATAACACTTATTACTTTTTCTGGAAAAATAGAACGTATACCTATTGGTAGAAAATGTTCCATTATGACATGGCAATCATGTGTCTTCAAAATCTTTAACTTGAGGTCTTTCATAGACACGAGTCTTCTAATGTTTGAGGAGTATTCTTCTGGAACTTTAACTTCACTCAGAAACTTACACAATATTTTCTTTTCCTTTCTAGATAGAGTATAAGCAGCAGGTGGTAGATATGTTCGTCTTCCTTTCTTCACGGTCCTAATTCAGTTCTTATTCCCATATCTACCATGTCCTCCCTTGCTTTAAGGCCATCCTTAGACTTTCCTTTTATATTGAGTAACGTACAATTAACACTTTCAAATACATTTTTTTCAATATGCATAACATCAAGAAAATGTCTTACGTACAAAGATTTCCAATATGACAATTCAAAAAAATGGACCTCTTCTTCCTCCCACATGTGACAACTTTATGTGCAAAAGGCTTGCCAAACTGAATACTCACATCTTTCACCTTTTCAAAAATTTGATCACCTATTAATCCAGGTGGAGCTCTACGTTGTTCGGTATCTCCATTGAACGCTTTTCTCCATCCACGATATTGATGTTTAGAATTTAAGAATCTACGATGACCGAGAAAGACATTCTTCTGACAAAGTTTCAATAACGTCGTATCGATTCCATCTTCACAGACAGGACACACTTTTTCACCTTTAATGCTATACTCGGATAGATTTCCATATGCTGGAAAATCGTTAATTTTGCCAAACAACATCGCCCTCAAATTGAAACTTTCTTTCCTATATCCATCATAAACCTCCACACCGTTCTCCCACAAAATCTTCAAATCTTCGATTAAAGGTTTCAAGTATACATCTATGTTATTCCTTGGTTGTTTAGGCCCAGAAATTAACATAGATAACATCATGTACTTGCGCTTCATACATAGCCATGGAGGTAGCTTATAAATCATAAGAATCACAAGCCATGTGGAATGTGAGATACTTTGAAGATCATGCGGGTTCATTCCATCCGTAGATAATGCCAAATGAAGGTTTCTTGTTTCTCCTCCAAAATCAGGATAATCATTATCGATTTTCTTCCACTGTGGTCCATCTGTCGGATGTTGAAACTTCCCATCGATAATTCTTTCATCTGCATGCCAAGTCAAGTGTGTAGCATCGGTTTCACTACGAAACATGCGTCTAAATCTCGGAATAATAGGAAAATACCATAAGACTTTCGTTGGAGATAATTTTTTCTTATATCGAGATAAACTGCACTTATGGCACTCATTCAACGATGCATATTCGTTTCAAAACAAAATGAAATCCTTTAGACATGCATGTATCTTATCATATCTCATGCCAATAAAGCACAAAATATTTTTGGCCTCGTAGGTTCGATTAGGAAGAACATTATCCTCAGGAAACATATCTCTCAAAAGGGCTAATAACTCTGTGAAAATTTTATCCAACCACCCATTGCGCGCCTATAAGTTGTAAAATTTTAATACCGCAGACAATCTTGTGAACTTGGGGAAATCTTTATACAACGGTTTCTTCGCATCGCTTACCAAACTCTCAAACATTTTGGGACAATCCTGAAGATCTTCTTCAAGTGCTTATGAAATCTCTTCGACTCCATCACAATCATATGTATCCGTGACATTGTCGTATGAAGCATAGGTTGCATTAATTTTCACCCCCGGTTCAACATTCTCGCTACTTTTCTCACCACGAAATATCCAACACGTATAACTTCGATCAATTCCACGCCTCAGCAAATGTGATTTCAATCCATTCGCATCAACCGACCCATATAACAACAACCCAAACAGGGATATTTCATTCTATTCGGGTCTTCAGCATGTTCAACAGCAAACTTAACGAACTTTATTACCCCATTGTCGTACTCTTTTGACAATCGATCGACAGACATCCATTTTTTATCCATGGTTTCACTACTAAGTAAGCTAAACAAAAACACTAATTAGGGCACAAAACAGTATAGTGCGTTTCTGTCAAAATGCAAAGTATACACGGAATAGATCCGAAGCAAGCAAACACAAATACAATAGTGCACATTAGAGCAAAAGAACAACTATAGCAAAAGAACAACTAATTACCTGTAGAGAAGGCAACAACTTTTGAAACTACACACCGTAAGATTTTTGGAAACGATCCGAACTTCACTCTTCACAATTTCCCTCTAGCAAAGATATTCCTGGCATATGACAATTTAATAAATAAGTAAAGGTCTTTGCATGAATGAAAAACTCATATTTTTGGGTCATAATAACTCTCTTGGTTTTGCTGATTTTGATACACAACTTTCTTCTTTCTATTCTATTTTAGAACATGTTTAGAAAATGAGAAAACGCAGTCATACCGCAAAGTACCAAAAAACCAAAATTGGACGTGTAACCACTTTACAGCAATGAACCCAAATCTAATTCTAAACATGGAGACATGGAATTAGATTGTTCTTCTAATTCTACCACTAGTACTTATACTTATAGTTTATAATAATTAATAATGCAGCTCATCAAGAGGCATTGGAGAGGGAGATGGAGAGGCTAAGACAAGTGTATCACCTACAAAACATCAAGAATAATGCTACAACAGTAGTGTCACAATCTCTTATGATGTACTATACTAGTAGTAGAATAATGAACATCTTATCAATCTTTGAGACCTACTTCATCTAGTACTATACTAGTAGTTCACATGATCCTATGTTTTACTAGGAGTAATGAAGGTAAAAGCAAAAAAAAAGATGGTGAGAAATTTTATTAGGCAGAATATTAGTGGTAAGTTTTTGCTATCAAAACTGTGGCAGTCACATGATGTGTTTCACTTTAAATAATAGGACCACTCAAAGTTGTATGATTCTAAAATGAAAGATTTTTTCCATGTCATTGTCAAAATAACACCGTCACTATCTAACACAATAATCACTTTAAAATCACAATCTTGAAGCAAAATATCACAACTTCCATTTTAATCCTATATAAAATTTATTCATTATTAGTGTCTATTTCAAAAACTGTGTGTAGGCTTAACCCCCATTTGAAAAAAATCTATCCAAATTAAAATTTCTCAAACCCTATATTTTGGTTTAAAAAAATTAAAAATACAATAAGTATCCATTGAGAATAAATACTAACACATCAAATAAGAATTAATGAAATTGAAAGGATTATAAGTGAGGATGTTTGGGAGGTTGAAAGAAATATCAAAAGTATAGATATTAGAAGAAGACATTGAAACAGAATTGAAGTCTTGTTAATAGCTATAATGCTATGTTGATAGAAAAGAGATTTAATATAATTGTAACTAGGATCAGACAAAGTCACTTGAATAAATTAAAAAAGCAAACGTGTAGGAAATTAAAATAAAGAAAGAGATAATCTACGGAAGCAAACATATGTTTTTTATATAGTTTTTCATTACTCTTGTCCTAAATTTTCTACTGAATTTCAAGAAAGCATGTTGAAACCTTATGATGCATCTTGACTTTTGTTCAGGTAAATTAATGTAGTACATACATGATGAATACTACACTAACCTTAAAAATATTGATACTTTTCCCTATGAAACCGAATATACTACACACTAAGGGACCTCCTTAACTTATTTAAATGTGTTACATGTGTTTGAAATTATGGCGTGAAGACAAAATCACAATGTGATGCCACTTTCCACTGTGAGTGCATGTTTGGTATCACATTGAGTTTGTTGAAACCATAATAGCATATCTTGAAGCGTTTAATGTTAGTAACCAACTTTCATGTACACAATTATATCTTATATAGTTTAGATGTTGATTATCATCACTGTTATGGGAATATTTATCAAACATAAGGTAACCAATTTTCACGTACACAATAATATCGTGATTTCTTATATTCGCTTGAACATAAGCAACAATAATCCTTTGTCGCCTGAGATTTATGACTGTGAATTTGACCTATTGTACATCCATTGGTCATCCTTTTCATCTTTAACTTCATCCTGTACAGGAAAATGCGTGGATCTAACTCTAGAAGATTGTTGGTTGGTAACATCCATGTACTTTATAACCCAAACAGGGGAGAAGTTAAATTAGGTCAAGTAAGTGTTTCATTCCCTCTATGGATTAAATTAAAGGTTTTTACTTCTTCCTCTAGATAAAGTGCTAGCTGATTAAGTTTGATAACTACTAATTCCTAATTCTGAAGTGTTTGTTATCTAGGAAATACCAGTCAGTATGTACATTAGCTTAATGCCTACGTCTAATACTTATGTTAGCTTGAAATATTAAATAATGCAAATTCGTTTTCTCGCTTCAAAAGCGCAGATCCTCTCACAGAAATGGGGTAATGCCTTTATAATCCTCGTTGGTGATTTTAATAGTACTCCTCAGGTGACTTTAATCTGTTCTGTTCATTTTTTAATTTGTACCCTTGTAATCCTGTAATCCTTTAATCTGTTCTATTAATTTTTTACATATTGATTTCTATATATTATCACTAGGTTATTAGAACTTCTCAGTTAAAATAAGTTCAGGGTTCTTTATGTGTGGCTCAGTAGTATGCTGAATGACCTTATGCAGAACTGTGAAAGAAATATGAAGAATGACCTTATGCAGAACTGTGAAAGTAGTAGAATAAACTGCAAACTCAACACAAAACACAACTGAAAACAACCCCTAAACCTTGAAGAAGTTCTGATCAAACTTACCAGAGATGACAACGACTGAAGGCGTTGACGGATGGAGGGAGTTGGACTGGAGATTCGCAAAAGGGAAAGAAGAACAACGACTGAAGGTGTTGACGGATGGAGGGAGTTGGACCGGAGATTCGCGAAAGGGGAATAAGAATAGTGACTGAAGGCCGGCGTTGACGGATGGAGGGAGTTGGACCGGAGATTCGCGAAAGGGGAAGAAGAATAGCAAAAACGATGGTGAATCAATTATCGTGAAATTGGGAAAAAGAACAGTGAAAAAGGACCCTAATTATGTTATTTCAATTTCAATTTTGATTTTAATTGACCTTAGACAGCGCTTTTCAAAAAGCGTTGCTAAAGTGTGGCTTTAGCAGCGGTTTAGACCTATGGCAGTGCTTATTACTGTTTGGCCTTTAGCAGCGCTTTTTAGAATATATTTTTTTATTTCAATTTTAATTTACTTTAGGCAGCGCTTTCAAAAAGCATTGCATAAGGTGTGGCTTTAGGAGCGCTTGGGTCTATGGCAACGCTTATTACTGATGGCCTTTAGCAGCGCTTTTTAGAATATATTTTTTTATTTCAATTTTAATTGACTTTAGGCAGCGCTTTCCAAAAGCGTTGTCGAAAGTGTGGCTTTAGCAGCGCTTTTGACCTATGGCAGCGCTTATTACTGTTGGCCTTTAGCAGCGCTTATAGTAAAGCACTGTCTAATGTAATGATTTTAAAATTAAAAATTTTATCGGGGCCTATGGCAGCGCTTTGTACATAAGCCCTGTCTAAGGTGCACTATCTTTTTTCATTTTCGGCGTAGTGCTTGTTTCCAAACTTGGAAATCTTTGAGAAAGGTTGAATTCATGTTTGTGAGATGTTTGATCGAACTCTATTGGGTTGAAGGGTAACTTCCGGTTTGATAAAATTGAGCATGTCGTCTGATTGGTCACCATTTCTAGTAAGTTTATGTGTTCTATTCGGCATACATTCATCAATCTGGTAACATCTGTGGTTGTTTTTAGTTGTTTTTAAGAAAGTTAGTGTGTTTCAGTTATTTTAGTCTCGTTGGGCATTTTTAAATTTAAGTGTCTTTAAAGTATCATTTTATACTTTTGTTGGGTAGTCTCAGTGTTTCAGGTTAATGCATGCGATATAAGGAACTTATGGCAGGACGATAAGCACCTCGGAAGGCTGATTGTTAAAGATTTTGAAGAACTCAGAGGTCAACACGGGCACCCGTGTTCATTAACACGACCCGTGTTGGAAAGCAAGTGGAAAGCGCAAAAACGACCAAAGTTAGTGGATCAACACGGGCACCCGTGTTCATCAACACAGCCCGTGTTGAATGGCCTGGAACAAGACTTTTGATGCAGAGATCAACACGGGCACCCGTGTTCATCAACACGGCCCGTGTTGATGGGAGCGTGTGGAAACTTGATTTTTTTTATTTTTGGAACTCTTTGTTGTCATTAAGGGTACTTTTGACTTTTGCCAAGACTGGGATAGAGCAGAGACTATTAGAAGGAATTTGAGGATAGAGAGAAAGGACTTTTGAAAGCACGAGAAAAATATTACAGAGAAGAGAAGATAACTATGAAGAAGAATTCGGAGACAGCGAGATTCAAGGGCAGCCACCATTAAAGATCAACGTCATCGTTATTCTTTGTAATGTTTAACTTTTATCTGATGTTTTCTTCGAATACTATGAGAGGCTAAACCCCCCAATGCTAGGGGGTGGTCCTGATTTGATGATTGTTATGAATTCGGATACTTGATTTCCTTAATGCAATGTTTTTCTATTTCAATTTAATTGTGTGGTGTTCCTATGATCATGTATCAGACGAATACATGTAGACATATGACTAACAATTGGCAGAACTGTGATTGTTAGGGTTTCTACACAATTAGGTTATTAAGAGTCTCACCTAGGACTTGGAACTCTTTTTAATCACTTGAATTCTTGATATTTTTATGGTTAAGACCAATAGTTATTTGAATGGACATTTGAATAAGGATTGGGGTTTTAATAGTTTTCTTCATTAAGGACTTAAGGAAAAACAATCTAGAGATAGGTAATTGAAAGTTTTCATATGCAATGAGGAAATCTGGATTCGGATCATAATTTTGTTAAATCAACCACTCACCCTAGCATCATTCTCATTATACTTCATCAGTCATTATTTTGTTACGAGTGTAATTGAAAGTTTTAAAATCAACCCAACCATTGTTTTTGTTCAATTGAATTAAGAGCACGAATCGGTATTTACTACGCAGTCCTCGAGATTGATACTTGGGGAAACTCATTATAACTACATCGGCGAAAATAGTACACTTGCTATTTTTCCGATCATGTTTTTGGCGCCGTTGCTGGGGATTGCCAAAATACTGATTTACTCTTAGTTTGATTGAAATTTTATTGCTCTGCAATTAAAAAATTTCTATTCATTTGTTTATTTATTTTCTATTACATTGTATTAGAACTAATATTGTGTCTAATATTTTATGCGAGGTCAGGCCTCAGCTGAATATCTTTTTGACGCAGAAATAGAAAGAACCTTTCACGCTCGACGAAGAAAAGCGAAGCTAGCAAGACTGGCCGAGGAAGAAGATAAGAATTCAACACACTCCAGCTCATAGTCAGAAGCTGAGACAATGAATCCACCTCAAGAATGATTGTTAGGGGATTATGGAGGGACAAATGCACCGGGGGGAAGGTTGACCATTGTCCACCAACCCGTGAATATTCCTAATTTTCAGCTCCATCAGAGCACCATCACTCAGTTGGAGAAGAGATCCTTTTCTGGAAGGGTTAATGAAGATGCTGACAAGCATTTGCAACGATTCCTGACTATGAGCACCACTCTCAAAATAGATGGGCATACTGAAGAGCAGAAAAAGTTGCGCATGTTTCCATTCACCCTTGCGGACGAAGTAGAAGAGTGGTTCTATTCTCTTCCCGCGGGCAGCATTACATCTTGGGAAGAGATGGAAACAACATTTCTCAATGAATATTTTCCAGCATCGGTGTTTATGAGAAAAAGATATGAAATCCTCAATTTCAAGCTGAAGGAGGGTGAATCATTAGGAGACTCTTTCAAGATATTTAAGAGACTCCTGGTTGCATGCCCTACTCATAACTGGATCAGACCGAGCAGATGCATATGCGGATGTTTGTGAATGGTCTGAGAATCAAAACGAAGCAACTCATTAACACGGCAGCTGGTGGCTCATCTAACTTCTCAACAACCACTGGCATCAGGAAGATTATTGAAGCGATAGCTGCAAATGAGCATCTGGAATTATACGACAGGGTTGCAAGCAAGCCAGATGGAGTAATAAATTTGAAGTTGGAAGCCAATAAGCAGTTAAAAATTGAAGAAGCAATAGCTTCCGAAGTAGAAAAGAAGTTGAAAGCTATGAATATTACTACTCAGCAGGTGGCTCAAGTCCAACAAGGCCAAAGTGTTAACTGTGATATTTGTAGCGGGCCTCATCTGACAGCACACTGTCTTGCAACAACTCAGCAGATTGAAGAAATCAAGTTCCTCAAACAGAATAATCCCTATTCCAACACTTATAATCTAGGTTGGAAGAACCATCCAAACTTTGGGTGGAGGGATCAAAAAGGGAACACTCAACAACAAGGTCAGGGTCAATACCAAAATTAGTATCAACAACAACAACAACAAACCCCTAATAAAGCAGATTAGGAGTTAGCTATTGAAAAGATGGAAGCTCATAATATCCAGTTTCAGGATGAAACAAGAAACAATCACAAGAACACCTCAACATCAATCAAAAATCTTGAGGTTCAGATGGGTCAAATAGCTCAACAATTGGCGAATGTGCAAGCACCAGGTTCTCTGCCGAGTATGTAACACCCCTTCTAATTTACCCGCGATTTATATAATTTAATCAGAGTTTTATCATAACGAAAGGGCATCACAATTTAATTAATTCAAATAACCAAAAACAGTGAACATGTCTTTACTGAAGAACTTATCCAATAAAACGAAAACATGGATTATGTTTAAATAGCGGAAATATAACATAAAAATCCGGAATACTTCAATCAATAATTGTTCCAAAACATAAACCAAAACAGCCAGTTTAAAATCCATAAAAAAAATCCCAATCATTCGTTCCCCAGTGTTACAACTACCAGAGCATGACACTGACACACGGATTAACTAAGTAGCACAACTCTAGAAGTTGTCCTCACCAATTCTTGAGCAGCTATACTCCTCAATCTGAAATCATTAAAGTAAGGGTGATATTTCATCAAGATTAAGATGCATTATACATTTCTCAAAAACAATAAAACAATCAATTCATTATTCACCCTTGTTTACAGCATTAGCATACGATTCACAAACACAATTCACACATTCATTATACATACAGCAACAATTAAATGCAATTGAAACACTGGAATTCATCCTAACATGTTACAATTACATATGCAATGCAGACTCAAATGCATGTGGTACCAATCGTGAACCAAGTCCACACCCTGTTCCACTTACACCTCGGAAAACAACGTCAATTCAATGATTCACCCATACATTACTGGGTCAAGAATCTAGCCTCACTACCTCTGTCCATTAGGTAAGTTTATTGGCCCTGCAAGTTCAATTCCGCACAATGGGAATGAACCATCAACAATGCTTATGCATGCACATCAGAAGCATGCAACAATTCAAATACATAGTATGAACATACAGCATTATTCCATCCATGATCAATAACAGCAACAATAACACATGCCAACAGTGAAATCATGAACATAACGTTAATCTCAATACATGGAATTAACATACAGCAAGTATACGCAACGAATAACCACGAATTTACAATGTATTCTTACTACAGAAACTACGTTAATTCTTCCAGATCTCAATTACTGGTTTTGAAATTATTATTATTAGATAGTACTCGTTCTAAGCTTTCCAACGATACCAACTATGCCTAAATCGGAGTTACGGTTGAAAAGATATGACCGAAACCGTTTCAGAAAAATTCATGTTTCAGCCCAACACAGTATGCATCGATGCATAAGGCTATGCATCAATGCATAAACAGCTTGCATCGACTCAAAATTGGTATGCATCGATGCATAACATAAAATTTCTGCATTTTTAAAATTTTCTTCAGTATGTGTCGACACATACGCATCATGTGTCGATGCATAACTCCCTTGTGTCGAGCCATAACTCCTTTGCATCGATACATGGCCCTGTTTTTCTTCTTATGAATCGATGCATGACTCTATGATTCGATTCATAGCTTTCCAAAGCTTCTGGTTTTCTAAGATTTAACAGCATGCATCGATTCATATTGTCTTGTGTCGATTCACACAGTTTGTTTTCACCCAGAATCCAGTTTTTCTTCACTGTTACGAATCACCATCACATCCAATCATCACCGAACCTCATATCATTATAAAACATAATTATTTACTGCATTTTTACATCCAATTAATCACCAAATTTCTTTTCTAATTAACCTATATTCATCATACATAGATTAATCGTTCATAATAGTCCCAATTACGGTTTTACGTCGGATTATAACGTTAGGGCACACTCAATTATCCTAATTCGAGATTCCTAACGAATCGATTCATTCTATTGATCATCAAAACCTATAAGGCATAATAATCAGATTCAATCCCCCCTTACCTCGCGATGAATCTTCGAATTCTCGGCGTTTGGCTTTTTCTCCTCTTTCTCTTCTCTTCTCCAACTTTACGTAGAATGCAAATCCTTATTTCCTTTCCTCTCACTTTTTCCTTTTATTCCTTTATTTATTCCTTTTTATTTTCCAAATAATATAAATAAATTAGGATTAAGTAGAGCTTTTTACTCCATACACCTCCAATTCAACTTTACACCCCCAACCTTCCTTTATTTAATTAAATAATTAAACTCATTAATCCAAAAATATTAATAATTAAACCTTTAATTAAATTAATAATTAAATATCTAATTATTTAATACTTGAATTAATTTGGGGTGTCATAGAGTACAAACGTGCCAAATCCAAGAGATAATCAGGGGATAAAAGCTGTAGTGACAAGAAGTGGCAAAACCGTGAGAGATGTTGAGAAAAAAGAGATTGAAGATGAAGGCTTACTTGAAGTAGATCTGGAAATCAGGGAGGATCAAAAAGAGACTGAGGAAGAAATAAGAAGACCAGTGGGGGAAAAAGAAAAGCTTAAAGAGGAGAAACCTAAAGTTGTCCTCCCATACCCTGCAAGAACAAAGAAGAAAGATCTAAATGAGAAGAACTTCGAGAAATTTTTGGAGTTATTCAAGAAGCTTGAGATTAACATTCCATTTTCTGAAGCTTTAGAGCAGATTCTAATTTATGCAAAGTTCATGAAGGACATTATCTGAAAAAAGCGCTCATTGGAGACTGAACCGATTATACTAACTGAAAGGTGTAGTGCTATTTTGCAGGTTTTGAAGGTTCCACTAAATAAGAAAGACAAAGGGGAAGTTACTATCCCCTGTGCTATAGGGAATAGGACATTCAAAAAGGAACTGATTGACCTTGGTGCCGGTGTAAGTCTTATGCCTCTCTCAATTTATAACAAGCTTGGCATTGGTGAAGTCAAATATACAAGTATGACATTACAGTTTGTTGACAATTCGATGAAAGTACCACATGGGATAGCAATAGATGTTCTTGTGAAGATAGACAAGTTTGTGTTTCCGGTTGATTTTGTGGTTCTAGATATGTCGGAGGACGAGGAAATCCCAATAATATTGGGAAGGCCTTTTCTTGAAACAGGCAGAGTGATGATAGACATGGAAGAAGGAACTATGACCCTCAAGGTCTATGATGAAGTGCTAAAAATCAATCTTAGAGAGTCAATGAAGTTCAAAGAAGATATTGGCACAAGCAAGAATGTTGAAGTTTTGGATACAATATTCATCAAATCAGTGCATTGCCATGTACCTGAATTACCTCTGGAGAGAGTGTTGAGTTTGGCTATTTTTGAAAAAGATGAAGAGATTGATGAAAAGGAGTTAGAGGTATTAGATATGATGGAAGCTCAACCTCAATGGTCGAAACATACACCAAACAGGTGGGAAGATTTAAGGCAACCACAACCTCTCGTGGAGAAAAAGGAAGAAAAGAAAGGGATGGAGTTGAAACAGCTACCTGGAAATTTGAAATACATTTTTCTTGATTCAGAAGAGAAATGTCCGGCGATTATCAACTCTACCTTAAAAGTTGTGCAGGAGGAAAAACTCATACAGGTACTCAAGAGATACAAAAGTGTTATTGGATGGGCAATTGAAGACTTGAAAGGTATTAGCCCTACAGTGTGTATGCACAAGATTCTAATGGAAGATGATCATAAGCCAGTCGTGCAACCTCAAAGGAAACTTAATACGGCTATGAAGGAAGTTGTGCGCAAGGAAGTCGTGAAGTTGTTGGATGCGGGACAAATTTACCCAATATCTGATAGCTTATGGGTGAGTCCGGTTCATGTTGTACCAAAAAAGGAGGAACAGCGGTTATGATGAACAAGAAGAACGAGTTGATTCCAACCAGAACAGTCACCGGATGGAGAGTGTGCATTGATTACAGAAGGTTGAACATGGCTACAAGGAAGGATCACTTTCCTCTTCCTTTCATTGATCAGATGTTAGAAAGGTTAGCTGGGCATGATTAATATTGCTTCTTGGATGGGTATTCCAGTTACAACCAAATTGCAGTAGCCCCTGAAGATCAGGAGAAGACCGCTTTCACATGTCCATACGGTATTTTTTCCTACAGAAGGATGCCATTTGGCTTATGTAACGCCCCATCTAATTTTCAAAGGTGCATGACATCTATCTTCGCTGACATGCTCGAGAAGAACATGGAAGTGTTTATGGATGACTTTTCGGTGTTCGGGCCCTCATTTGACGAGTGTTTGACAAATTTGTCTTTGGTACTAGAAAGATGTCAACAAACCAACTTAATCCTCAACTGGGAAAAGTGTCACTTTATGGTGAGAGAGGGAATAGTGTTGGGCCACAAGATTTCACACAAAGGGATTGAAGTGGACAAAGCGAAAGTAGAGGTGATAGCAAATTTACCTCCACCGGTGAATGAGAAGGGTATAAGGAGTTTCCTAGGACATGCGGGATTCTACCACAAGTTCATACGAGATTTTTCAAAAATCACGAAGCCATTGACTAGCTTACTAGTGAAAGACACTCCTTTTATGTTTGAAAAAATATGGCGAAGCCTTTGAAACATTGAAGAATAGGTTGGTAACCGCACCGATAGTTATTTCTCCCGATTGGTCCCTACCTTTCGAAATCATGTGTGATGCAAGTGACATAGCAGTGGGAGCAGTGCTTGGGCAAAGAAGAGAAAAGCTATTGCATGTAATTTACTATGCAAGTCACATGTTGAATCCTGCCCAGATGAACAATGCCACCACAAAAAAGGAATTGTTAACAGTGGTGTATGCCTTCGACAAATTCAGATCCTATTTATTAGGAACAAAGGTAATCGTTTACACTGACCATGCTGCTTTGAAATATTTGTTTTCTAAACAGGAATCAAAGCCAAGATTGTTGAGATGGATCTTGCTGCTGCAAGAATTTGACTTAGAGATTCGGGATAAAAAAAGGTGTGAAAACACAGTAGCCGATCACCTATCATGGATGTCACCAATAGTAGAGACGAAAAAGACACACCCCATCCAGGATGAGTTCGTTGACGAACGAATCCTAGCTGTCACGGGAGTGTCGTGGTTTGCAGACTACGCAAATTACCTGGTAGGTGGTGTCATACCTGAGGATTTTGATTGTAACAAAAAGAAAAAGTTTGTTCATGATTGCAGGTTCTATTTGTGGGACAAACCATTCCTGTATAAGAAAGGGGTGGACGGATTGATCTGCAGGTGTGTCCCAGAGGAAGAGCAGAGAGAAGTCTTGAAATCCTGTCATGATTCAGATTATGGGGGACACTTTATTGGAAACAGAACAGCTGCAAAAGTCCTCCAGTCTGGATTGTATTGGCCCACATTGTTCAAAGATGCTCAAGTAATGGTGAAAGAATGTGATAGATGCCAGAGGACTGGAAATATATCTAAGAGAAACTAGATGCCACAAAAGGGTATGCTTGAGGTGGAGTTGTTTGATGTGTGGGGAATTGACTTCATGGGCCCGTTTCCGCCATCATTCGGGAAAAACTACATCCTAGTCGCTGTGGATTATGTTTCGAAATGGGTAGAACCTGTGGCACTCTCTATGAATGATGCACGAGTAGTGGTGAGTTTTCTCAAGCATAACATCTTCTCGAGGTTTGGAGTGCCCAGAGCACTCATCAGTGATGAAGGGACATAATTCTTAAACAAGCTCATGGAAAACTTTTTGAAGAAATATAATGTGAAACACAAGATTGCGACTCCATATCATCCTCAAACGAGTGGGCAAGTTGAAGTGTCCAATAGACAAATAAAGAAAATCTTGGAAAAGACAGTAAGTGCGCCGAGGAAGGATTGGTCAGTAAAGTTGGATGATGCACTATGGGCATACAAAACTGCCTTCAAAACACCAATCGGTATGTCTCCTTATCAACTGATTTATGGTAAAGCTTGTCACTAACCTCTTGAACTCGAGCACAAGGCTTTTTGGGCCTCCAAGTTCTTAAATTGTGATCTTGCAAAAGTCGGTGAATCTCGAATTCTGCAACTTCATGAGTTAGAGGAATTTCGTAATCAGGCTTACGAGAATGCCAAAGTATATAAGGAACAAACAAGAAAATGGCATGATCAGAGAATACAAAAGAAGGAGTTTTGGGAAGGCCAGCAAGTGTTGTTGTTCAACTCCAGACTGAAGTTATTTACGGAAAAATTGAAGTCCCGTTGGACCGGTCCGTTTGTAGTGCATAAGGTATTTCCCCATGGAGCGATTGAAATTCAAAATCCCAAAAATGGAGATGTTTTCAAAGTGAATGGACAGAGGTTGAAGACCTATTATACAGGACTAGAACTGGGATTGATTGATCAGGTGCGTCTCACCGGATGAGGGGAGCAACCGTCGAGCCATGCGACGTTAAACGAAGTGCTTTGTGGGAGGCAACCCACGGATTTTTACTCTAACGCATTGCATTTTTGTTTTGTTGTCTTTGTTGTTATTAGGGAAAGAGAGACTGGATAAGTTGGAGTAACCAGGATCTGATGCGAAGGGAAAAATCGAACAAGTGCACCCGAAAATAGCATGGGAGTTTCAAGTTTTGAAGGAAATAGAGCATCCACACGGGCGCCCATGTTAATCAACACGGCCCGTGTTGTTTTCTAAGCAGAACTTGCAGTTTTGGGAGAAACAAAACATCAACACGGGTGCCCGTGTTAATTAACACGGCCCGTGTTGTTTTCCAAGCAGAACATCAAAATTGGAGCGTAACAGAACATCAACACGGGTGCCTGTGTTCAGAAACACGTCTCGTGTTGTTGCATACGGGTTTGGAATTTTAATTTGTTTTTTTTAATCTTGTGGACCCCATTTGATTTATAACCTCCACCCACCACTCATCTCTCACCTTTATTGTATTCTCATTCCCTCAACCTTTCTTCCTCCATTAGAACCCTAGCCTCCATAAAAACTCAAGAACAAAAAGCTTCATTCTCCCCATCATAAACTTCTCAAAATAATTTTTCCTCTGCACTAAAGTGACTCTATTTTCCATCCTCTACCTAGTAACGGTATTGGTTTCTCATAATTTTGTTGTTATTATTTTTTTCGAAATTTCTCTCGTAGGTTCCAAGTATGCCTCCCAAAAGATCCACAAGAGGAAAGGAAGTTGCTGAGTCTTCCAGACCACACCAGCAAGCACGTCGCATTCCTAATGCACATGATCTTGTGTTTGAGAAACTAGAGCACCGTAAGCGGTACGAAGCACTCGCCAAGCGTAAGTTACTTCCAACCAGGTATATTTGCAATGAAACTCTTGATAAACTAGGATTGAGATAAAAGGTTCATCGCATGTTTGGTAATTTAGGCATGTTGGAATTTATGCAATTTGAAGCACCGAAATTTGAAACGATAACTTTGGAATTTTTTAGTACTGTTGAGTTCAAATTGAGACGTGGGTGAAATGGCTCCGAAACGGAGTATTATGGTGATTTGGTATTTCAGCTTTTTGGTTAGGAACACACCATGTCTCTGCAGGATGTTGGAGCTGCTCTCAAACTTTCTTCTGCTAGATATGGAGCGCCCCCAAAAACTTTTGCAGCTGTAGAATTCTGGACGGCGATTACTGGTAAAACTGGTTATAACCCGAGCACTGGTAAAGCTTCGGGCATTCATAATCTTGTTTCAGGTAGGCCTAGAAGGGGCTAGCATTTACACTATTTGGACGCGGCGATAGTACCGGCGTAGCTGCAAAGAGAGAACTATTTTTCTTGCACTGCATGATCGAGAATAGCCGGGTTAATGTGGATGCCTTTGCAGCTAATCACCTGAAGCAAGTAGGCTATGCTAGAACAGGTGACATATCAGTGGGTGGCATGATCACTCAGATCGCTGATCACCTTAATTATGGTCGGTTATTGATGGAAGAACCGGCTATGGCAGGTAAAAAGATTGACATGCAAAATTTGGTCAATCAGGGAATGATTGTGGTGCATCCTAGTTATTATTCGCTTGTTAGTCGTGATCGCCACATTCTTGCATTACCAGCACCAAATTTTATCAGTATTACAAATGATGCTAATTGGCTCTATGCAGCTTCTGCCTCTTCTTTAGGGGATAGTCCTCCTCGTGATCATTAGTTTTCAGGTGACGATATGGAGGATGATACTCCAGCTGAAGAACATTTCAGTCCACCACCCCAGAGCTTTTACCGATAATGTGTGGGGTCTTCCTTTATGTCTCAAGATCAATAGGAGTGGGTGCAATCTAAAATGGGCGCTCTTCACACCGAGCAGACGAGACAAGGTGTGGAGCTATTTCGACAAGGTGTTGTTATGGATGACATGCAGGCTATGATGTAACGTCTCATGTGACATTTTCCGCACGACCCTCCACCTCCTCCGTCTCAGTGAGTTCTGTGATTCGCCTCTACTTTGGGTTAAAACATTGAGGTCAATGTTTAATTCAGGTGGGGGAGGCTCACTATTTTAGTTAATATACTTTGTTTTGCATTCTCTTTCGTTTTTATTTTCTTTCATTTTTATTTCATTTTATCAATTTTTGGTTTGTTCTGTTGTTTTTATTTTGTTGCATGGTCACCATTATGTTACAGATTGATTGATAGTTGCTGGATGAAGCTGGAACTAACAACAAGTGGTTGAACGAAACTCCCCTTACTTGATCTCCTAAGGCACCCCGAAAGTTGACACAACTAAAGAATTAAAGGTCGGATGCAAGTTAGTTGAACTGGACCGAAATTGTCGGATGGTAGGCCCGAGTCAAAAAAAAGCCACATGACACGAGGAGGACTTCAGAGTATGTAAGCTTAATCCACGTGGTGAGATTACCAAAGGCCAAATACAAAAATATCATCATGAGAGTTCAGGCAGGTATGACTTTATCATTCTGATTTTGCATTTGTTCTTTTAGCACAGCACATCATGAAGACACACACTGAGGCATGTTGTTTGTTTAACCTTGAGCCTTTCTAGCCACCCCATATTAAATGTTATCCCTCGTGAACCCCGTTGAGCTTAGTTTTTAATTTTATGTTTTGTCTCCATTGTAATAAACCCCATGTTAACCTTTCACCATGTTAACCTTTCACCACATTTGTCTCACCCTTGCTCGGCATGATTGTGATCAATTTTAAGTGTTGCACGAATTTAAGTTTGGGGTAGTAATTCATAAAAATTAAGGGCAAGTGAGTAAAAGAGATTAAAAAAAAGAAAAAACGAAGAAGAAGAAGAAAAAGAACTAAAGGAACATGAAAGTCCTAGAAAAAAAGAAAATGGAAAGAAAGAGAACACTTGCCTATATGTCGGACTCTAATTAGTACATTGCTCAAAGAAAACATGAGTAGAGATGAGTCAAAGTGAATGAACCCCAAAAGTTACGAGTCGTAGCATAAGAAAGAAGAAAAGTTACATGAATTCCGAGCCCAAAACCTTTGTTATCCAATTTTTCTTGTTTATCCCACCGTACCTAAGCCCCGTTACAACCCAAAGACCTCATAAAGTGTGTGGAATTTGTATGTGTAGTGCGAATAGAATCAATTCAAAGTTAAGAATGATATTGCATGCTTCAGTCTATGAGTGCAAACACTTTAACCCTGAGAGATCTTGTGAGAGTGTGAAAAGCTTGCAGGTGAAGAAGTCTTCTGATGTGGAAGTGTGGCAGACAAGTCGATTTGGGAAGCTAGCCTCTTGATCGGGAAGGAAGAAATTAAATTGCGAAAGACACAGGTTGTCTTGTGGAAAGAAGATATTTGTTGGTGACCTCTGTTGGTCTCAATCATTACTCGAGGACAAGCAATGAGATAAGTTTGGGGTTGTGATCGGTCACCATTTCTAGTAAGTTTATGTGTTCTATTCGGCATAAATTCATCAATCTGGTAACATCTGTGGTTGTTTTTAGTTGCTTTTAAGAAAGTTAGTGTGTTTCGGTTATTTTAGTCTCGTTGTGCATTTTTGAATTTAAGTGTCTTTAAAAGTATAGTTTTATGCTTTTGTTGGGTAGTCTCAGTGTTTCAGGTTAATGCATGCGATAGAAGGAACTTATGACAGGACGATAAGCACCCCGGAAGGTTGAGAGTTGAAGATTTAAAAGAACTCAGAGGTCAACACGGGTACCCGTGTTCATCAACACGACCCGTGTTGAAAAGCAAGTGGAAAACGCAAAAACGACCAAAGTTAGTGGATCAACACGGGCACCCGTGTTCATCAACACAGCCCGTGTTGAATGGCCTAGAACAAGACTTCTGATGCAAAGATCAACACGGGCACCCGTGTTCATCAACACGGCCCGTGTTGATGGGAGCGTGTGGAAACTTAGTTATTTTAATTTTTGGAACTCTTTGTTGTCATTAAGGGTACTTTTGACTTTTTCCAAGACTGGGATAGAGCAAAGACTATTAGAAGGAATTTGAGGATAGAGAGAAAGGACTTTTGAAAGCACGAGAAAAATATTACAGAGAAGAGAAGATAGCTACGAAGAGGAATTCGGAGACGGCAAGATTCAAGGGCAGCCACCAATAAAGATCAACGTCATCGTTATTCTTTGTAATGTTTAACTTTTATCTGATGTTTTCTTCGAATACTATAAGAGGCTAAACCCTCCAATGTTAGGGGGTGGTCCTGATTTGATGATTGATATGAATTCGGATACTTGATTTCCTTAATGCAATGTTTTTCTATTTCGATTTAATTGTGTTATGTTCCTATGATCATGTATCGGACAAATACATGTAGACCTGTGACTAACAATTGGTAGGACTGTGATTGTTAGGGTTTGTACACAATTAGGTTATTAGGAGTCTCACCTAGGACTAGGAACTCTTTTTAATCACTTGAATTCTTGATATTTTAATAGGTTAAGACCAAGAGTTATTTGAATGGACATTTGAATAAGGATTGGGGTTTTAATAGTTTTCTTCATTAAGGACTAAAGGAAGAACAATCTAGAGATAGGTAATTGAAAGTTTTCATATGCAATGAGGAAATCTGGATTCGGATCATAATTTTGTTAAATCAACCACTCACCCTAGCATCATTCTCATTATATTTCATCAGTCATTATTTTGTTACGAGTGTAATTGAAAGTTTTAAAATCAACCCAACCATTGTTTTTGTTCAATTGAATTAAGAGCACGAATAGGTATTTACTACGCAGTCCTCGAGATCGATACTTGGGGAAACTCATTATAACTACATCGGCGAAAATAGTAATGTTGCTATTTTTCCAATCATCGTCGAAGTCTGTTCACATGTTGGTGTCGAAGACCTCTATACTGTAATCGAAGTGTGTTCTAATATGTGGGTGTCGAAATGCTAGGGTTGTTAGTATTTCAAATTGGGCCTATTTGTTATGTACAATTGTTTAAGTTAACTTATACCCTAGGTTATCTTGTAATGAGTATTTGTGATAAAGCCCATTAGTCAGTATGTTAGGTTTGTTATAAATAACATACTAGTCTCTCATCATTGCATACTGCAAATCCTAATTTAGGGTGAGAGGGTTATTTGTTATTCTTGTATATTTGTAATATTATTTTGAAGATAAAGGAAATAGTAGCAGTTAATAACCAATTCCTTGTGTTCATCGTGTTCCTCATATTTTCTACCTTTGTTTGTCTCTTGATTATTAAGAAACAAATTTATACTTTGTTTTAAAGACATCCGATTCACAACAATGTTACTATTAAAAGAGACTCACTTTGAATATGAGACTTTATATTTTACGTAAAACATATGTTCACTAAAATTTTAATTCTAAATGTGTTTCTGATCTTATTTTATCTTTAATAAATTGGTTTATGTGTTTCTTGATTAAATTGATCATGGTCTTGCTTATGGCTTGGCATAGTAAGGCAGTGAAGCTTATAATGTTATTTTCTCAATTCCATGTATCTCACCAGTTTAAACCTTATAAACACATTACCTATATTAGTGGATACTAATTGTAGTATTCCAAAGTGACATACGACATGATCCTTGATGAATTTTATCACATTTTTCTACATATTTTATGGGAGTTTCCTTTACCTATTTTGAGAAATAATCTACGACGACCAAGATACAGTTATTTCCTTTCGAGGAAACTAGATGGATTTTCCAAATAAATCCAATGGTGTACCACAAAAAGGAAAATGTTTGATTATATAGTGTAATTTGTTGGAGGGTACATATTGAATACTTGCATGCTTTTACTATTATTTACAACCTTTACGGCTTGTTTGTATGAGAAGAGATAAAAGCGAGAGAGAGAGAGAGAGAGAGAGAGAGAGAGAGAGAAAGAAAGAAGTACAGAAGAAATGTTCTATTTCTTCGGTTTGGCACAACAGAGAGAAAAAGTAGAAAGAGTAAAATAATGTGGGCCCCATACTTTTTCTTTTCGGCTTGTTTGTATGAGAAGAGATAAAAGCGAGAGAGAGAGAGAGAGAGAGAGAGATAGAAGAAAGAAGTACAAAAGAAATGTTCTATTTCTTCAGTTTGGCACAGCAGAGAAATAAAGTAGAAAGAGTAAAATAATATGGGCCCCATACTTTTTCTTTTCTTCTCATACCTACAAAGAAAGATGAGAGACTTGAACTAAATATTAAATTATCCAAATCTGTCCTTCTCTCTTTACATTTTTTAAACATTGGAAAAATAAATTATTGGGTTAAATATGTTTTTAGTCCCTATAAATATACGACCCTTTAATTTTGGTCCCTCTAAAATTTTCCTTCGAATAATGGTCCTCGCAAACTTTTCCATCCACAATTTTGATCCCTGTGTCAACTTTCATTAACGGAGGGTGACGTGGCACGTTACGTGGAAGATTGATTGGCAAAAATATAAAAACGTTTGAAATTGTAGGGGTTTTAAACCTCCCTTAAACTAACTCAAGAAAAAAACAAAAACATTGGCAATGTAACGCCCTGTTTCAATTAATATTCTATTATATTAATATTTTCGAATTTTCGATCGATATTTATTTTGCGATGAGAATATTTATATTAATCAATATATCTATTAATATATTTGGCGACGTTTCGTTCGGTCCGGTTTTTATTTCGGTCGGTTCGATAAAATATTATTCGGATCCGATATTTAATTCCCCAGAATTATTCTAATTAATTGGATTAATAATATGATTAAATATTATTAGTGTGTTATTTATAATTAAGTTAGGGGTGTGGGAAGCAATTAGTGAGGATTGGGTATACACCCCTAGCTAGTAAGAAAACATTTATAAAACCATTTTCTTTTCCTTTTCTTTCCATTTTTCCTACACCAACCAAACTTAGAAACTTGGAGGAAAGAAAGGGTTTTGAGAGAAGATGAGCAAGAGAAGAAGAGGAAGAACATGAGCAAGCTTGAGGATGGAGTCTTGTAGAATCATCATGGATCATCCAAGCTTATGAGGTAAGGGGTTTGATTTCTATCTCATATAGTTAGGGTTTGGTGGTTGTAGTTTGGATTGGGGAAAATGGATAGATGGTTTATAGGGTTTGGTTGGTTGATTATTGAAAATGTTTAGAAAAGTTGAATTAGGTGTAGGGATTATGAGGTTGATGATGATTAGAATTAATGGGAATGGTAAAAGTGAAGTCTTCACACACGTCCATCAACACGGGCCGTGTTGATTAACACAGGTGCCCGTGTTGACCTCTTGAATAAGAAATAATTGCTGCCAGGTCAATCAACACGGGCCGTGTTGATTAACACGGGTGCCCGTGTTGATTCACTGACTTTGGTGTTTTTTGCGTTTTCTAGTGGCTTTTCGACACGGCCCGTGTTGATTAACACGGGGGCCCGTGTTGATGTATCTGTAGCCTCCCATATTCTGATTTTTGCACTTCTTTTGCCCCGGTTTGTCTCATTTTATTCTTCGGACCTTGAAAACACTCAAACACATAACCAAAGCGTAAAATGCGGTAAAATGACATATAACATTAGACAAATAAAAGAAACGATAACGAAATTCAATGCTAAATAACCGTGTAAAAACTACTGATCAGTTGGTATCGTTGGAAAGCTTAGAACGAGTACTATCTGTTGATAATATTTTTAAAACCAGTAGTTGAGATCCTGAAGGATTGATTTGATTTTCGTATGTAGGGATTCGTAGAAATTCGTATTTATCTGTTGTGTATACTTGCTGTAAGTTAATTTCATGTGTTGTAATTAACGTTATATGTCATAACTTGTTGTTATCATGTGCTGATTGACGGTGTATTTATGTATGAATACTTGTTATTTATGCGATGCGATGACATGTTTATTTGATGTGAATAAATATGGCGATGTGGACTTTATGTCAATTTTGATGAGCGATGATGTTGTGTTGTTGTGTGGTCTTTATTATCGAGTCACATACATTGCATAAGCGACGAGGGCTTTTATGCCAAGCGACGAGGCTTTTATGCCAAGTGTTCCTAATTATGGACAAAGCGACGGGTACCACATGCATAACATAGTCGTGTCTCATGGAGTCGGTTATGTTTATGTTTGAGTTGTTTGGTGATGGGTGTTTAATTGATGAATGATGTTGAATTGCGATGATTTATGATGTTTTGTTTGGTGATGATCTTTATGATGAACATGAAATGAATATAACTTGATAGTTTCATGATAACTAGGCGATGAATATAAATGATGAGTGTTGTGATGATGTAATTTTAATGAAATGCTTAATGCAAATATGAGGTGATGATGTTTGCGACGATGGACTTTTATGCCAAAAAGCGACGATAAGCTTTAGCCAATTTGTGATGATTTTATCTATGTTGCTTATGTATTAGTATTGTTTGAGGTTGTTGTTTATGGTTGCCGTGTTGATTAGTGAAGTATTAACTTGTGACGATTTCGTGGTGAGGCAAGTTTATGTGTTGTTGTGACGGTATATGTCAATAAGGTTATGGAGATAGAGTGTAGATTATACACATTAGAATGACGATTAAAGTAAGTGAGTTTTGGATATGTGTTGGAATTGCACTTATTAATCTATACCCTTTACAATTCTGAAACTATATATATATTTTATCCTGCCTTTAATTATATGTTTTGGAGTATCTCACCCTTTACTTGTTTCGTCGTTACCTTTATATTGGTAACGTGCAGGTTATGAAGACGGATTTTATAGCTGCTGTTAGTTGAGTCGGTGTCGCTCTGATACGTAGCACTCGGGGGGAATATTTATGTCTTGTTGTTGTCCTTTAGTTGTTATTCCTTTTATGGATAAGAATCATACTTTATGAAAATATTATTTGTTGAGGAAGTTTATTAAAGAAGATGTTTTGATCTTTATGAATCAATTTATGTTTTCCGACGATGCTATGTATCCGAGATTTATACTTTAAAGCTAAAGTGATTTGGTTTTGAAGGTGTGACGCCTCAGTATTTAATTTATAAATTTTTTAAATTACTCTGATTTATGCATATTAAACTCTGGGTAATATTGGGGTGTTACAGGCAACACATAAGTTCTAAATTTTTCTTGATTGAACACAATATCTTATATCCTACATTTCTCACGCCATATTCAGTTTGGTCTCAGTTTCTACATAGTGAATTTGAATCAAAAATTATTACAAATCCATCATGCTAATACCTGTTATTTTAGCAAGTTAATACCTATTTGTTTAGTCTTTTAAATATAATTAACATGTTAACAAAAAGTAGCTATACTTGCAGCCAAGTTTTTGTTTGGTCTAAATCAAAATGTAGGTAGGTGGCCATGACTCAAATAGTTAACCATTAAAATTTCAATTAGAACAAAATTAACCCTTGTTTTTATTGGCTGAGAACTTACTCATTGTGACTGTTACTCCTTCATGCTTGATTCAACTAGTTAACATAGAAATAATAAAATAATAATTATTGACCAAAATATTTATATATATATATATATATATATATATATATATATATATTAAAAAAGAAAAGGGCAAGGACAAAGTAAGATAATTTCCACCAAACTCATACATAGTATTATTAACATTTAACACCAAGTTGTGTATGAAAATGTGACACGTGATGTTTTTAGCTACCCACCCTTTAATTTTCACTCTTCTATTCTTCATATAATACCATCTCACCCCATATATCTTTCACCATAATTCTCTCCAACCCTTTCCTTTTCTACGACAAGTTCTGTAAACCAACTGAGTTCTTCTACCAAAGATATCAAGATGGTTAGTGTGTCTGAAATCCGCAGGGCTCAAAGAGTAGAAGGTCTTACAACTATCTTGGCCATTGATACTGCTAAATCAGTCCTGATTTTTACTTCAAAATCACTAACAGTGAGCACAAAACTGTACTCAAAGAGAAATTCCAGTGCATGTGTAATTACAATTCGTAGAAGAAACTCATGATAAATTGTACTCAAAGAGAAATTGCACCGCATGTTTAAGTTCAAAAACATGTATCCCATTTGATAACACATTTTAGACACAAATTGATAACATAGATTCCTAAATTTAACCTCACATTTTCAACACAAATTTAATATTTAAGAAATAAGAAGAACCTGAATGTTCTTGGAAGTTCATGAAAAAGAGAGGCGACTAAAATTCAAAGAGAAATTTTTAGTTTTAGAGCTTCTTCTTCGATGAACCAATTTCCTTCTTCTTCTTCATTTGAGAGTTGCTTCTTCTTCAAATGGTTTTGGATTTTGAAGATTGTGAGATTGTCAGTATGAGAATAAGAAGAGACTGAGCTTCGAACGAAAATGGTATACCGTTAGGAAGTTGGAACTGTGGAGATTAAGAGAGTGAGTGTGAATATGAACAGATTGAGCTTCTTCTTTGTTTTAGTTTTTTTCTAGAGGAATGGTTGTGACATTAATGTATGAAGAAGATGAATAAATTTACGGAGGTTTAAAACCTTCGCAATTAAAGTGTTTTTCTGCATGTAAGTGACCTGACATGACATGTGGCGTACCACGTAAGCCCCCGTTACGAGGACCATTCATTAAAGAAAATTTTTATAGGGACTAAAATTGCAGGGTCAGCTTTAGTAATAAATCAGATTAAAGGAGATTGGGAGACTCGTCACCCTGGCTTAATCCCTTACAAAGATTATGCAAGGAGGCTGTTGAGTTTCTTCAATAAAGTAGAGCTTCACTATATTCCCCAAGATGAAAATCATATGGCAGATGCCTTGGCAACTTTGGCTTCTATGTACAAAGTGATCCAGTGGAATGATGTACCTCAGATCACCATTGAGCGTCTTGAGAGGCCAGCTTATATATTCGCCATGGAGATGGCAAAGGATGATAGAACCTGGTATCATGACATCAAGCACTTCCTGATGACTCGAGAGTATCTGGTTGATGTGACAAGCAAAGATAGAAAGACCTTGAGGAGATTGGATGGTATTTTATTTCTCAATGAAGGTGTGTTATATAAAAGAAATCATGACATGATCTTGCTCAGATGCATGGATAGACACAAAGCAGACATATTGATGCATGAGATTTATGAGGGTTCTTTTGGTACCCATGCCAATGGCCACTATATGGCTAAGAAGATGCTAAGGGCAGGATACTATTGGTTGATAATGGAATCCGATTGTTACATGTTTTCAAAGAAGTGCCATAAGTGTCAGATTTATGCTGATAAAATTCATTGCCTCCTGCACTTCTCAATGTTATTTCTTTCCCATGGCCTTTCTCTATGTGGGGTATTGACATGATTAGGATTATTGAATCCAAGGATTCTAATGGACATCGTTTCATCTTGGTAGCAATTGATTACTTCACAAAATGGGTTGAAGCAGCTTCTTATGCCAATGTTACCAAGCAAGTGGTGGTCTGATTCATCAAGAATAATCTTATTTGTCTGTATGGTGTGCCTAGCTGGATCATCACTAACAATGGCTCAAATTTGAATAATAAAATAATGGCGGAACTTTATGAAGAATTCAAGATTGTTCATCATAACTCTTCTCCTTACAGACCCAAGATGAATGGGGCGGTTGAAGCTGCAAACAAAAATATCAAGAAGATCATCCAGAAGATGGTCGTCACCTACAAAAACTAGCATGAAATGCTGCCATTTTCTTTACATGGATATGCACTTTGGTACGCACTTCAACAGGGGCGACCCCTTTCTCTTTGGTTTATGGGATGGAAGCAGTACTCCCCATTAAAGTTGAGATTTCATCTTTGCGTGTGATAATGGAAGCTGAATTATCTGATGTTGAATGGGTTGAGAATCAGTTTGACCAATTGAATTTGATTGAAGAGAAAAGAATGACTGATTTATGTCATGGTCAGTTATACTAGAAAATAATGAAGAAAGCCTTTGATAAGAAGGTAAAACCTCGTGTATTCAGAGAAGGCGACCTCGTGCTCAGAAAGATCATTTCTTTAAACTCTGATTCCAGAGGAAAGTGGACTCCCAATTATGAAGTCCCATATGTTGTCAAGAAAGCCTTCTCTGGCAGTGCATTGATTCTTGAAACTATGGATGGCGAGGAGTTCCGACGTCCTTTGAATGCTGATGTAGTCAAGAAATAATTCGCCTAAATAAATAAAAGAACAACTCGCTAAGTTGAAAACTCGAAAGGGAGACTTAGGCAAAAAAGAACGTCTCGGTAGATTGGAAACCCGAAGGGGCGTGTGATACGGTGAACTGACTTTTTAGTGTTTTGTATCGCAAATGTGCGGATAGCAAGAGTCGCCACCGACTTTTATTTTTATCCAATTAAGGGAAGGTAAAAGTATAGAAAAAGACCTTCGTTAGATTCTGAGTAAGGGAGAATGGTTATGAAAAGGGAAGGTATTAGCACCCATTTCCATCCGTAGTTATCTACGGGCTCTTAGTTGCTCTAGATCACTTTAAAATTGTGCTTTCTGTGTGTTTGACAAAAATGTTTTGAAAAGGCATTTCGCTTTGACTTTGTAATGATTCATGTAGGAATGTATACAAAGTGTTAAAATGTTTCGTTTTGAAAAGAGTTTGAACTTTGACAAAAGTGTGTGGTGTGAAAAGCATTTTGATTGAGCAAGCAACTAAAAGTCTTATTACCTACTCGAATTGGTCGTTTTTGTATTCGTTCCTTTAGAATAGCGTCATCCATACCATTAGTTGGCGGTAACTCCATTCGTTGGATGTAAGCGGGACATTCGAAGGGACATCGGATGGTCATAGAAGGCAACTTGTAGGAAGTATCCTAGCACATTCGAATGGACTATCATCATTTTTCGTAGGCGACAATCGAGGGTCAAGATCATGTATTCGGAGGCGACATCGTGGGTCTTATGATCTTTGTATCGAAGGGACTATGATGATTTGTTTGGAAGCAGCGGTGCTAGAATACCTCTACGTTCGAGGACATGACCATTTTGAATTAAAGGCGAGAGAGAATTACCCTAAGGGGTGCATGTGTGAAAGAGTGTGTTGATTCAGGTACTTTATCTTGAAAATTATGAGTGAGCTATGTTGATTTTAGTCTTGCCATACACGCCTAGTTACTAGCAATTTATAGGGTGCGGAAATTAAAATGCGGAATGTAAAGTGCGGAAAGGTAAATGTCCTACGCTATTACATGACTTTGGGGCAGATACATAATTTAAACTTGCGGAAAATAAAAACCTAATTTAAACTATTACATCCCATAGACAGTTACATTATTGGAAAAAATAAAATGATGAAGAAGAAATCGTCTGAATCGGATCAACCTGTAAAAGAATGAGAACTCGGAAAATATGATGAATCGAACAAGGGAAAATGTTAGAAAAAATGCAAATTTAAAAATAAGAAAAATATGACATGCTGGAAATAATATAAATATGTCAAAATAAATTTTTGGGATTTTTTGGATGCAATTTAATAATTAAAAATGAATTAAAAGTGATTTAAATGCAAAATCATGAATAAGAATAAATATGCATGCAAAATTATATTTTTTAATTTTCTAAATTAAATAAAGGTTTTCTGAAAATAATGTAAAAAGAAAAATAATTTTTGGTAATTTTTTAATGCAGAAATAAAATTATGAAAAGAAATTAAAATAGGTGAAAATATTAAATAATATGAAAAACATGGAAAATAGTTGGAAAATATGAAAGTTTGAGAAAAAGAAACAAAACCGGTCCCTAGACGGATCGAACTCGTGACCAGGAGGAGTATCTGTGAACAGGGAATGCCTTTACCACTACGCCATGTGTGCAAGCGTGTTTGGAATCAGAAACATGGGATCATGAATAACACGCGTCATCATCTGGAGAGGTCAAGGCACAGTCAGCTGGTGGGGTCCTCGTTGGATGAGAGAACGAATCAGAAAGCGCCATGACGCCACAAGCCACGTCGGAGTCCACTCGGTCAGGCCGAGCCCTAGCTCCGGTCGTCTTCTCCGATTAGCCTGGAATTAAAACATAAAAAATACGCAGAATAAATGGGAAAGGGGGACCCTACCCCCCTAAATCGACCCTCCTGAATCCATTGGTGGCCTTAGTTTTCCCTGAAAGTGCCTGTATTGACCGGTTCGATTCAAACCGTTCTTAAAACCCTAACAATGGCAAATGGCATTCTGGACGTTGAAGCTTGCATGTAAGGGTTCTAATGCGACCTAACAATCATCCTGAGACCAAATAAACACAACAAAAACATTAACAATGCATGAAATATTGAAATCGAAATTGCAAAGAATAGCAAACCGGTGAGAGTCCAAGAACGAGATCTGGGCAGCCTGGGCTTGATGTAAAGGATGCTTTTGCTTGCTGGGAACCTCAGGAGGAGGATTGGATGGTTAGATCGGCCTGAAACTTCTTTGGAAAAGCAATTCGATTTTCAAATATTCTTGAAAATTTTTGGCAACATAAGGGTTGTGTATTGGGCTAGGGTTTCGTGTCTGTGGCTTGGCATATTGCTGAGTATTTATAGAAGAGATTGAGAGAGGAAAAAGAGTGAAAAAAGATTTGATTTGGAGCATTCAATATTTTTCAAATAAAATCAATTTTCTTGATCGAGGTTACTTTTAGATATATCTGTTACCCAATTGCGTCATACTATGATCGAGGTTAACTATTTTATTCCCAGCATCAATATCATATGCATTTTTTAATCATATTAATAGTCGTCGTGTCACTTCTTTATATAAGTTAGAATTCATGATCCATTGAAACTTCAATTGACACTGGATCAAATGTTGAATTTAGAATCTTACATTTTTCATATTTTCATTGAAAAATAATAAAAATTACATAAAATGTTGTTTCATAATTTTCTCTAAATTTTTAAAAACATAAATTAATTCATACTTTATCCTTTGATATAATCCATATTTTTTGTTCGTACATAAAATCTACTGTCTGGGCTAGGAGAGATAAAAGAGATATGAGTAGACGGACCAGTAAATCAAGGCTATCCCCGTAGGGTATATACCATGGATCATTAGGCCTAGCTGTGTCAGGTCGGGCTGTGACTGTCTAGGTGTGTCTGACCGAGGTGTATCTGCCTAGCTGTACAGGTCGGGCTGCGTCTATCGAGTTATGTCGGGCCGGGTTGGTTTCAGTTACGGAACTTAATAGGTGGCGGTTACGAGCGTTACAAGTCATTATGGAAGGTTATGAACATTATAACTGATTTATAGACGGTTACATAACAATGATCATCAATCATGACTAATTAATATGGGTTAAGACCTATGTTATAAATAGGCCTAAAATCCCTCAGAAAAAGGAAACTCTCTAAAACTATCTCATTACCACTTTCTCTCCAAACCTTTTATCTAAAGGTTTTCAACTACGGAATAAGATAGACCAATAGTTTGGAGATCATGCATCTCTTGTGAGAGCCTCAAAATTCTTTAATATCCTAAATATAGTATTTTAGGAAGAAGATTTTTAATATTAAAAAGTATTTAAGTTACGGAAAGAGTTGATATTTCAAAGAAAATATATAAATGTGATTAAGAACCCTTCTAGTAAATCTTACGGGAAGCTTTCAAAGAATCCAAGCACATGGAGAAGTATTAAGATACCGGCCAAACTCCAAACAAGGCTGTTTGACTTTCTTTTTTTGGAATAATTATTTGACCTTCTCTTAAACATGGCTGTTTGACTTCTTTTTTTGGAATAACAATTATTTGACCTTCTCTTAACCATGCGCCTGCCTATCATTCGTGTTCTTACTACTACCTTTCAAGATTCAATAAAAGTACTAGTATAAAAGTTGAAATTCAAATAAAAATAAAATAAAAGTACTAGTATATTTATTTCAATAATAATAGTAATAATAGCTGAGTCAAGGAGGTATAATAGAAGTGACGATGGAGTTAGATAGAAGATTACTCCATTAAAAATGATAAATTAATTAAGAACATGTCACAGCAAAAAACCTGAATTAAAAATGATAAATTAATTAAGAACATGTCACAGCAAAAAACCTGAATTAAAAATGATAAATTAATTAAGAACATGTCACAGCAAAAAACCTGAATTAAAAATGTTACTAGTTTAGTACTACTACTTTAGAAAATGTCTATATCAGCAGGCAGCATTGCAAATATGAGATGAAATAAATTGACCATGCCAACGCCCACCTACTTCAAATAAGGTTGCCAAATAAAATGTGTAGTAGTTAGTGCTGTTAAGTCAAATATCCAATTAAAAAAATAAATTCTTACTGAGTACAAATTCAACTTAATTTATTTATATTTTATATATTTTCGTTCATTTTTATTATTATTTTATGACTAGTTACTTAACCAACTGTTGTTACAGTCAATATCCAATGCCGGTTTAACACTTCCAGTGGGCATGTTAAGGGTTATCTAGGTCATGTTTAACAATTCAGAGATAAGGATTATTATTTTTCTCAAACTTTTTGATTCATTCTTGCTTACTAATTTTACATCAAATGGTCTAATAAATATCGAAAAGCATTTATATTTCAATTTTTTTACTATTACTTGTGTTATAATATTCGCATGAAAATCATGTATAAAACAAAATATATTTGTCTAAAAATATAAAATTAATCAAGTTAACTTTTTTCTAAAACAGAGAGAAGTCAACTCGTATCCTATAGATTAAAGATAATTCAAATATTCATTAACATAACTACTATTTTTTTTATCAATATTGTTTTAAGCTATAAGTTTAATCTACAGGATAAGTAAAGGTAATTTTAAAGCAAAATACTAATCTTAGTTGGAATTTTTGTACTACAAAGTCACCCTTTACAACAAAATTATTTTCCAAATTTTAAAAATATTCTATAAAACTAAATCATACAAAGATAATATAATATATTCAACATAGGAAGGGGTGTGAACAAAACATAGTTGTAATTGATCCTAACTCTAGCAGCTATAAAATTACAAGTGAACTTAAAGAAGAAATAACTTAAATAATATGGCAAATATCTTCCCTCAAATTAAATAGTGAATAACATAAAAGCTTAGAGATCTAAAGGATTGGTAAGTGATTATCTTGGAACATTATTTATAAAAAAAAATATTTGAAAAAAGAGTTTTTAAGGAACACTATAAGAAAAGTTCATATTTATCAGGGGAATTAGTCAAGGGTTAAACCCCAGACAAAAAATACAACTTTGTTAGGGGTATATCCCTTCGCCGAGTGAAATTGTTTTTAAAAAAACTAATTATGTGGGGTATCTTCTCGCAAATAGGGAAAATGAATTTTTTGGATTTTGAAATGTTGAATTGCTAGGGGTGTACCCCTGAAAAGAATAAAATAGCGCCAAAAGTGAAGGCAGTTAGCGAGGCGCAACCCCACACCACCTAGACAACTTTATGTCTAGTCAAACTAGTGTGCAGACTGCGCGTGCAGTCTGCAATTACCAATGCAGACATTTTCGAGGGGGCACCCCTCGCTAAATATTCTCGTTTTAATTCCGAGGGGATGCCCCTCGCCAATTGCAACATTGAAAAATGTGCACCGAACATCATAATTGTCATTATATAGTATATGATTTTTTAAAAAAACATAAAACATTTTTCCCTTCTCTTCTCCAACCGTGTAACTCTTTTCCTTCCCATCTTCTCCAAACCTTCCCAACATTTTTCCCTTCTCTTCTCCAAACCTTCATCTTCTTCCCCAAAATAAACCTATATTTCCAAATTTTCATATTTTTTGACTAATAATATTAAGTTATTTTGTCATATATATATTTAATTCATTTTCAAAATCTGTTTCTAATATAATTGTTGTGTTTCATGATTCAATTGACAGATTTAAAGAGAGGTAATTTTGGAGGAAAACTTCAATCAAGAACAAGAAATTTTCATCAATTTAAGGTACACGATTTGTAATCTTGATTTTATTTTTCATATTGAAACTACTGTTGAAATCATCAGATAGAATATCAATGAAGTCGCCATCGAACATTTTTTATCCCCACGAGAGAAAAGGAAAACATTGAGTAAACCTGAGAGGGAGAAATCATTGTCTTACGACCAAGAGATCGGGTAAGGGAGTCAGTTACAAGAGGGGAAGGTATTTGTACCCCACACGCCCGTAGTACTCTACGGTATCCACGTCTACTTTCTATTTATTTGGATGTGAGTATCTATTTACAATCTATGTCTAAGGCAAAATGAATGAATGCAAAGTGTTATGTACAAAAAGAAAGATTTTTTAGTCGTGTTTGCCACGATTGCGAACCTTTGTGCCTACATACCCCATTCGTGCAATTAGGGATCAACGCACTTCGTAGTTCTCCTCAAAAAATTTGGTGAGTTGCAATGTTTTTATGAGAAATTCTATTTTGCATCCTTGCGATTAGGATTGCAATTCGTGCTTGGCATTGCAACTTATCGTAAGTCTTATACTCGGCCGCTCGCACATTTAGCAACTTGCTTGGATTTGAAAAGGAACACCCTTACTGAAAAGGTTTTCATAGAAAATGGTCCAAGACAAAAAGGTTTGAAGTGAAGTGAGTTTTTTTACCTTATTCAAAGGGTTTGAGTTTATTAACATGTTTTGAGATTTGATAAAGAAAATGTTTTTTGTTTTATTATGCAAAAGGGGAAGAAAATCATCTAAGGGAAACTACCTAGCTCTATCCCTGTTATCATACAAAGTGGCCCTAAGTCAATGATGAAAAGGGAAATCTCTACCTATGTTGACATGCAAAAGATGACAATCCTAATGTCTAAGCTCGAAAGCTACCCTAACCGAGCGGTCCTAGGGGAAACTATCTTAATATCCACCTTGGTTGACGATCCAAGGGATACAAAGGGATGAGGAAAACAAGTGCTTTGGCAGAAGCACACAAACAATGCAATGCACAAAAAAATGATACACACATGCGCGGGGAAGATGAAAGAAGTCCCATAGCCTCGAAGGTAGCGAATCACCCGAGTCAACCAGGAGCCTTCTTTCGGAGGAAAACCATAGCCATAGATGGAATTATGTGCATCAACCAGGAGTTTCCTATGGGAGAAAGGTATCACGCCTTGATATAAATTACCAAGTGTGAGGAGCATATGAGTGTGAGTATTAGTGTGTCAACGCGAACCCCATGATAAACCGTGGAGGGTCAGAATAGGGAACCCTTTCCATTGTATAATATGACTCGATAATGGAAGCATCATGATTCGCGTTAGCTGAGCTGACACAGACTGAACTGGTCGGGGGTTGATTGCTAACCCTTTTCCGCATGCCTTTCATATCATCATCATCATTAGACTTTATTGATGGTGCCATATCAGGTTGCCTGACCACTCATGACTCCATGCAAGCACAAAAGTAAACACTTACTGAAAATTACCTCCTTGCACAATAGGATTTTAAACAAACCAAACACAGTTAGCACACAATTTACATAATAGCCCTAAACGGGTCTTTAAATAAATCAGTGGGGTTCCTGACATGCTCCAATAATGGAAGCCCCATCATGCATCTCTATTCCTACCTCTCATGGCAAAGAAAACAATAAACCCTTACTTCTCATGCTCTCTAGAAAAGCGGTAAAAGAATGCGATAAAAAGAGTAAGAAAATACCAAACAAATAACAATTCGTATAAACTAAAGCAAGCAAAAATACTCCAGAAAACTCTGTGAACTGCTGACAAGCAATAAAGAAATCCGGTGAGCAATGCGTAGAAACATCAAAAGCATGACCGGAATGTGTGTCGTACACATCCAAAGCAAATAAACCTGCAAGAGATTACAATCCAGATAATACAGACAAAGGAGGTGCCTATCATAGGAAATATCAGAATGTGTGTCGTACACATCTGAAACAATCCAATAAACCTGCAAGAGATTACAATGCAGACAATGCAGACAAAGAGGCGCCTATCGTAGGCTATATCAGAATGTGTGTCGTACACATCTGAAACAAATGAACCTGCAAGAAGGTGAAAACCAAGCAATACAGACAAAGAATGCACGCACATATGTGCAAGATTGGGATATGTGTCGTACATATCCAAATCAATCGAATAAACGTGCAAGAAGGTGAAAACCAAGCAATGCAGAGAAAGAATGCACACACATGTGTGCAAGATCGGGATATGTGTCATATATATCCAAATCAATTAAATAAACCTGCAAGAAAGTGAGAACCAAGCAATGCAGACAAAGAATGCACACTAATGTGTGCAAGATCAGGATATGTGTCGTACATATCCGAATCTCAAGAATAATACTCGAAGTACCTCACTCAAGTAACAAAGTATTAGAAATAACAAGGAGGAGCGCTTATCGGAAGCGCAAAGCTCAAAAGAGATTATCCACAAGCTAATATACTAGCATAAGCACACAAGAAGTGAAATAAAATCTCAAAAATCGGCTTGGAAAAACACTTATTAGAAATCGGAGAGAAAAGTCAACTTGTCGGAATTAATTAAAATTTGCATGGTTGCTTGCAAACGTGTCAACAGATTCAAAAATATGATCGGTTTTAATTAATTCTGAGTGAAAACGATGTTTTTTGGACCTTAAAGGAATGGGGAAGAAACTACATTTTAGGCCTGTTGCACATGAAATTTGGTTCTGAAACCATCAAAATCGATTTTAAATCATGCCTAAACGTCTAAGATAAGTATTGTTACCTTGAACCTTTGATGAAAAATCGATTTCGGTTCACAAAAATGCATGAAAATGCTTATGGAATGTGAAAATCATGAACCGATTTAATTTCCAAATCTCTTTTGTTTTGTGTTGAAATGAAGTAGACAATTGGATATTAAATCCATTACATGATGCAAACAATTTGAATTTGCAAAAATCAAAGTTGCTTGAATTGAAATGAATGCATAAACATGCACGTTTATTCATGAAATGGTTCTTTGTGGATGAAATTCACATGAACATGCAATAACATGCAAGCAAGCAAATGATCAACATATTTCACATCTTAACATAATGTAATGCATGAATTAAAGTCACTCAAAAGTCAAGATTTTAACATGTTTCAATGCACCAATTTAAGCAATCAAGAATGCACAATTTAAAGAAACCATAAAGGTTTCCCATACCAACCAGGAAATATTTGTGGTTGCATTCCAACACAGGCTCTGAGCCAGGCAATTCAACGAGTCTTTGGCTCAGAAATCGATAAGGAGCATGGATAAAATCATCACCCATGCAGAATGTTACGTGTAAGTCGAAGAAAGCAACATGGAAAAAATATCTTGTGACGCTAAAGAACGAGGTAAGGGCCGAGAAAAAAGTGTCGGGCAAAAGGTTCGGCCTCGCAAAAATCCACCTCCGAGGGAACGACCTCGGGAAAAGTTGATCCAACAGCCGTCTCGCCGACCCTTAAGGCCGGATGAATCCTTTACGCCCTTAAATGCAAGCATGGAGGATATCTGGTGAGATGTAAACCATTGGAACTTGTTAGTCGCGTCGTGGAGGCGTCATAGGACAAATATCGTGATGGTCAAGGATGCAGAAGCATGGTGTGCTTACCACAGGATTCGATGGCATACGACAGAAAATTGCACATACTTGCGGGGGGAGATAGAGAGGTTGATCCAAAAGGGAAAACTCTCGTCCTACATAAAAGATAACTCATAACAGACCGATAAGAGCAGTCTGTCGAAAGGATATGGAGCTTCTAGCTCTCCCTCCAAGAAAAAGGGAAAGGCAGTTGAGGAGGTGCACGAGACAAGACTTACCCAGCATACCCTCAACACCGTCTCTGGGGGGTTCGTTGAGGGTGGTTCCACTAGCTTAGCCCGAAAAAAATATGCCCGAGGAGTGATGCATGTGGTGCAAGTCAGACTAACCATTAGTAACCCCGGGATTATAGATTTTTCCCGAGACGATGCTAAAGGGGTCTTGCCTCATGAGAATGATCCCATGGTAATCAAAGTGCAAATCAGAGGCTGGGGTGTTAAACGAGTCTTGGTGGACCTTGGAAGTTCCGCTGATGTCATGTATTGGGAAGCCTTCAAGGGGATGGATTTTGACCCCAAAGAGTTGCTACCTTTTAGGGGGACATTGATGGGATTTTCTGGTGAGCAGGTGCAAGTCTTGGGATATCTCCCGGTTCTAACCATGTTCGGGACCAATGAACATGCTAAAGACGTACGGGTGCGATATTTGGTTGTTAACGCATTGTTGCTATATAACATCATTATTGTCTGATCGTCTTTTAATGCTCTAGAGGCAGCTCTGTCAACGTTGTACCTCACCATGAATTATCCGTTAGGTGGGGGCCGAGTTGGGATAGTCCGGGGTGATCAAGGTTTGGCCAAAAAATGTTATAAAGACATCATGAAGATTAAGTGGAAATCGGGGGCGGTTGAGGAGTCGGCGGACCATAAGGTTAGCGTGGTTGATATTGATCCTAGGGAAGATCCTCGTGAAGATAGTTTAGCTTCCCATGAAGAAACAAAAGAAGTACAGATTGGTTCCCAACCTTCTAAAATCACCCATCTGGGTACACAATTGTCTATGGAGGAGGAAACTGAGATAATCAAGATTTTGAGGCAGAATATTGATCTTTTTGCCTGAAAGCCCGCGAACATGCCCGAAATCGATCTGAGTGTCATGTGTCATCATTTGGCCCTGGATCCTGATGTAAAGCCTGTGTCTCAGCGAAAGCGGAAGAGTGGTAAAGAGAAGAAGAAAGCAATCATGGAGGAGGTTGATAAGTTATTAAAGGCCAGGTTCATTAGAGATGTGCAATACCCAATTTGGCATTCTAATGTGGTCATGGTTAAGAAAAGACCGGGAAGTGGAGGATGTGTGTGGATTTCATGGATCTCAATAAAGCATGTACGAAAGATCCCTATCCGCTCCCACACATAGACCGACTGATAGATGGAGCCTCCGGCTTCTGGCTACTAAGATTTTTAGATGCCTACTCTGATTATAATCAAATTAGAATGATTCGGCAGACACGTCAAAGACGACCTTTATGATAGATCGAAATAATTATTATTATGAGGTGATTCCTTTTGGCTTGAAGAATGTTGGAGCAACCTATCAAAGACTTATGGATATGGTTTTCGCTCCACAGGTCGGGCGGAACATGGAAATTTATGTAGATGACATGGTTATCAAGACAATTGAAGACCTAAGGCACGTTTTGGACCTAGAGGAAACATTTGTAGCAATAAGAAAGTATAACATGCGCCTGAACCCGGACAAGTGTATGTTCGGGGTACAGGCCGACAAATGTTTGGGTTTTATGAGAAACCCGACTACTGTTCGTGAGGTCCAGTAGCTAACAAGTCGGTTGGAAGCCTTATCCCGGTTTTTGTCTTGTGCAAGTGATAAATCAATTCATTTATTTGCGGCAATAAGAAAGAAGGCAGATTTCGAGTGGACGGATGCGTGTGAACAGGCATTCATGGGGGTAAAGAAATTTCTGTCAGCTCCCCCAATGTTGACAAGACCAAAAGAAAATGAACCTTTGGTGCTATACCTCGCTGTCTCAGACAACGCTATTAGTTTGGTGTTGGTTCAAGATGGGGAGGCTAGAGAGCGACTAGTTTACTTTGTCAGCAAGGTTTTAAAGGGAGAAGAGCTAAGGTATCAAAAGATTGAGCACTTAGCTTTGGCGCTGGTAACAACTGCTCATAAATTAAGGCATTACTTCCAGGGTCATCCCATCCTAGTGAAAACGAACTTTCCCTTGAAACAAATATTCAAGAAGCCAGACCTGGCTGGGAGAATGGTGTCCTGGGTGGTAGAGCTCTTCGAGTATGACATTGAGTTCACTCCTTGCACCAGCATAAAGTCCCAGGTGCTAGCATATTTTGTAGTGGAGTTCAGTTCCCCGTCAAAGGAAAAAAATACCATGAAATGGATCCTCTCTATGGATGGCTCATCGAATTTAAAAGGCAACGGGGCTGGCGTGGTCCTGTAAGGCCCCAGAGATATGATTTTGGTGTACTCTCTTCGTTTTGGTTTCTGAACTAGTAATAACCAAGCCGAGTATGAGGCTCTTATAGCAGGCATAAAATTAGTTCTGGAGGTCAGTGTAGCGCACTTGCTCATCCGCACTGACTCTTAGTTGGTAGTCGAGCAGGTAGGAGGAAGCTTTTAGACGAAAGACCCTGTGCTTATAAACTATGTCCAGCAGGCACTTCAGCTTTCCAAGCAGTTTCAAAGCTTTGATATTTGTCACATTTCTAGAGAAGACAATGTCTGAGCCGACCTATTAGCTCGTTTGGCTAGCACGAAAGGATCGGGAATAAACAAAACAGTGATTCAAGAGACTTTGGCGTTGCCAAGCAATGAAAAAGAAGAAATGTTGGCTATAGATCAAGAAACGGGATGCATGAATCCAATTGTCAAGTACCTCCAACAAGATATTTTTCCCAGTGAGAAAGAGGAGGCCAGGCAGATCAAAAAGGTGTCGGCTAGGTACGTAGTAGTGGCTAATAAGCTTTACAAAATGGTTAAGGCTTCTCCCATTATATTTTGTGTGTCGGAAGATGATGTCAACTTGGTTATGAAGGAGGTACATGAGGGTGTATGTGGAAATCACCTTGGTGGTCAGTCTCTGGCTAGTAAGATACTTCGGACCGGGTACTATTGGCCCACTATAGTGAAAGATTATGTTCGTTTTGTTAACCTCTGCTAAAAGTGTCAGATGTTTTCACCTGATATCCACACACCGACTGAGATTCTTCATTCTATACTGACACCATAGCCTTTCCATCAATGGGGGGGCTGATATCCTTGGGTCATTTCATGTTGCACCCGGGAAATTTAAGTTCCTCATTGTCGCGGTAGATCATTTTACTAAATGGGTAGAAGCTAAGGCTGCATCCCGGATAACAGTAGAAAGAGTGTGGCGATTCTACTGGAGAAACATCATATGTCGATTTTTGGTCTTCCTCGCATTATTGTTACGGATAATGGCACACAATTTACAATCTCCTCTATGATAGAGTTTTGTAGGGAACTCAGAATATTCAATAAATTTATTTTAGTTGAGCATCCTTAAGCGAACGGCCAGGCGGAATCGGCCAACAAGGTAATCCTGAGCGCTATGAAGAAGAGGCTGGATGAATCAAAGGCTTTGTGGGCGGAACATATCCATGAAGTCCTGTGGGCATACCGCACTACTATTCATTCAACGACCCAGGAAACCCCATATAGAATGGTTTTTGGGGTTGATGCTATGATTCTAGTGGAAGTCATCCTGCCCTCCTAGCGACGTGAAAATTTTGATCGAAGTGTTAAGGATCAAGGTTTGGATGCTGAGGCCGACTTGTTAGATGAGACAATGGATGCAGCGCACATTAGAGAAATTTCAGCTAAACAAAGGATAGCTCGAAGGTATAATATGAAGGTGAAATAACGGGGTTTCAAAGAAGGAGACTTGTTCCTAAAGAAAGTCATTGATCCTACGAAGAAGGGAAAATTTTCACCTAGTTGGGAAGGATTGTTCCGGGTATTGGAAAAGCTCGAAAATGGTGCTTACAAGTTGGAAACTTTGGACGGAATAAAAATACCTAAGACTTAGAATGTAACTATTCTTAGGTTTTATTACACTTAAACTATGTAAGTTGATGTAATAAATTGGTACACTTTTTTCCCTACGCAAGGGCCAAGATTTTTAATGAGGCACCTTAAACAAACTTAGTATGTGTAAAGCAAAACTAGGATACAATAAGCCTGGCGTTTCGCCACAATAGGGCTCACTGGCGAGCTCCATTTTAATGGACCTCCTTAGGCAAAGCCCGACATTTAGCCACAACAAGGCTCACTACCGAGCTCCATTTAAATGGACCTCCTTAGGCAAAGTCTGGCGTTTTGCCACAACAGGGATCACTGTCGAGCTCCCTTTTAATGGACCTCCTTAGACAAATCTCGTCGTTTCTCCACAACAGGGCTCACTGTTGAGCTCCATTTTAATGGACCTCATTAGGAAAAGCCTGACGTTTCACCACAACAGGGCTCACCGCCGAGCTCCATTTTAATGGACCTCCTTAGCCAAAGTCCGACGTTTCTCCACAACAAGGCTCACCGTCGAGCTCCATTTTAATGGAACTCCTTAGGCAAAGCCTGGCGTTTTGCCACAACAAGGTCCATTGTCGAGCTACATATTAATGGACCTCCTTAAGCATAGCCCGACGTTTCACCGTAACTAGGATCTATGCCACGGGCTTTGCACATCGATGCATCCCCAAGTTGACTTGACGCCTCGACTCACTTTTAACGAACCTACAAGGTATACTCTGGGGCTTCACCCGGTTCAATGCCTCAGTTTGTTTTCATGAATCCACTCAGGTAAAGCATGCATTTCTGCCACAGTCAGCATCGTCGCCTCAAAACAATGCTTCAAAGGGTAAAAGCACCCTCGCCTCAATCGACTTATTGTCATTTTCAAGGGCTCAGGGGATGAGGTGTTAGGCTGATGAGGTTTTTGAAAATAGCTAGAGCATTTTAATTACAAGGGTTAGTGTCCCTCATATAAAGTCTTCATGGTCTTAAGGTACCACTCGACTGTGGGGGCTACTATAACACAAACTCATTCTATGCAATACAAACAGCAAAATAATACAAACAACAAAATAATGTGAAACAGAAAAATAATACAAACAGCAAAATAAAGTGAAAATACAAAATAAACTGTTTGCAAGGTACGAAAAGGCCCATAGGGCAATTGTCAGCAAAGTTTTACAAAGTGCACACACCAAAAAAGGGTGACTAACTTAAACAAATTCAAGTAGATAAAATCTAAGACTCTTCAGCGGTCTCAAGATGAGAAGTATCAGTAGTAATTGGTTCCTCGTCCACCGGTTTATCATCGTTGTCATCGGCTTCCACCAGCTTCTCGTCTACTATAACCTTAAAGAAATCAACAGTCGAGATGTCAAGCTCGAGATAAAGGCATGCGACCTGGTCTTTTTCCCGATCGAAAGCCACGTACCTAGCGTTGAGGACATCCAGATGAGATTTCTCCAAGGCTTCTTTCAAATCAACGCAGGATTTTTCCGAGGCTTTTAGGTAGGCCGCTAGCTCGGTAGCCGAGGTCTGGAGGGTTGCAAGCTCATTTTTTCAAAGACTTCACCTTTTCATCCTTCTCAAGCGCTTTTGTCTTCAAATAAGAATTTTCCTAATTGAGAGACTTCTCATTGTCGGTCAGTCGCTTGATCTCCTTCTCCAAATCAGAATATTTAGATTTCGCGACATTCCTAGATTCGTATAGACCCCGGGCCAAAACAACACACCTCATCAAATAGGAGTTGAGATGCTGGGTGATTTTCTGGGGACCGAGATTTTTCACTTTGTTTACATCCTCAGTGGCATTGAGATTGTAATACAGGAACCTCATACCATTGAATTCATTCGACCAGAACTTGTTTTCAGTGGAAGGCTATTTAGAGCCATCATTGATCTCTTTCATCATCAAAGTAGAGACCTCCCAATCAACTTGATTGATCTCTTTGGTCATAATGGTTTTGTGCTGCTTGGGGGTCTTCTCACCGGGTACCTCCACATCTAAAGTGAGCTTAAGCGGAGAGGCCGTAATCACTTCATCCTCTTCAGCAATGCTCGACTTAGGTCCAGAGTTCTTCTTCTTGGAGACTCATATCTCTAAACTGGAGAAGTCTGATTTGGCCTCCGCAGGACCTCCAATGTTCTTTCTAACAGCTCGGGCCACAACCATCAGTCTCTAATGCTCTTTAATAGATAGGTCAGTCATTTTGTCTGCACAAAGTTAAAGAAATAATGTAAGAGGCAGAGTAAAGTTATCTCAGTTATCAAACACTTAGAGAAAATATTACCTAAAAAGGCCAGAATTTCATCAAAGGGTAAGGGCAACAAATCCTTAACCCTGATCGGCAAGAAGGATTCTAAAACCTCGAGAGAGCGGGTCTCGGAGTCACTCAACTTATCATATTTAAAGCCCGAGATGGGAAGGGGATTACTTGTCCAATACATAGGAAATTTGTGGTGACCATCAGCACCGTATATTATCTGAGGACACCGAGCACCACATCGGACTCGGAGGAAGCGCTCTTTAAAGCCTTTATAGTTTGAGGTGAAGGCTTGAAGGAAGCTTCTCCTCGGAATACCGTTGATGGCCACCCAGCTCCCAGCGTCCACGTTTTTTTACTTCAAAATAAGAAAAGAAAATCCCGATAGTGAGCGTAATGCTCAGAGCCTCACAAATAACTTCAAAAGCTTTTATAAATCCCCAACTATTGGGGCGTAACTACGACGGAGCCACGTTTATTGTTCTCAGTTGATCTATCTCAAAGTTAGTGAAAGCAAATCAGATGTTTATATCTTCCAATATCCCAGCATAAAAGTAGAACCGCTCAGGATCTACTCCTTTCGGCTGAGACATGCAGACCCACTCACCGTCAATACAAGATTCTAGGATCACGTCATCCTCGTTTCCTGTCGAGGATACGTCTAAAAGAGAGTGGAGTTTCCCGGTCTCCACCTCATCCATAGTGTTGTGCTTAAAACCTAGAACTTCCGAGCTAAAGGATTTGTTGGTCTCCATCAAAATCTCCACTGAACCTGAAGAATCAGGGCCAGAATCACTTTCAGAGGTTAGAACTTTAGAATTTATCTTGTTCATAACTCTGTCAAGTTCCTCTACCCCTAACGCATCTATCATTTCTTGCATGCATTCCTCCCACAAAACCATATGCTCATCACTATTCAAATGTATCCTATTTCCTAAATCATCGCATTTCCTAATAACAACCATTTTTGAAAACTGCGGAAAAATAAGCGAAGAAAGGAAAAAAAAATTACCTGATTTAAGTGGTGGCAAGATTGGGTTGAAGCGATTTCTGAATGAGAAGCAGCGGCAGAAAGGGATTTGTAGGAGGAGTTGAAAAAGAAAATAATTTTGAAATGGAAAGGAGACGTTATCAAAGGAAGGGTTAGCGTGTTTTTATTTAAAACCCACTAACTGTCATCAATGTAACCTACCCATAATCGACGCATACCTCGGCCAGGATTCACGCTTTCCTTATCGACCATAAGTCTTTTTGAGAAAAAATTCATATGCTCGGAGGTTTATGTTCATGCATAAAATCCATTATCCGAGTATGGTATTTAAGTAAGGGTATCTAATAAAGGGTATACACCAGTTCCTTAGAGAAGCCTTATCCGGGTTGTGGATTTGGATGAACTAACGAGCATATAACCGGAAAAAGAAGAAGTTCTCACCCGGCCTACACCCTGGGTCTGTCATACCCCAATTTTTGACCTAAGATACCACCTTACATTATCCACATATGCATCACTGCATCACTAAAAATTTCAGAACAGGATAGATCATGCGTGACTTCTAGAAGTCAAAGTCAGGGTTTCTTCAAAATTTCATTTCTTCAAGATATGATCAATTAGGGTTTGAGTTTCCACTCACCTCAATTGACCTATCTTAATCAATCATCAACATTTGATCTTCAGATTCCCAACTTTTTCTCATGGTCTACCTTGAATCTACCAATTAGGGTTTTGATCGAAGATAGTGAATCTTTGACTTTCTGCTCAATGGATGACCTATTTGCTTGAAGATTGATCTTAACATATTCAATCCAACATCTTGACCTAATTTCTTGATTCAAAATATTGCAAAATCCATGTTTCTTCATCAGACAAATTCTGAACTATCTGATGAAAATTCATCTGCTCAAAAAAGTCAAACTTTGACTTTTGGTCAACTTTTTCAAGATTAAAATTTTTCAATCATAAAAACATTTCAAGTAATCCATTATGATCATAAAAAATCAAGAAATGTGAAAAAGTCAACAAAAATTCAAGATTTGAAATTTTTCTAACACTTAGAAAAATTGTGTTAAAAAACAAGGTTTTTCCTCACTTTCATGGCCAATTTTCACCTAGATCCATTTGGATTCAGGAAAAACGCAAAGCATAAAAGTTGTAGCCCTTGTTACAAGTTTTCCGAAATGTCCAAGAACTTGCAAAAACACTTTGTCTAGATATGCTTTTGATTTTGAAACATAGAGCTCCAAAACCATGGAATTCCAAGTTCATGCTTCAAAATTATAAGTCATTTTTCATAAATCTCCCTTTCTAGAAGCCTTGTCATCAGCTAGGGGTAGATTATAACTGATAAATATCAGTTTTGCATGATTGAGAAGATGATTGAATCAAAGAGAAATTTCTAACCATGGTTAGAAAGTAACTTTTGCATTAAATGCAAAAGATTCCTTCTTACCACTTAAGCAAGTTGCAAAGCTCTCTCAATGATAACCTTGCCTTGTCATTTAGATTTCTTGGCCTATAAATAGAGGTCATTTCTTAATTTTCAAACCACACCAAAGCTATCATAATCAAGCTTTCCTTCTTTCTTTCTTAAATTCTAAGTTTCAAAGTTCAAAGAGGGAAATTTTGCAATCTTCAAACCTTGCAAAATCTGAGTGAATTTAAGTTTCTAACATGTTCTAAACATCATTTAGAAGTTGTCTAAAACTTAAAACCACCAGAAAAACTGTCCAAACTCAGAATCATGCTCCAAAATCCATAAACTTGCAAATTGTGCCTTAACTTGCCATATCTCAATCTGCTCGTGCTAGCCTTGATTTAACACTTCAAATGCCTTTCATACACTTCATATGAGTGATCCAAGTACTCATCACTAACCTGTAACATCTCCAACATCAAATTCGAAACTCAATCTAAGTGGCTACAGTTGGACTTGGGTGGAACGATCCAGACCATTTCAAAACAAGCTTAGCATTCAAACACTTTCCATAAGGTCCAGTGAAGCTATAGCAATCATCAAAACACAACTGGAAACACTCTAAGCAAGGATTCGATTTCTGCTTATAAGAGGTAAGTTGTTTAACTTTGAACTCTTTGATTTCTGAATTCCAGTTCAAAAATTTCTTGGCCATCTTGTTTCTGCACTCATACTGGTCATTAACCCTCAATCAATTGCTTAATTATTAGAATTAGGGTTCTTCGTGTTCTTGCAAAAATTAATAGTTCTACACTGAAAATAAATGAAATTAATCATCACTATCATGTTCCTGGGATTGAAACGAGCAACTTTGATGTTTACAACTTTCAAATTCATTGAGAAATGAAGAATCCATGGCTTGAGGAAGATTGAAGAAGATGATGAACATTGCGCGCGTTTTTTCAGTTTTCTGGAAAATTCAAATTTTCGTTTTAGAATATATTTAATGATTCATGTTTTATTCACGGATGTATAGCCACCCCAGTGGTAGTCAGCGCGCTTTTCATGTCCTTTGCCTTGCCTATGGTCCAGGATTCAAATCCCCCTGAGACCATTTTTTCATCTTTAAAGACTTGTTTTAAATATAATTAAATGAAGGCGTGTAAATGACAAGATAAACACATGGCTCAGTGGTAAAGCTTTTCACTTCTAAGCCAAAGGTCATGAGTTCAAACCTCCTTAGGACCAAAATCAAATTTTTATTACTTGTTTTCTTCACATTTTTTATCAAACTTCAACATTTTCAAAAACCAATCAAAACTTCTCATTTTGAGATGATTTTTTGCACACTTGTCATTTAATATACCTATTTTATGATTATGTCAAAAAAATCCAAAAAATATTTTCTTTTGATTATATTTTTATTAAGTCAAAAATGAAACATTTTAAGTATTTCTTAATACTTACAAAAATGTTTTCTTTCAAACTTTCAAACTTAAATCTTTTCAAAACTTCTTGTGAATATACTTCACTTTTCAAAATCATTTTCAAAACCTTTTCAAAAACATTTCAACAAACTTACACACCTTTTTCCATGATCGACTCGATTTGAAGATAAAACCGAACCAGTTTTTTCCTCGAATTTCTTAATTGATCATGGGCCTCCCTCACGGTGTAAGTCCCAAAACCTTTATGTACATATTAAATTTTCCTTGTACATATTCAATCATCTTTATAAATATCCAAGCATAAACAAACTTCTTTCGTTTGTTTTCATTCGCCTGTTTATACACCAAATTCATTGGTATTAAGAGAAGCATTATTCCCGTGAAACTGCTCTTAAACCAATGGGCCTCCCTCATGGTGTAAGTCTCAACCCTCCTATGTACATATTCATTTCCTTGTACATAATCACTCTTTCGTGTACATATTCATTTCCTTGTACACATTCAAAAAACCTCGTATATATTCAAGTTACACTTGCTTTAAACGCCCGTTTTATACACTTGTTTATATTTCCTTCATAAACTCCTGTGAATACATATCACACATTTGTTTATATGACTGTTCAGTTATAACGTAACAATTAGCCTAACAACTAGGTTCCCCTTAGCCTCCTCTTAGGATTCGTATAAGATAACTCATTTATTGAGTTAGCCTCCTCTTAGGCTTCATACAAGAAAACTCATTTACTGAGTTTAGCCTCCGCTTAGGCTTCATATAAGACAACACTCCCCTACTGAGTCAGCCTCATCTTGGGCTTCGTTCAAAAGAACTCCCTCATTGAGTTTAGCCTTCTCTTGGGAATCAAACAAGAAAGAGACCTGGAAATCTCTTAACAGCCTCCTATTAGGCTTCCAATACAAACAATCACCCGCGCTAGGATAGAACCCTGAGAGTATGATTTCTCGTTGAAATCACTCTTAAAATCCTAAGAGGATGGTTTCCCGGTGAAACCACTCTTAAAGCAAAAGCCAGCCATACCCTATAGCTTCCTCTTGAGCTTCATACAAGGACCCTCGATGACCCTCGGAATGCCTTCTCTTGGGCTTACAATACAAGGACCCTCGATGACCCTCGGAATGCCTCCTCTTGGGCTTACAATACAAGGACCCACGGACTTCTTAAAAGCATCCCCCTAATCCAATCAATTTCTCCTCGAGATTTAGACATTTATCATCTTTATAGAAGAAGTATCTCATCTATCACATCACATACAATCAAATACTTTTCAAACAATTTTTCAAACAAAAAACATATTTTAACTGTAAGTGGTAACGCTTGTACACTCAAGCAAAACACCCAATGCTTACAATTAAAGATTCAATCATCTTTCAAACATCTTTCTTAAAACTCGTAAGTGGTAACGCTTGTACACTCAAGCAAAACACCTATAACTTACGATGAAAGATTCAATCAATCAACCTTTCAAAATGTATGTGATGAAATAGATTAGATACATTTTTCATTAAAATGACATTTGTCTTTGTCTCTTAATAACATCTTGTTGCTTCCACTAGCATAGGTGGGAACTACGATTGCTTTGACTTTCTCAACATCCCTTTGAGAATACATAGGCACAAGGTCTCATCATTGGCGAGCATACTTCTTTCTCCCTCAAACCAAACAAAACCATAGCTCCCTTTAGACCCGAGCTACAAATTCTCTGATTCCCATTAAGGGATATGTATGCAGAAGATCCCAATGATCTTTGCGAGCACAATAATAACAAAACCTAGGATCCCACATAATCTATCCTTCTTAAATTCCAAAGGAGAAACTTTCCCAAGAATAGAAATAGCAAATTAAAACACACAAACATATCAAACTATTCATATATAAAGCTATAGATAACTATATATATTTAGGGTGCCACATCTATTCCCTTTATATAACAAACCCCCTTGCCCAGAATCTTCCCAATGTGTTGCGTCTAGTTCGCGCTAGTCGTAATGCATATCATATTTATTGAGGGTATTGCAGCTTTCCCCTTTTTCATCTCATTTTTCGTGTTTTGGAAATAATAAAGCTTGATGCTCGCGGCATCTTTATAAACAAATCAAAAGAGTAAATCGTTTCGAGTCAGAGAATCTGAATTCCGATTCGATTCCCTCGCGCGTCACTTTTTAACGCGAACAGGGTCCAAGAAGTTATGAACAGTTAGACCATTATGAGGGTGTTATACACAAGTTGGACCATTAAGGATATAATTGTCACTTTAAGCCTGACGGCGCGCGTTACTTTATGCGCCATCATTGTATGACGGCGGAGGTTACAGATAATTAAAGTAGCTCAATTACACTTGATGAAGGGGCACGACAATTACGGACAGTGTCTAATGAGGTCCTTGCACCTCTATTTATAGGGCTCCCGATTGAGGGGTAAGCAAGACACTTAGCTTGGAGCAAAAGTCTCCTAACTTGTAGCTCTGAATTCCTAAACTTATTCAGATAGTTTTTCATGCAAGAACAATAATAACCATCAAAAACTCACGTAAACAATTGTAACTTCACGATAGTTATCAATTGAATTAAACCTCATAAACTATATTAAAATATTTAATATGTAATATGTGATTTTATAATATAAATTAATATTTTTAATTGAGTTTAATTGTTATGTATTATCCATCTAATTTTCTTTATAACATATCACAATCATTCATAAATATAATTTTAGAGTAGTTAGAATAAAAGTCAAACAATTATAACCCGATTAAAATTATAAAATATTTTAATATTTTCCTTAGCATATTTTTAAAAATAAAGGATAATTACACCGACATCCATCGAGTTCGGGTAAAATGACACGGATACCCTTCTAATTTTAAAGTATGCACTAATTTCTTCTAAAATTAGTTATACCAACAAAATATTTTAGTGACAGACAAAAATCATAGGTAAATATCATTTATATTTACGATTTTTTGCTGTCAATAAAAATTAGAAGGGGTTGTGGATGTTAATTTAATAAACTTAAAGTAGGTTAATGTATAATTTAAAACTAGAAAGGATGTCTACGTTATTTTAATAAATTTTAAGGTTAAATGTACAACTTCTCCTCCTATACAGGCGAGTTTTAATTTACCCTTCTTAAAAATATTGTTTTGGGTTATCCTTATAATTTTTAAGTATCTTTCTAAACATGTAAAAACCAGTATGATAAATAAAAAATATTAATTTACAGAAGGATAATTTTTACACTTAAAACACAAAAAGTTTAGTATTTTAAACCTAAATTATTAAATAAGAAACCAAAATTTAAAGAGGTATTCTAAAAAAATTATTAAATAAGAAACCAAAATTTCATAAAAAATTGTTTATTTAAACCTAAATTTGAAGAAAGGTGGGGTAATTTTCCCTAAAAATAATTCAACATATTACTTTTGATTTTACCTCTATTCCTCTAAAACAGTCCAAGTTTTGAAAGTTACACATTCATCACTTCGATAAAAATAGAAAATCCTATGCAACTAATAATTCTTATATCACAAATTATAAATCACTCTCTCAAAAATATTTGTCCTATATTATAAATCATTTTAAATTCTGAATATATCATTAATAATTTTTTTATCTAATATATTATCTATTATTTATTCCTCTTTCTTCTTTCAATTTTTTTAATTTCGTTTTCCAATATATAATTATTGAAGAACAAATTTGTATAATCATTCAATATATCATTTTTCCAAAAAAATAATTAAAACTTTTAATTCACGTGAAACGACTAAAATGACTCTTTTTCAAAAAAATAATTAAAACTTTTAATTCACGACAAAAATTACATATAATTTGGGATAGACGAGTAGTATGCAACTAATTTTCAAATTCTAGAAAGTAAAAACCGGCCGGAACAGCGGATCCTATGTGGTCAGTTTACCTTAATCTATCCAAAAATAACTCACAAAATTATCTGGTGTCAAATAATGTTTTACTAAACATTAACGTTTGACTAATCAAACCTCAATTTTGTTGACCCACCGTCACAGCACACATTCTCTTCTTTAAATACCTCTTTCTCTCTATCTCCTTTCTCATTTTCCATTCAAACAAAAAAAAAAACACAACATTCTCAAGTACCAAACAACCATGTCTTGCTCTATTGTGGTTTCAAATTCAAATGTGTTCTCACTCCCCTCTCCTTGCCATTTCTCTCTCTCATCGCCTGTTTTGAAGAGAAAGAGGCCGGCTAAGCTTCATATACCTGACGCTTCTCTAACTATTGAAGTCCCGCCGGCGGTAATAACTCCGGCGCCGGAAAAGGATGTGGTTGAGGTGGAGGGAAATGGTTTTTCTGTGTATTGTAAGAGAGGAAGTAGGAAACATATGGAGGATCGTTATTCGGCTTCGGATGATCTCAATGAAGAAACAAAACAGGCTTTTTTTGGCATATTTGATGGGCATGGAGGTGCAAAAGCTTCTGAATTCGCAGCAGATAATATGGAGAAGAATGTGTTGGAAGAAATAATCAAAAGAGACGAGAGTGATATTGAGGATGCGGTGAAGCATGGCTACCTCAAAACAGATTCAGATTTCTTGAAAGAGGATCTTCATGGTGGTTCTTGCTGTGTAACTGCATTGATTAGAAACGGTAACCTTATGGTGTCCAACACGGGCGATTGTCGCGCTGTTATTAGCCAAAGAGGTGTTGCTGAGGCTTTAACATCTGATCACAAACCTTCAAGGAAAGACGAAAAAGAAAGGATTGAAACTCAGGTAATTAGCCTTATGATGATGATAGCAAATTTTCTCTTTTAGGTCTCCGCTTACCGAAACAATTTGTTGTTTATGATCTCCTGAATGTTGCTAATAAAATTCAATTTGTTTTGCAGGGTGGCTATGTTGATATGTGCCGTGGTGTGTGGAGAATCCAAGGCTCTCTTGCTGTTTCAAGGAGCATTGGAGATAGACACATGAAACAATGGGTGATAGCAGAACCTGAGACCAAAGTTCTCAGAATTGAACCTCATCATGACTTGTTAATCTTAGCTTCAGATGGCTTATGGGACAAGGTATAAAACTTAATCAATTCAGGACAATGATAATGGAATTTTTTAATGAAATCATTGTTCAATTATAGTACTATTGACTAATTAAGTTTGTATTTTCAATTTTGTTCAGGTTAGTAATCAGGAAGCAGTAGATATAGCTCTTCCTTTTTGTGTAGGGAACAATAAACAAGGACCCTTTCAAGCTTGTAAGAAACTCGTCGATTTATCAGCATCGCGAGGCTCTATCGATGATACAAGTGTTATGATCATCAAATTACAGAAATATATATGAAGTCTCAATACAAAAGAAGCCAAATTAATTAACTTGAAGCTATGAAACACCAATACAAAAACAAACATGAGACGCGACATTGACACATACTTACAAGATGGTAATAAAATGAATAAAAGGAAGTAATTGAATTGAATATAATTGCATGTGTCAGTGTTTTGCTAATGTCTGACATTGGCACATATCAAATATTGGACATACCTTCGATTTTCAGAGATGGTGTTACGAAAATTGGGAGTGTGAGATTCCTTCATTTCATTCTTAACCTTCTGCAGTACAGTTAGCAGAAGGTGCCCTTAAATTAAGAGTACCTAAATTTCAATCTGTATATATTTGGTGAAATTTTGTTACTTATATAATAAGATGTATAAAGCAATTTTTTTGTAGAATGATCTTAAAGGTAATAAATAATAAGCATTTTTTTTAGCTCAAAAGTATTGCAGAGGTTTAAGCCCAACATATTTTTTATGGAAATTACATGTCACTGTAAGTTTCTTCATTTTGCTAATTCATGGCTTCAAAATCATTGCGTTGGATAGTTATTGGAAAGCAAGAAATATAATGTTGGTAAAACACATAATCTTTAAATATGGTATATTCTGGCTTGAACACGTGCATAGTACTTTTTTCGTTTTATGAACTGTTGATGAAAGTGAAAATTTGAGAATATAATTTTTTTTTCCTTATATATGTTAGGAGTCGTATAAGGTCTATCCCACAAATACGTGAAAAAAATGGGACGGAGTTAGACCAGAATATTTGAAAGTGTTGATCTAAAACCTTAATCTATTTTGTAAAAAAATGAAGATGGACAAAGAATGTCTGTGGCCTTAACATCTTTTAAGTTTAAAAATATAAAATTTTATCTAAATATTGTGTTTGCAAAAACCTAAAAAAATGGAACAAGATAGAACGGGCCTATTTGATGTTGCATTAAATCATCTCGAAAAGAATGCGAGCAAAGCCCAATAAACAAGATTAATTTTACCAACATAGTTTTTTTAGTTTGTGAGTGTGAGTGATTACCTTTTCCTCTATCACACACACATATTGACTCGGTAAAGCCTAGAAAGTTTAAAATTTCTATTAGTCAACAAAAGCCTCCATATGAAACCATGGGAATTATTTTATAAATTGTTTAAACTAGTGAGAATGCTATTATTAAATTAGAACCAATATCACCGATTTGTAAAGGAACTGGCCGAGTTTGGTGACAATCACACTACTCACATTTAGACATTCTTGCAACACTTTTTAATATGTTACTCCATCTTTAAATATACATCATAGACTAAATCATCGAGATTAAAGAAGATGGTAGTAATGTTAAATATATATTAATAAAGTTCTTGAAGCACACACCTAAGAGGTCAAACATTTCTTAATATACCCTATTATTGTAACTACATTTGTTTGTTGTCAATGAGTGATAGAATTGTGATTTTGACCTTCATTGCATTATTCCATTCATGAGTTAAGTTGATACACTATCATCACTCTTGTATTTCTAGAATTCCATGCATGCTAGCTCACCTATGGTACTAATGCATATGCATGGTATTATACATTAGTTTCATACGTATACATATGTGATACAATGTTATATTTCTTAAACTACAAGTTACTATTCTAATACTCCCCTGAGGGGTCTCCTGAGCATATGAACGATCTGAAATGAGCTTGAAACATGTTGAATTTTCATGTTTTGGGAGATAACTCTTTTTTGTAGAAATGAACTTGAAACACGTTAAATTTTCATGTTTTGGGAGATAACACTTTCTCATACAAAATGAATGTCAAACTCAACTTGCTTGGTGCGTGCATGAAAAATATGATTATATGATAGAAGAACAATGCTAAGATTGTCACATAAAAGTGTATGAGAGAGACATGTGACTACACGTACAATGAGAAGAAACTCCAACCAAAATAATTCATATGTCGTGTGTGCCAAGGCACGATACTAAGCCTCCATGCTTGATCTGAAGAGAAATGGTTGTTTTTTGGCACTCTATGACACAAAGTTTAAGCCAAAGAAGAATGACGATCATCTAGATCACTCGCTCATTTTAAATCACTATAGACCTGTAAGGAGAATTTGCAAGATAAGGAAGCTGGAGAGACCAAAAAACTATGGTTGATGATGCCACTCAGATATCGCATTATCTGTTTAACAACTGGGTAATGAGAATCTAGAGGAGAAGCCATGAATTGACTGACTTTATTGACACTAAGCACAATATTTGGCCTCGTGAGGATCACATATTGAAGCGGTTCTACCATGGAACGATACAAGTGAGGATCTAAGAGAGAGAGAGAGCATGGCCCATGTTTACTGAGTTTACATGTGCTTAAAATATGAGTAGCACCAAAGTCTGTCAGAAGCAATACAGAGAGATGATAGGCTCTTTACTTTACCTAACAGTTTTTAGACGTGATATTTTATTCAGTGTTTGTCTGTGTGCAAGATTTCAGTCCGATACTAGAGAGACTCGCTTAATTTCTATTAAGAGAATCTTTAGGTATCTAAAAAGAACAACTAATTGGGGAATGCTTTATGAAAAATACATAGATTACAAGCTAGTTGGATTCTGTGATGCTGACTATGATAGGGATATAATTGAGAGGAACTCCTCTAGTGGAAACTATCAGTTTATAGGTGAATACCTTATATCCTATACTAGTAGGAGACAAGAAACCATTTCTTTGTCTACAACACAAGCATAATACATCTTAGTTGCAAGTTGTTGCATATAATTACTTTAGATGAAATATCAATAGTAAGATTGTCAATATGTGGAAGCAATATTCCAATATTTTGTGATAATACTGATGATATTTGTTTGACAAAAAACTCAATTCAACATTCTAGAACCAAACACATTGAAACAAAACATTATTTTATTAGAGATTATGTTTATAAAGGTGTAATAGATATCTAACTCATTGATATTGATCAACAATGGACTGATATATTTAACATTCCTTTTGCTATAAAAAGATTTAGTTTTATGAAAAAGAATCTGAACATGCATTTTATAAAAGAATAGTTCTTGTTTCTGGATGAAGAATCAGAGTTTAATGGTGATCAGAAGCCACTATGATCAGAGGCTCTAAACTAGCCTCTGATAAAAAATAGCCTTCGAAGCATTTCAACCTCTCATGCTCAGAATCTGATAATTTGTCTCTAATAGCATATAAGTGGAAAATATTTTCATCTTTTTGACACCTGTCTCACTTATGTGTCACATATATGAAAGCTTTTCTAATGTGTGTATTAGCGGATGTATATTAACCATTGGATTATGATGAATTTATTTGAATATTCTATTTTCCCCCTTTTTCATTAATTTTTGTTTTAACCAAAATTGAAAAACACTTTTAACTCAAAGCACTTTATTCAGATTTCACACACTTGTCTCTGTCACTTCACAACCTGCACTATCGTTCTCAAACCTTCTTGGAAAAAATAACCAATTTTCATCAACCTATTTTGAACCCTAAACCCGATTTCAATGGTGTCTTCTTATTAACAAGCTCCTATGGTTGTCGATTATGGAAAGAGTTTTCAAATCAAGCCAAGAAACATTAAGGTTATAGAGAATGATCTTAAGTTGATAATGGCGTAAATGGTGGATTTTGAATCTTTTAGAGTTCATTAGTATTATTTAAAGGTGTGCTTTAAAGTTCAATTATGGATACCTTACTTCAAAATGGTTAATGGTCCTACTTACCCTACATGGTTAAGGTTGTTTGGGTTAGGTCAAAAGTTTTTGATGAAGTTGCTGCTAATTTTAAGGTTAGACAGAAAATTACTGACACTACAACAAATAACTCTTTTTATGATGAAAATTACACCCTGTACAATAAAAAATAAGGGTATAGGTCCTCAGAGCACCATGTTTTATTTTTTATTTAAAATAAACAACCTTTTCCTCAATTTTCTTTAAAACTGAGAGATGATGGCTATAAGTGAGTGCCATATTTTATCCCAAAAAAGTAAACATACTATCTTAGTATTATTGGAAAAATCGAGTTAATATAGCTACGAGGGATCTCGCTTTGAATACTTGTATTCATATGTAAAGTTATTTTCAACGATTTCTCACTTGGCGTCTTTCCAGATTCCATGTTTTTCTTTGTTAATTAGTGATTCTCAAAATATTTGCTATCACTAAACAAGAATAGACATAATAGAAAAGGGAAATATTTCATTGATAATAAAAAAAGACAACTGAGATGTTGAAAGTCATTTCTAACTATCTCACATATTCAAACTTCTCAGTCCACTCAACTTCAATATTATTCCTAACTATCCCTAACTTAGAGAAAAGTTTAGAAATAACTCTTCCATATGGTATGAGGAAAGTCATTTCCTTCTGTGAGTTGTTTATGACTTCCTTTAAGAAGTTAAAAATAGTAAGAGGAAGATTAATTCTGATGTTTTATGACTTCCTTTACAGTTCTTTCTCTCTTGGACGAAGATTTGCCACTAGACGTTGTTGAATTTATAGTGTTCAACACAACTACCAAACTCTTCACAGTTTAATGTCATAGAAATCAGTGATGGAGTGGTGAAGAAATAAGAGCCATTGACATTGGACTAGATGATTTCATGGTCACCATCTTGCACCTCGGAGACATTCATCCATAACTATTTAACGAGATCAACGTAGATGGGGTCAGTTTGAATATGAAAGTAACATTTCGAACTTTGTTTGTTAACAACTTTTATTTGATCAAAACCATATGAATCATTGAAATCCACAAAATTTTCACTGACAGCGAACAAATGGTTTGCATCCATTTTTGATTAAAAAATAAGACTTCGAAATGAGAAAAAAATACATTGAGGATTGGAAATGGGACGTTGGATATAGGAAAAGACTTATAAACAAGGAAACAATACACTGAGAGTTGGAATTGAAACGTTTAAATATCTCAAAAATCTCCTTGATCATTGTTATTCTAGTGATATCATTCCAATGCATATGCACCACGTTTTAGTTTTTAAAAACAATAGCTTACCTTGAAAATTAAATGTCGGTTTTTGATAGAGCAAAAACACACTGTATATTTGACCCTATTTATGCATGATTTATTGTTGTTTTGTTTCCATTTCCACTATTATGTTGGTATTTTGTCTTTGCTTAAGGAAAGTGACCATTTGGGAGTCATATGCGAAGAAACGAAGCAAAACGGACAAAAAACAAAAGAATTACGAAAAAAAATGCACTCAAGGAGAGCATCATGGCATTCACCATAGAGGTAGTCATGAGTGGTTCGTGTCTCAACATTCAAAAGACCAGGTCTTAGCCGCCTTATAAGCATGGAGTTCTCCATGAAGAGTATGGCGGTCGCCACTCATTGCAAAGACCAAGTAGTTGAAAAGTGAGGTTTCTTGGTCAAGAACTCACCCCATTTCCTCCTATTTTCTCTCCACGCATTTGACAACCTCCTTTATGATTTTAGGGTTTTCGGAATCCAATAAATAACACCTTTAATTTCAATTTTGAGCATCCAAGCTTAGTTACATACTTAAGCCATATAATATCAAATTTGTAAGCAAATATCTCTTCACATTGAAGAGTTATTGCATCATTGATCGAGTCTATAATTGAGTGTAGAGCAACATTTATCGAAACTTAATGTTGCTATCCATTTATTTTCCGCATTCAAGTTCAACAATTTACTTCCTGTACCAGATTTAAAGTCTCTTCGGAGTAGGTTTCTTTATTTAATCACATTGCCTTTATTTTATGGTATTTCCTTTATTTACTCACACTTTTATTTAATCGCACACTCTTCTTCTACCTTTATTTTAATTGCACGTTTAAAGTTGTATTATATTTATACACTATGTTTTATTTCATGATCGAATCGATTGTTCTATCGTATTTTACAAACATGTCTAGCTAATTTTATAAGTGTTGGAATGTGAGCATTGTCGATTCAACGATACTCTAAATTGTTGTTCCTTGACAAATACTTATGGGTCTGTTTTGGTTTTAATCACAACTTTTCTATCTCAAATTTGTCGGTTACTACAAAAGTAGAACCATTTAAAAATCGGGTAAGATCAAAATCCGTTTTGTACAAAACATTAAGGTTGTCTAGTTTTTAATTGGTAAAAATTGCGAAAGCTATTTATTAATTAATTAGGAAGGTTAACAATTTAATAAAGTATTTTTGAACTCATTTTCAGACGCATTTGTAAGTTTAAGGTATGGTTGGCTGAGAAAATGCCGTGAACCTTTTAAAATCTTATTTTTCAATCAAAACTACATTTTCATCTAAGTAAAGAATTTTAAAATAGATTCTTACTACTTTAACGCAAGTAGCGCCTACAATCGTGATAGTGTCTGGTATAGATTAGAGAGTATTATATGGTTTTGAATACGCGAAATCGACTGTTCCTATAATTTAGTTCTTTTCAAAGTAGAAAAATATTGTCCCATAGTAATTCAATTTATGAACAACAAGAGTATCAGCGACTTGATGAGATCCATACTCAAACCTTGTATTTCTTATATTAATTTAAGTCTTTTATTTACTTTGTTTGCACAACTCCAATCTTTATTTTATTAGAGATTAGAGATGATGATGTTGAGTATTGAATCCATTATTATGGGTTTCAAATTAAGTCATGATCCATTTTGTTCGTTGTTTCTTAACAAGACTTCATTAAATGAATTTTTGAAGGGAGATGAGGAACTAGACGAGACCATAATGTAATTTTAGTGCTCGTAAGTAGTGTTATGTTGATTTCTTTTTGTATACATACGTTCTTGTACTTTAACATAAAGATTTGACCTTACGCGAAGAAAAAATCTTATCGGTAGAAAGCCAAACTTTCATTACCCAAGAGTAAGTATAGTAATTGTGTTATTTGACATTATATTAATTGTGTGTGTTAGTGTGACATTAAAAAATAAAAATTATTTGTAGTGGCATAAACAAACCGATTCTCATTCTTGTGGATATTATGTCATGAGATATATGCTCCATATTGTCTCTAATGTCACTACACAAGGATTTATGAAGAATATGGTATTAGCTTAATCCATGTTATGTATGCTTCTTAAACTAATTTTGTTGTTTTTAGTTTAAATTTTGTTCTAATTGTAGGAGCTTGGCAACCAAAAACCGTATTCAACAAAGGAAATTGATGACATCCGATATCGTTGGGCTAGTGCCTTCATATCTCTTTATGAAGCTTGAGAACAAAAACAATAGTTTATGTTGGTTGCTAACAATGTTATTTTGTATATGAACAAAGGTTTTCTTATTTTGTCTTGATGATAACAATGTTATTTTGTATATAAATAGAGGTTTTCTTATTTTGTCTTGATGATAACAATGTTATTTTGTATATGAACAAAAGTTTGAAATGATATGTGATATTATTTCAATCCTGTATAATAATATGATACATGCCGATGGAAATGATACAAGCAAAAAATGATACAAGGGGCAATGAAATTGATAAATATAGCCAAAAAGCTAAATAATAAACTCCTCGATTATTCTCTAAAACTAAGGTAAAACGAATATCATTTTACCTCGAATTATAATAAAACTGATAGCTTATGAAGCGTGCAAAATGAAAAAAAATGTAATTCCTAGGGATCAAACCCATGGCCTTTTCAATAATAACCTCGGTGTTAAAAACACTCAGGTGTTAAGTGCAGACTTCTCATGACGACCTTAGTAACCTAGACTAAGTTGCCGAGGTAAAAAGTATTTCGCGTCCGACGTTATAAGTGTTATTTGTAGTAGGGAAACAACAACAACAAACTTCATATAATTTGAGCAACTATGAGAAGAAATATAAGAAGTATGAAGTTATTGTGTAAACTTCATCCACCTTATATTTCTTTTTCATAGATTCACAAATTAGATGAACCTCATATGGGGATGATGGCGGTGGTAGAAAACATGTATTATGAGTTGATAAAGTACATATTTTTGTGTAGCAATGGAAAAAATACAAGAAGTATGAAGTCATTGTGGAAACTTAATCCATCTTGTATTTTTTCATTGCTTCACAAACTAGATGAACTTCATAGTTCCACGATTATTTTCAATAACAGGTGAGTTATATAAACAACTTAATATATTTTGTGAAATTGTATAATGTTAGTGATTTGTCGCTAAAATGTATGTTGTTTTTATTGTGTTATTACATGTATTTGTTGGATTTTCGTATGTTGTTTTTGTTGACAACTATTCTCAAAACAAGAACAAAACATTGCTAACTCATAAGAAAAAAGCTTCTTGTGACTCTTTAAATTCTTAAACAGCTTGGCATGTCAAGATGAAGTATAGTTTATTATATATTATATATATTGTTTGTTTCACTAACCTTTTAATGAAAATGCAAACATTTAAATTGACATAGAAACTATAATCTGAATATTAAGATGTATTTCAAAACTAACCTATATCAATCATTATATTCTAAATTGCATGTGTCTCATTCAGCACATTTTATGTTCTTTAACATATAATATATGGTTCAATGGTCGGATTCATTCAATACATCAGCATCTATTATTCTACTTTACCCCGTCGTCGTCACTTATCATCGTAATTATTAAGATAATGATTGTTATGATGACAAGTCATCATAATAATCACGGTGATTAGCAGCGATGATGAGGTAAACAATAATAAAAGATATCGATGCATTGAATGAATCTGTCGGCCATTGAACCATATATGTGTTAAAAGAACATAAAATGTGTTGAATGAGATGCAGTCAATTTTGAATTTAATGGTGTGTTTAAGTTGATTTTCAAGAATAGTTTAATTTTCAGATTATATAATTCTATACCAATTTTAATGGTTGTGTTTCTTTAATCAGGTGTATGATAAAACAAGCAAAATACATTGGTATATTTAATTAACTATGGGTACGTTCCACAACGATTATTTATATTAGCCGTGATCTAATGTAATTTATTTGTTACGGGGTTTTGAACCCAATACCTTATATATCACAAAGATTAATAAACATAACAGTTGTGATATCACACGAGCTTACCAGTACACTAAAACGGTCTGAGGAACGTGATTGTTAGTAGCGAATTTACAACAACACTCTACACAATAACGCCTGGTTCTGTGTAATTATATGTATTTATCAACCGTTGTTAAATGACTTTTTTGTAGTAGTGTGAGGTGTTTCCAATACATATCAGATGTGTGATATCTATTAATTGAACCTTTAGCCTACTTAGAACATAAATAACTTTTTATATTTTTATTATAAGTAGTCCTTTTAATTCTAAAATTGTTTTTTAAAAAATATTATTTATCGTATAATATAATGAGTAGAGTGTTTGTGTAAAAGGATGGACAATCAATCTGTTTGGGTTGATATTGGATTCAAAATTTAAATTCGACACAAACTGTAATTTCATTTTAAAGGTTCAACTTTGATCAATTTTTTTTTAATTTTTGACGAATTTTATTAAATCGATTTGACGGATTAATCTGGTGAATTTAGTTCGTTAAATATTTATTGCGCTAAACCAATAAAAATGACTATGTTTTATAAATTCACATTATCTTTTTAAATTAAAAAACTATCAAATAGTTCAAAAATAAACTATTTTTTATTAATTGAAAAAATATGTTATTACGTAATAATATTTTCAATATCATTTGATATTAATTCAGTTATTATTGTACTCTAAACTATAAATTAAATAATATTCAAAATTTTAGATTTTATCTCTTTTATTTTTGCGAGTAGACAATATCAGTGTAAAATTATTTTAAAAAAATAATGTAATAATATTATGAACTCTATTTTTATAATAGATTTGATTTGATTTAATTTTCGATGGATGCAAAATAATCACTGGGGGACCCCTATACAACTCAAATTAAACAATTAGATTAACTCGACACCTACTTTGTCTAATATATTAGCAGAAAAACAAAATAACATATAAGACGAAAACTGCTACAATGTGTCCACCCACATGTATTTGTAACTATTTAATTTCAAAACTCTAACACACGCGTATAATGCAAAAAACAGCAATGCCATATCTACAACTTGCCTCCACTAATGTAATAGCATACCTCGCCAAATCATAGAAAAAGTCACATGCTTATCCACACCCTTTTCCATAATTTTTCAAAGATAAAATATCAAATCATTATTAGTTACTAACAGTGAAGAATTTGGTGTTCCATTCATAGAAGCAGATGCTAGCTGCACACTTTCTTCTCTTAATTACTTGGATAACACTGACACAGAATTTGCAAAAGATTTAGTGTATGATCCTCAAGATAAGAGTTTCCCTTTAGTGTTCATGGTGACAAAATTTAGTTGTGGAGGCTTCACAATTGGAATGGGAGTTTCACATGTTATATGTGATGTATTTGGCACATCTCAATTCTTCAAAGCCATTATCGAAGTCGCAAATGGAAGAAGTGAGCCATCACTGAAACCTGTTTGGGAAAGACAGATACTTGAAGGACTGATAGTAACTGAAGAAAAAACTTCACAATGTTTCATGAATAAGGAATCGGAACCCGCTTCATTTTCGTCGTTTATTGTTCAACCAAAAATAGTTTGTAAGCAATATTGTTTTAAGATTGAGGTAATGGTTCTGACTATGTGGAAACATTTGGGTTTTCAAGAGAGTATAAATTTTGGAGGGAATGAAGGGGTGGATTTAGTAATTGCGCCACGCAACTTGTTTGCATATGCGGCTACATGTATCTTCAGTTGTCCTAATAAATTTGATGATCTTGATCCAGCAATGCAAGGAGGGTTGAGGATTTTCATATCACTTCCTGTTGATGCTTTTCCTGAATTTCAAAAAGAGATTGATGCTTTAAGGTTGCTTAAGTGAAACTTGAATATGATACATTTGCTAGTTAAAGGATGATTTTTACGTCGGTCTTGAGTGTGTTGGTTGTCTTTAATCCCATTTTTTGGCTATTTTGGTGATGGTGGTGATTGTATAGGCTCGATTTTTCGTTCCAAAGTATACTTGATGCTTGCCTTCTTGAGTATGTGGTTGTTTTTTGTATATATATTTAATAAAATCTGTTTTATAATAAAAATTGTTTTAGTATATATAATAAAAATTGTTTTATAATAAAAATAGTATATACTTTATGTTATAATTTTTAAAAACAAAATATTACTAAAAATAATATATATTTTATTTTATAATTTTTAAACAGAATAAAATATATTTTATAATTTGTTAACTTTTAATAAATCCTATATATATATATATATATATATATATATATATATATATATATATATATATATATATATATATATACGAATATATTATATAATAATAAAAAAGTATTTTTATTACGAACAGAATAATATATATTTAAAATCAAATATTTAATGAAAATAGATTTTTTTAATTAAAAAAAATGTTCATGTGGTATATTGATATTAATATAGTAGTTATAATGTATGATTTTATACAATCTTTAAAAGTTAAGCTATAGCTTCTCTCTAAAAGAAATGGTCCAACTGTGGACGGTGATCTGGAGTGGTCGGTGGTGTGGAGGAAGGTGTTTCATAGAGAGTATGTTAAATGGGGTTATTTTTCAAAAGGTAGAGGTGCTTACGAAGGAGACAAATCAGGTGTTTTGTCTTTCTTCTTCTCTGAAATACCTGATAAAGTCAAAGCTGAAGATGTCTATGGGTTGTTTGGATGTATTGGCCATGTGGTTGAGGTGGTGATTCCACAAAAAAAAAAAAACAAGATGGAGAAAAGATTTGGTTTTTCTAGGTTTAAAGATGTCAAAGATGCGAGACTGTTGGCGGTGAAATTGGATAATGTCATTTTTTATGATAAGAAAATTCATGCCAATTGTCATACCCCAAAATTTACCCTCCATCTTTTCAAGACATTCCATACATCCATACTCAAGGATTCCTCAAAGGTTGATCAGACAAACCTTCTCCTAGACAATCAACCCAAACTAGGGTTTGGAATTTCTCAGATCAAGATGGACTCCCAACATCTCCAATGGTCTTCATGCCTCCTCATATGCTTCAAAGATTCTCCATGTCAAGTTTCAAGCCTCACAAGTCAATTTTCCTCAGGCAATTGCTCAGATGGTTGAAAATCAGTTGTATTGGACAAAAGTCAACGTGGTCAACATACAGTCAAACTTCATAATTTTTGGTCAACATCCTCATTTTGAAGTTAAATTCATCATTTGATCAAGGGTTGATCATGATTCATCAAGAAAACTCAAGATTTGCCCAAAAGTCAAACTTTCTAAATTACGGTTTCTCAATGAAAAGTCAACCAAACTTTGACTGAGCATAACTTCTTCATACTTTCTCAGAAATTTTTCCACCACCTCTTGTTTTGAAGGAAATTCAATTCTCTACAACTTCATGTCTAACAAGAATGTTCAAAAAATGCTTCATTTGAGAGGTATGGATCAAAACATTACAGGTCCTTTTCAAAGTTAACAAAAAGTCAACTTTTTGTTTTGAAGATATATTGAGCATGGAAACTCCAATTGAGATGAAACCAAAGAGGTTGGTTAGAGGACTCTTAGAGCTTTCTAAAAAGTCCAAGAATACTCAAAAATATGGAAAATTGAGCAAGATACACCATTCACAAGTTGGGAAATTTTGAAGAAGTGCACAAACAGAGATACTTCTAAAAATCAAACATTTTGCAAATGGGCTTACTTTTTCTTCATCCAAACTTGTTCCTTATACAATTAGGAATGTCCAAGCCCAATGCCACGAATTTTTATTTTATTTTTCTATTTAATTTGGATTTTATTCATTTAAATACAAATTAAATTCAAAAATAAGGTATAAAATCAAAATTAATTGCAAATTTGATTTTTTCTCTTCCTTGAGATCCAAACAACCCAAGAAAGCCAGCAAATTTCGAAATTTGATTGGATATGGCAAGAATTGATTGAAATTGATCAAAAAAGAGAAAATTTGATTTGGTACAAAATCAAATATATTTTGCATTGATTGATGATTGATTCTTCCTCAAATCAGCTCCAATTCCATCTACTATATATACACAATGCATAGCACATGATTGAGAACGAAAAAATTGGCTGGAGAAACCCTATTCAAACTCAAAGAAACTGTGCACTTGAAGCAACTGGCAGCCCTAGTTTTGCTTTGATTCAGCCAATTCCAAGCCTTCCATTGCATTCCTTGAGGTCATTAGAATCGATCCAGACCCTTACAACTCTCAAAAACATCAAGAATTGCAAGAACACGATTTCGGTTTGTCAAACTTTTTCCAAAATCGAATTCTATTATTCATGAATTTTTAACATGTTTTGTTGTTGTTTTTGTGATTAGAACGAAGATTGCAAGCTTTCTGGGCAATTTGATTGAGTTTCCATGGCTTAGAACAAGAATCACCATAGCTAGGGTTTTCGGCCTCGATTTAGGGCTTCCTTAAATCGGTTAAATTGGACCAAAAGACCATTACCATTGTGTCTAGAATGTGATTTCCAATTGATTCATACTCTTGAATGTTATTTATATTATCTGTGCTTGATTTTGAGAATTGCAGGGGCTATAGCGTCGCACTGAGCCCGACGCTATATTTTCAAAATTTTAAAACGAAGAAGATGAAGTTTGGCGCGGGGACGATGCAACCTGGAGATGACACTTGTTCTCAATCCACTCGCTCCGATTTCCAAACAGTAACGCGCGCTGGCTCAGTTGGTCAAGGCTTGGGTTTGTGAAAGCAAGGTCACCGGTTCGATTCTCACCAGGACCATTTGTTTTTCTTCTTTTTACAAACTAACATATTTCTTCTTATTTTCATATTTTTTATTTAATATTTTGCATTCATTTTAATTTCTTTTCACATTTTTTTATCATGCATTAAAAAATACCAAAAAATATTTTTCTTTTTGCATTATTTCCAGAAAATGTTTATTTAATTTATAAAATTAAAAAATATTATTTTGCATGCATATTTAATTTTATTTCTAATTTATCATTTAAATCACATTTAATTGTTTTTTAATTATTAAATTATCTCCAAAAAATCCCAAAAAATTATTTTAGCATATTAATGTTGTTTCATGCATGAAATATTTTTCTCGTTCAAAAATTGTCATTTTTGCTAACATTTTCCTCTTATTCGATTTCCTCGTATTTTCCGATTTCTCATCTTTTCACAGGTTATCCCGTTTCGGACGATTTCTTTTTACCGTTTTCTTTTTTTCCCAATAATGTAATTGCTCATGGGATGTAATAGTTTAATTAGGGCTTTTTATTTTCCGCATTTTAAATTATGTATCTGCCCCAAAGCCATGTAATAGCGTAGGATTTATCTTTCCGCACTTTACCTTTCCGCATTTTAATTTCCGCACCCTATAAATTGCTAGTAATTAGGCGTGTATGGCAAGATAAAATTGGACATAGCTCACTCTTAACTTCAAGCTAATATATCTGAAATCAACACACTCTTTTCACACATGCACCCCTTAGGGTAATTCTCTCTCGTTGCCTTACAAATTCACATGGTCACGTCCCTCGAACGTAGAGGTATTCTAGCATCGTTACCTTCAAACAAATCATCATAGTCCCTTCGATACAAAGATCATAAGGCCCACGATGTCGCCTCCGAATACATGATCTTGACCCTCGATTGTCGCCTACGAAAAATGATGATAGTCCCTTCGAATGTGCTAGGATACTTCCTACAAGTTGCTTTCGATGACCATATGATGTCCCTTCGAATGTCCCGCTCACATCCAACAAATAGAGTTACCTACCAACTAATGGTATGGATAGCACTATTCTAAAGGAACATAAAATAACACGAAAACGACCAATTCTGAGTAGGTAATAAGACTTTTAGTTGCTTGCTCTATCAAAATAATTTTCACACCACACACTTTTGTCAAAATTCAAACCCTTTTCAAAAACGAAACATTTCCGAACACTTTGTATACATTCCTACATGAATCATTACAAAGTCAAAGCGAAATGCCTTTTCAAATTATTTTTTGTCAAACACACAGAAAGCACATTTTAAAAGTGATCTAAGAGCAACTAAGAGCCCGTAGATAACTACGGATGAAAAGGGGTGCTAATACCTTCCCTTTTCATAACCTTCTCCCTTACTCAGAATCTAACGAAGGTCTTTTCCTGTTCTTTTCACCTTCCCTTAATTGGATAAAAGAAAAGTCGGTGGCGACTCTTGTTATCTGCACATTTGCGATACAAAAACCTAAAAAGTCAGTTCACCGTATTACACCAATCTCTTGAGGTTTGATCGGAGTAGGCCGACCACGAGAATAGAGGCTAAAAAAGGAGAGAGTTTTGGGGTAAATGTAACACATAAGAGGTTTTTCATAAGATGGGGAGGGAGTAGTAAATTTGTTGGAAGTAAAACGTTTGTAGAGGTTGTGTTTGGCGAAAATCGTTTGAAGGTCCCAAATGCAGAAATATCTCTCAATGTTCACTCGGAGACAAACGACAAGGAAAGGCTAAAAAAGGCTTCTGTGTGAAAGGTGTTTGTACCAGGTTCTACTTACAATCTTCAAACTAGTTTTGACATAGAATGACTTTATTCTATTAAGGTACTCCTATGGGAGTTATTTTTTGTCTGTTGGAGGAAGATGAGGAAGAGTTTATTTTAGATCTTATCAATAGCGGAGAATCATGGTGAAAACAATGGTTTCTGAAATCAAGGCCTAGGAAAAGGATAAGGTGGATAACGATAGATTTGTATGCGTGAGAGTGTACGAAATTTTTTGTCATGTATGGAACATGGATTTCCTTGTGAAAATTGTTAACCTTTTAGATACATGTGTGTTGTGCTGATGAAAATACGATGAAAGGTACGAATTTCGATATTGGTGAGATTTTTGTAGGGATATCGAATGGGGGTAAGCTACAAGATTTGATTAAGGTGGAGGTCGACGACATTATTTTTACCTCGCTGTTAAAGGAAGACTCATTTGGTCCTTTAAGGGTGCTTAAGGAAAATGTTAAGGTTAAGTCTATATCTTCTGAATTGATTTTTTCGAAGGATGGTTGGACTGATAGCAATAAGGACAGTAGAGAAGAAGGTGAATGTGAAGGCGAATATGAAAACATTGAAGATTTTTCTTCTCTTGTGTAGGAAAGTCAAGCAAACAAGAAAAAAGAGATTGAGGGAAACAATGGGGGTATCTTTTCTATAAATTCTTTTAACTCAGAGAAAAAGGCCGTGGTATGTTCTTTCGACGAGGATATTGATAACGTGAAGGGTAAAGTTTGTAATGAGGTTTCCTGCAGCTTGGATAAATGCCCTGATGGGCCAGACTATTCTGGTTCTAAGGTTCATTGTAGTTTGGAATCAGAGACTTGTTTGGTGCTTTCTGGCAACGACATGGTGGTGAGAAGAAAAGCTCTGAAAAAACTCAAATTCAGATATTGCTTTGAAGCAGGAGGATTCCTTAATAACAAATCCTACAGAAGAAAGATGAGTTTGTTTAAGAATAATAATTTATCTTCTAACTCCCCTAATGTCACTGGTAAGAAGGTTGAAGTGTTTTAAGGGAGTTTTAAGACTAATATCATAGTTGGTAATGGGGCGGAGTTGGTCCTTTACGGTGAACAGTTTGAGAACTCTGACATCTTCAAAAACAATATGGTAATGTGGGGGAATTATAATGGTAACGTGGGAGAGAAACTTTGAAATTCAATTGCAAATTTAGGGGTGTCTAAGTATGACTCCAATAAAGACTATAAGAGTAGGATTATCGAGTTGGAAAAGGTGGATAAATTAAGAATGTTGGAAAGGAAGGAGAATAATAATGAGTTAAAATGATTATAGGTTCTATGAATATTAGAGGAGGAGGAGGCTGATTGAAAAGGAGTAGAATTTGACAATTGATTTTATTTAGGAAACTTAGCTATCGGTGTTGTTGGATCATGTTATTAAGAGTTTTTGGAGTGACGAAGAAGTGGGGTTTTCTTTTTCCGAATCTAGAGGATCTTCATGAGATCTTTTAATTTTATGGAAAGAAGGGACATTTGATGATATTTGCAGCTTTAGTGGCGTATGTTTTCTAGGGGTGAAGGTAAGGTGGAGAAATTCCATTTACTATATTGCCAATGTTTATTCGTCTTGTGAGTTGGCTTTGAAGAGAAGTTTGTGGGCGAAGCTGCTGGAGTATAAAGTAAGTCATTCTGATGGAGAGTGGATTTTTAGTGGAGATTTTAATGTGGTTAAGTGTCACTGAGAAAGGAAAGGCAGGGAGGGAGTGTATAGAACTAGTGAGATGAAGGACTTTGGGACATTCATTGATGAGAGAAATCTTGTACATGTTCCTTGTAAGGGTAGAAAATGTAGTTGGTTTAGTGTAGATTGTTTCTTGGTTTTGGAAATTATAGTGAGTAGATGAGGGTGGTTGGGCAGTTTATTGGGTCCGTAATATTTCGGATCATTGTCCAATTTGGTAAGTGGTGGATGTGGCAAATTGGGGTCCGAAGTCTTTCAAGTTTAACAATGAATGGTTTACGAACAAAGCTTTTGTTCCTTTTGTTGAATTTGAATGGAAGAAGCTAGTGGTAGAAGGAACGAGTGATTTTATTCTTAAAGAGAAGTTGAGGTTGCTAAAAGAAAGACTTAGATGGAGAATAGTGAGGTGTTTGGGAGGATTAATATGGAAGTGGAGGAGAGAGTGATAGATTTGAATGACGCATATGATTCCCTTGCTCTTGACATTACTAGTGGGAAAGATGATGTGTTAGCAAAAAGGAAATAAGCGACTAGTCAGTTTTGGTTGAATCTCAAAAATTAAGGATAATATGTTCATTCAAAAAATCAAGGTTGAAGTGGATCAACGAAGGAGACAACAATATCAGATTTTTGCATACAGATTTTTGCGTACAGATTTTTGCATCATAAAAACAGAAATACGAATTTAAGAAAAATATGTAATCAGAGCTTCATGATACATGCAAATTCAGGATGTTTTCGTCATGGGTTTTGATCCATACTTACCCTATGTTACCTCAGGAGCACGATGGAGTGCTTGGAATTGCTTGAGAAAGGCTCGAACTAGGGTTTCGATGGTGCAACTTTCTCTTGAAAATTTTGAACAAGAACCCTAGTTTTCTGGCTGCCAAACTCGTCCTCTTTGATGTCTGAATGTGCTATGTATATATAGTGCAAGAGATTAGGTCGAGCATTTGTGGAAAATATATCAACTTGAATGCAAAATATTTGATTGAAATATTTTATCAAATTCTTCCATATTTGGCTCAATCTTGTATTAATGCATGGTACACAAAATTTCTAGCTAGCATGGGTTATCTTGGACCTCAAGACAAGTAGAAAGCAAGCCCAACTCATCTTAACTCTTACCTTTGTATTTTATTTAATTAAAATTAAATTTAAATCATTAAATTAAAAAATAAATCAAATAAATGCAAGATGGGTGTGCACTTGAGTTTTCAGGCCATAGATAATGTCAAGATTAAGTTTGGATCATGAAAACTTAGGCCCATTTGGAAAATATATGCATTTGCTAAGTATTTCTCTTCATGAACCTCCTTAAAAATGTCAAACTTGCACAACTTGTATCTTGCTCAATTTTCAACATTTTTGGGTTTTCTTGGACTCTTTAGAAAGCTCAAGATTTCCTCTAAACACTCCTTTTTGTTTCATCTTCATTGAAGTTTCCATGTTCATGTACACTTCTTTGCAAAAAGATGACTTTTGTTGACTTTTAGAAGGACCGCTAATGTTTTGATCCATAACTCTCAAATGATGCATTTTTGGCCAAAGCTTGTGAGACATAAAGCTGTAGAGAATTGAATTCCCTTTAAAATGAGCTTTGGTGGAAAAAAAATTTGATAACGTATGTGAAAGTTACGCCTGGTCAAAGTTCTATTGACTTTTGGTTCAAAGACCCTAATCTAGAAACTTTAACTTTTGATCAAATCTTGAGTTTTCTTGATGATTCATAGTCAACCCTTGATCGTATGATGAATATGACTTCAAAATATTGATTTTGACCAAAAATTATGAAGTTTGACTGTATGTTGACCACAGTTGACGTTTTGTCCAATACAACTGATTAGATGTATGGCTAATAGGATTGTATGGCAAGATATAAAATCAACCATAGAATAACCCTAATCTCAAGATAAAATATCTAAAATAACACACTTTCACACCTGCACCTTTAGGGTGTCATCTCTTGTTGCCTTATAAGTGGTCATGTCCCTCGAACATAGGGATACCATTAGCAAAGTTGCCTATGAATAACATCATTATAGTCCATTTGATATGAAGATCATAGTCCCTCGATGACCCTGCGATGTTGCTTAAGAACATATGATCTTGTCCCTCGGTTGTTGCCTATGAATAAGTGATGATCTTCCCTATGAAATTTCTAAGGTATCCTTACATATTGCCTTCAATGACTATTCGATGACCTTACGCATGTTCCTTCACATCCAATAGATGAGGCTACCTACCAACTAATGGTATAGATAGCACTATCCCTAAAGGAGAAGTAAAATAATAAGAACAGCCTTTTGAGTGGGTAATAACTCTTAATTGCTTGCTCAAAACAATATTTCAAAACAAATACTTTTCACACTTCACATTTTCAAACATATATTTTCAAACACTTCGTATACATTCTTGAGGATTGATACAAGAATCATTACAAAATTAAAGTCAAAATACTTTCAAACAAATCACACACACATACACACAAAAGCAAGTTTAAAACGTGAGATAAGCAATTAAGAGCCCGTAGATAACTACGGATGGAAAGGGTGCTAACACCTTCCCTTTTCATCATTACCCCTGAACTCAGAATCGATAAAAGGTTTTTCCTGTTCTTCTCAACTTTCCTTATTGGATAAAAGAAAAGTCGGTGGCAACTCTTTCTAACTGCAACATTTGCGATAAAATGCAAAACAACTAAGTCAGCTCTCCCACCGTGTTATAGTGGCCAAATAACTTAATCGAAAATTTCAAAATCTGAATGGTGGGTAGATATTGTTAAGATTGAGAAGAAACTTGGTGAAGAAGATTTTGTTAAGAGTTGTAAATTTGTAATTGGGAAAGATTCCAACACCTCTTTTTGGCACGCGGTGTGGCTGAGCGATAGAAGTTTGAAGGAAGTTTACCCTCTGCTGTATGAGGCATCAGATTTGAAATATATTGCATTGGCGGGATGGGTGGGAATTTGGAGGGGGATTGGAAATGATAATTAGGTCGCAAACTATTGATTTTAGATTATTATTATTAGTGACGTGATTTTCATGTCACAAATTTGTGACATGAAAATCACTGCCTTTTTTGACCCAACATCTATTATGTCTGCTCCTACTGCAATATTGTGGATAAATGTGCAAAATATTGCGATGTGATTTTCATGTCACAACTTTGTGACATGAAAATCACATCACAAATAAGTTTCCACATCTTCCCCTGCGGCGTGTTCAGTCTTCGCACAAAATTTGTTGTGATGTGATTTTATCTGTTGTGACATGGTAATCATGTCGCAAATGAGCTTGTTTTTTATAGTGTCACTTTTTTTGGTCAAAAGTGTCCTTGATGGTTGCCTCGTGGTTATTTTGTATTTCACTTTTTTCTTTGGTAAAGATGAACCACTCTATTAACATATTTTCAATAATCATATCCATAAAGAATGGTAGTATATTTCAACCATTCTATAATTTATAAAAAATTTAAAGTGGAGGTCATGAAATAATATGTTCAGAACAAAGTTAAAATAAAAATAAGATGAGGTCGCAAATACAAAAGCAAGTTAAAAATATATTTCATCAATTAAGCATTGTAGCTCTTTGCTATTGTTGAGAAGATGAAAACTCCATGGAAGCACTATGGTAAAAGCTTGAAAGAAAATGAAGACGAAATGAAGTATATAGAACCATTTGTTTTGTTACAATGAGAGTGCAATCCTATATATAGCATGTATGGTGCAGCATCGTTACTAATCATGTACATGCAAGTAGATTATTTTCCATAACAGAATATTTGAAATTTTGTTATGGCAATTACAATTTGCCTAACCACTAACCAACTATAATGACTTATGCAACAAGTTATCCATGCATATCATGTACATCATGCAATATACATCTCTCTTGATTTATAGAGCCATTATAATCTAATGTATCACCATTTAACACCCTCAAACAAGCTTGACTGTGATAATTTTAGGGATTAGAGAAGAGAAGTGCATATTAAATGAACCTATCAGGGCGTTCTAGTATCTCACAACAAATTGCCAACATACTGGTTTTGAGAGGGTATTCAGATAAGGATCTTATCTCTTTTGTTCTGAAACCTTGGCACAATAAAGTAAGCTCTACAGGAAAAAAATCTACTAAAAAAAAAAGATCCACCGGAAAAAAACTTCTGGTTTTAAACACGTTATGGAACACAATTTGAATTGTGCCTTGATGATCATATCCCAAACCCTTTTTTATTTTATTTTTGGGTCCCATTAAAAAAAAACAATTGAATTCTATCACTCCAAACTTGGATACGAATGCCTTGAATTTTGGTGGAGCTAGTGCATTTGTTTGAAAATCTACAAGCTGCTATTGAGTGGATATAAGCAATAACTTGAGGGCATTCTTTTAAAACTTTTCTCATACAAAATGGTAGTCAATCTCTAAGTGTTTCATTCTCTCATGAAATACAAGGTTTGAAGCAATGCGAATGGAACTTTATGAATCACAATACAACACATGTTCATATCCCTTTCGCAAGTTTCTTGTTACCAAGACATAGAGTAGCACCTCCAGACCACTTACCCTAAGGTTTCACACCTTGATCTTGCACCCACACCTTTTAATTTAACTTTTAAGATTCCTAGGGTTTTTGAACTAGGTAGATTTATGGAGAACAAAAAGGAATCAGTGAAAATGAGGTTGAGATTTAGAGAGAAGAGAGTGAGGTGAAGCGAGTGGTGGTGATAATTAGGATTTTTGGACTTTAAGTCACCGCCACCGTGAGGCATGTCGACGCGACAACGAGTTTTAAAAATGAAAGAGAAAGATGAGAGAGAAGTGAGAGGGATCTTGGCTGAGTCTTGAAAACATATGAACGATCATAAGACCAAAGAAGCCAAACGCAAAGTTTTTGCTATTTTCCCCTTTATTTAATTACTTTCCTTTTTCTTTTATTCGTTTTTGTTGTTTTTTGTTAAAAATTGATTTGTGATATGAATTAGGCTTCCCAAACCTCCTATGGCATACCCCAGATTTGTCCGCTTACTTCTAACAGACAAATTATTTTTAAATTTGGACTTTACAATTTTTTTAATTTATTTATACTAACATTTTAATATTAATTTATTTTCTTTTACTTTAAATTATTTGTATATTTTAAATAGAAAATATTTTCAACTCTTCATATACTTTCAAACGGTTTCTTATCACAAATAAATGAATCAACACAATTGATAAAAAGGTGAGATTTGCAAATATAAGGTCACAAGTTTAAATTTTACATTTTTTATTTTATTTGTTATTAAGTGTTTGTTTGATTTACCGCACGCTTACAAGCTACAAATGTGATTTTATTAAATTCAAAGATGTTTAGATTATCTTAGAATCAATTATAATAGAAGCAACAGATCTTAACTTTTACTGTAACTAAAATCAATTCTTATACGTTATTTACAGTTTCTCCACTTTACCCTTTTGTTGAAACCCACTATTTGTTTGTTATTTCCGTAGTTGCAGAAAACTCTCTTTCTCAATGTTAAGGAAGAGAGGATATATACTTCAAGATTTATTTATAATAATATTTTAAATAGCTACGAAAATGAAAGTGGACAAGTAGTATATTATAATCATAAAAAATAAAGTAGAAAAAATGTAATATAAGTCTAATAAATATAAAATAGAAATAAATTCTAAAACTAATTAATTCATTAATAATGAAATATTGATTTAATTTTAATCCATTAACTAAAATACATCAAAATAGAAATAATTTGTAGATTTTATTAATTTTTAATGTATTTTGATAATTTAGTAATTTTATTTTTATGTATTTAATTATGTCCAATTTGATAATTATATCTTTAAAATCAATTTTGATAAAAATTATCTAAATAATATTAATTGATAACAATCACTTATATATTATTGTATCCAAACATAAATCAATTCTATCAAACTTAATTCTATAAAAATCAATTCTATCAAACTCAATTTTATCAAAATCAATTCTCTGGCGCCGAACCAAACATACACTAACTTTGTTTCAGTTTTAAAAAAAATCATAAATTACTTTTTTAATTATTTTATTTTTAATTTGTTTTTATTTTTAACCATTTTTAAAAATAATTATTTATTTTATGCACTTTTTACCAAAAATGTGTAAAAATTATAATAAATATCAAAATATTTCGTTTTCTGATTAACTCTTTCTTATTGGTCAAGTTGTGTCAATTTGTGTCATATTCACTTCTCATTAGTCAATTTGCTGAGTAAGGTATAGTCAAAAAATTTGGACTTTTTATTTTGGATAATTTCCTTTTCTAGTAATTTAACCTAATTTTCCACTCTATAAATAATCTTCTATCTTCAGAGTTTAGGACATCAATAATCACACACAATATCCACAAATCCACAGTCTAACGCAATTTCTATAATTTTCACTGCACTTCATTCACAAATACAATTTCTTTTTAAAACCTTTTTTCAAAAACTATTTTGGTCAATGATTTTCATATGATGGCCCTCCCAATTATTTTCAATTTTAATTTGGTTATTTTTTTAAAACCATATGATAAATATCATGATGGTTGTTTTTATTATATCACCAATCTCTATGATTTTCAACTTCCACACACTCTTGTTTTCAAGAGTTTTTTAATTCACTTTTACACCACATGATGATATTATCTAATATTTATTTTTCTCAATTATATTTTCTTAGTAACAATTTTTAGGACGCCAATTCGTTTTCACTACTATTCATACTACACGCAAACATATTCATGTTGTCATACCCTAAATTTCCCCTTATCCATATCTTTGAAATAAGGGTTTCACGTCCTTAATTTATTGAGAACTTCTTTGTTCATAAAGTGCTTTCAATATGCCTCCTTGATTGCGAATTATGGTCTGTTTGGGCCTTTGACGTTAATTCAAGAATTGGTTCATTTGATTAGACTATCTGGATTGATCTCAAAGGATAAGTCGTCTTATGGAAGTTGTGAATTAAAGTATGCTCTTCACCTTTGATCATGTGGAAAGATTTTTTGACTTTATGAGTTTCTTGTATTAAAACGACTTGCGAATTGCTCGTTACTTGCGCTATAAGTCATTCGAGGTTTCTTTTTCAAGATGATATTCTTTTTGTGGTTCATCGATAAAAAGGAATTTTGTTAGATTTGAAATTCATTATTTGGATAAGTGTGTTAACCAAAGTCCACCTAATGCATACTTGTTTATGTTTTAAATTCAAGAAGATTGGAAAGCTAAAAGATGTGGATTGATTTTGATGAAGATTTATTTTACATCCAAACTTCAAATTACAAGGACTTGCAAATTTCTCAAGCCTAAAAGGAAATTCAAAGGATTCAAACCAATTCAAAAGATTGTCATACTTTGAATTAGCAAGTGGTCACAAGTTTGTGTTCAAAGGGAATTCTGAATTCAATCCAAGGAATAATACAAGATAGAATTGTTGGGATTTTTCTTTCAACATCTTGATATCAACTCAAATGTTCAAGAGATTATAAAATCGAATTCAAGTCCTAAAGTTATTGAATTTACTTGGCACAAATTGATTTCTTGATATTCAAGTTTCTTTCTTAAAAGAAAACTTTAATGGTTCATAGAACTTTACAAGTTTCTCATGTTTATTTTCAAGGCACTTCTCAAAGTGTTCGAAAGAGTATTCAAAGAATATTTAAAGTTCTAAATTACAAATTTTTTGCATAAAAGAAAGCTTCAATGAATTGATACAAATTCACATCAAGGATGTAAAAGCCAAAGTCGAATCAAGGCCTCTTGAGTTCACATTTTGCAAAGTCCTCAAAGCTCCAAGACTTTCTTCAATTCTAGTTAATCTTGCTCCATGCTCTTCATCCCTTGCCATGATTCTCTTCAAGCTTTCCAATTCGCACACATGAAACACAAAAAAGAGAATATTGGTTAGAAATTTAATTCAAGCATAAACAGAATTATTGCAGACAAATTGTATTATGACTCATCATTAGGGTTTGTGTTAAGGAATCAGGTTTTAAAGGTTAATTGTGTTCAAGCAATCAAAGCCTCAGAACTAAAAGTTCCTTCATCGGCCACAACCTCCTTTTGCAAATCACAACAATCTTTGTTGTTGGTTCACAAAAGGAGGTGTGAAGTGGAAAATCAGATAGCATCATGTGTTCCCAAAGCAAGCAAGAAATCCAGCCCAACAGTTTATCACAGTTCCAGAAATTAGTTCAGCCCAAATATAAAGTCAGCAAGCAACAGGCAGCAAGAGGAGGGACAACATTTTTACCCAAAAGGCCATGGTTATTAGCATAGAGTGAAAAAACTTTCACCCAAGAGGACATTATGATGTAGCAGCCAGCAGCATGTAATAACAGAGTTACATAGCAGAACAACAGGCAAAAAGAAGCTCAAAGTGTCAAGGCAATAAAGCCAATATTGAAAAAGCAAAGTCAAATTGGCTAAATAGGAGTTACATAGCAGACAGTATAACAGGAAGCAGAGTAGCAGTAAGGAGTATCAGAAAAGCAAAACTGAGTTCCAATAAGCAAAAGTTGGAGATAATACCAGTAAAGAAAACCAAATGGTGTATCTGTTCTAACAAGTTCAAAAACCATAGCAAAAACCAAATGGTGTATCTATTCTAACATTCAAAACCATAGCAAAAACCAAATGGTGTGTCTGTTCTAACATTCAAAAACCAAAGCAAAAACCAAATGGTGTATCTGTTCTAAAACAAACAAGTTCGAAAACCATAAGCCATACCAGTTCCAAAAACTCAAAACCAAATCTCAGAATCGCAGAAACCAACAACCCAGAAACAAGCAAAACAGAACATCCCAAACCCTAACGTTCATCATTTTCCCAAACCCCAAACCCTTCAGAAATTTCATTTCAGAAATCAAAGAGCTTCTGATACAGAGGAAGAAGAGAGGAAAAGATAGTTTTAGAACAATCTCACCCGGAAGGAAACGAAGGAGGCCGAATCCAGCATCTAGGGTTCCAACCCCCCTTCAAGTTCCAAAAAATCTGGTAAACATCTGCAAAACCAACATTATCAAGCATTAGAAAGCATCATAAAATGAAAGAAATAAGCCAAACAGAACTCGTTGCCACCCTTTTTCTTTTCCGGCGATTAGGAGAGGTTGAGAGAGATAACGAGAAAGAGAGGTCGGTTTCTGGGTTTCCAACAGGGGAGCAAGAGAGACGAGGGTTATCTTTCTGGGTAGGAGAATCGAGAGAATGAGAGATGAGGGTTTGCTTTTCTGTTCGCGTTTTGAGAGAAGAAGATGGTTTGGGATTTCTGAATGCATGTCGAGAGAGAGAGTGAGACAAGATTAGTTTTATTTTAATTTTTGTTTTGTTTAAAATAATATTAGGATTAAAGTATAGTGTTAATGTTAGTTAACTATTATTAGAATTATTTTCTTAGTTAATTAATAAAACAATAATTAATATACCATTTTAAAAATAATTAGATTAGGTCTCGTTTGGCGGTGACACTTGTTGCCATCTTTAGTTAGAGATTTTAGTATTTTCTTTTCTTTATTTGTACTATGTTGTCTTCATGATATACTTGTGCCATCTCGCTGTCCGCTTGCCTCGAGTTCTTGGTTTTCTGATCAACGATGCATCCTCTTTTGATACTCCACGTGGGATTTTCTGAAGGCTCATTAGGCCCTTTATTTGGGCTCAAGAGTGTTATCTCTGGATTTCTTTCCGCACCGCCCAGACTTGCTTCATACAGGCTAACTCTAAACTTTTATCTTTTCAATTAATTTATTTTTATGTAAATGATATTTTTTGTGCGATGTACTAAGTAATAATTAGCTCTGATAGTTTCTATTTGATGACTTATCGATTAAACTATTAGTTGATTTTTCATCAAACAGAAAAAATTGTTTCTAATAATTATTTAAATTTCTGATTGTGTTGTGTGATAATTATCTGTTTATTCGGTATTTATTCACCATTGTACACTTCGCACACCACTAACGTTAAAATTAATCTGATTCTGCTTCGATTGGCTCATAGGCCGATTTCTTAAAGGGTCTCATAGTTGGGGATGGGCATGGCCATCCTCACGAGGTTAACTAAAGCCCTTGTTGCTTTAGTTAATCATAACCCAAAAATAACATTGGTCTATATACCAATTTTCCATGCACCAGGGTCTCATGGTTGGGGATAGGAGCACCTATCCTCACGAGGTTAATTAAGTCCATATACTTAATTAATCATAACCCGATTCCACATTTTATCTCAGAACGTATCCAAAACACTTTCATAATTAAATTACAAACCTCGATCCAACGTCGAGTGTATTTTCAAAACCTTTTTCATAATAAAATCCAAGTTTTTAAGTCATTGGACGCTAGGCCAATTGTTTAAAAACTTGTCCCCAAATAAACTCTTAGTCTTTAAGTCGTTGGACGCTAGACCAGTTTCTTAAAGACTTCTAAATAACATGAAACTCGTTTCACCTCACTCTTTCATAAGAAAATCTTTTTGGGTGATAGACGACTCGTCTGAGCATTAGCTCCTCGGGTTTCTAGTATTTGAATCGTAAGACGTTAGTCCTATTGTTCGGTACTTTTTCACCCACTTAAAAACAATTCAATTCACTCAACTCTTCTATCGCTCATATGCGATCATAAAACTCTTTTCTTACAAAGAGTGTGCAATAGCCATTTCAAACACAAACGTGGACTTAAGCTTTTCAAACAAACTAAACAAGTCCAAGTTCAAGCATTTGAAATGTCTAATGCACGGTTTTTCTTATAAAATCAATACAACCAACTTAAAACATTTTTGAGAGGAACTACGGAGTTTTGACTTTCCCATTACACAAGGGAATACGTAGGCACACGGTTTCGAAACCGTGCCAAACTCAAAATAATAATAAACAAACCCTTTTCTCCCTTTTATTCATAACTTAGCAATAAACACACACACACAAACACTTAGAACTAAATGGGTCCCATCGAGTACGATGGATGTAAGAGGTGATAACACCTTCCACTTACATAACCGACTCCCGATTCCATGTTTTTGGTCGTAGACCGCCTTATCCACATCTGTGGGGTTTTATCTATATTTTCCCGTTCCTTTTAGAACAAATAAAATTAGGTGACGATTTCACTTTTTTCGAAATTTAAATGATTTTTGAAAATCGAGTTGCTTCACATGTACATACTAAACTCTAACAACTCACACTCATATTGTGCTGTACATATTTCCCAAGGTCTAAACCTCATATTTTTCTAAAAGATACATCCTTGTCTCTTCCATTTCGTCACATGTTGTCTGTCTAGCAATAGATACCCCTCCAATTCATCACCCATTATCAAAATTATCACTATCTTTTTCAATTCACCATAACGTCATAAACCTTTTTTACGGTCTTACTTGAACCATAATCCACAAGTCAAGGACATCAAAAAACTTAAATAAACCATTACCTCTTGCTTCACTTTCACACAATAACAACCACGAGTCTATAAATTCACATCCTCTCAAATTTCATTAATAACTACCAAAATTCAAGAAAGTGAATAGGAAAGAAATCTCCACAACATAACAAATACATGGTATGAAATTAATTTGGAATAAAGGAGAATGTTCAGGAGCACCAACATTTCCATCGCGACGTATCGGAACACCGTGTCTTCAAACTCCGCGTACGTAACAACCGTGCACCTCCGCTATAAACCTGTGTATTGTAAATGTGTCTTAAAACCTTTGTTGATGAAGAGAAAGAAAACATATTTTGGAGATTATAATTACCGCAAAAATCGGAAGTTTTAGAAAGTTGGATGAAAATTCGAAGAATAGAAATTGGAAAAAATTCGGGCGGAGAATAGTGCCATCCGCACGGATGAATAGTGTTGTCCGTACGGTGAATAGTGATTTCAGATTTTTCGGGCTTTTTCGTCAGTTTCTTGTTTTGTCCATGGATACATGTGATTTTGGGCTTTGTTTGTTGGGTATTTGTTATTATAAATGTGTATCTCTTATATGTTTGTAGGTGTGATAATCTTAGAGCTTACACCAAAAGGGAGAATAAGGTTTGAAGGCATAATATAGGGTTTTGGCTATTCTCAAGGGAAACCTTAGAAGGCAAAGGTTTTGTAAACCCTTGGGGTTATCTAAGGTTATTGGAAATTGGGAAACATTTGTTTACGCCTTTGGTTTGAGTTATTCATATATTGAAGGTTGAAGGGGTTGGGAAACACTTGGGTAGAAAATAGGGTAATTCTTGGGCATCTTCAGGGTTGTTCTTAGGAACCTGAAGGCGAAGACTATTTTCTTGTAACTCATATGTAATCTCTTGTAACAACTTTTTGAATATAGTGAATTGGAGAGCTGCTCTCTCCCCCATAATAGATTGTTTGATCGAACTGGGTAAATAAACCTTCGTCTTTTTCTCTCCTTATTCTGTTATATTTTCTGTGTAAGAAATATTATTGTTGCATACAATATATTTTGGTTTTTACTATTCTTTGTCCCACACATTGATATCAAATTTTGTCGTAATTAACAACAAGATTCACAACAAGTGGTGCGGTGAGCGTGGAGCAAAGAGGTATTGAGCACCATGGGCAAATGAGATATTGAGATATTTTCCTGTAACAACGACTTCGGGTTGTGGAAAATTAATATGCGTGCAATTTTCATTCAAGAGAAGTGTATCGATGCTTTGAAGAATGAATCATTGATGCCCACAGGTCTTACACAGGTACAAAAGGCCGAGATGGTGGATAAGGCCAGAAGTGCCATTATCTTGTGCCTCAGGGATAAAGTTCTAAAAGAGGTCTCTAGGGAGAAAATTGTGGTTGCTATGTGGGGAAAACTTGAGTCATTGTATATGACTGAGTCTTTGGCTCAGAGGTTGTGTTTGAAACAACAACTCTATTTATTTTGAATGGTGGAGCATGAATTCATAGTTGAGCAACTTACAAAATTTTACAAGATTATTGATGATCTTGAGAATATTGAAGTAAAGATTGATGATGAGGACAAGTCTTTACTACTGTTGATTTCATTACCCAGATCCTTTGAACACTTTAAGGATGTCCTTATTTACAGTAAGGAAGGTACTATTACTTTGGATAAAGTCCAGACGACGGGGAAATCAAAAGAATTTTCAAAGTCAGAAGATTTGAATATTGAAGATAATGGTGAAGACTTAAATGTGTCAAGAAGAGGAGGAGGCGTAAAGGGATGTCAAAATCAAAGAGGTCTGACAAGTTAAAGGTAAAATGTTTTAATTGTCAGAAAATCAGTCACTTTAAAAGGGATTGTCCTGAGAGAAAGGTCAATGGGGATTATGTTGAAACTTCAGTTGTCTTGGGTGAGAAAAGTTATGAGTATGTCGAAGCACTAGTAGTATCTAGTTTGGAAACTGAAGATAGTTGGGTCATTGACTCAGGTTGCTCTTATCACATGTGTCCAAGAATATAATACTTTGAAACTTTGAAGATGGTTCAAGGTAGAGTTGTTCGCCTTGGTGATAATAAGGCTTGCAAGGTTCATGGTGTTGGTACGGCCAGACTTAAAATGTTTGATGATCGTGAACTTCTTATTCACAGTGTGAGGTATGTTCCAGAACTCAAGTGAACTTTGTTATCTATAAGTATGTTTGATGATCTAGGCTATTGCACTAGAGTTGAACATGGAGCGTTGAAGATTTCGCCGGATAAATTGGTAATTGATAAAGGGTATAAAATATGTGGTCTATATATTTTAGAAGGTTTAAATGTTGTTATGAATTTATCAGTAACTAGTGGCGACTTTCATGACAAGGAAGAATCATGGGATTTGGGTTTAAGGCGTTATGAATGCCTTGAGAAAGTTTCAAAAGATTATAATGAATTTTGCAGAAATCAAGGAATAAAAATGCATGTTACCACTGAGTTGTTATTTAGTTTTTGGGGAAAAGTTGAGGTTAAAATAACTTACTTGGTTGGTAGAGAATTTCTTCAGTAGAAGAATAGTGAAAACCAAGGGAGAAAACCTGGAAAAATGATAATGGAGAAAACTCAATTTGAGGTGGAGTTTCCTACTATGGATACTATTAGTAGTGAGGGAACGACAATAGAGATCTCTTATTATCATTTGACTCATGATAAGGTAAGGAGGGTTATTGTAGCATCTCAGAGGGACGATTATGCTAGCCTTGGATATTATGTTTTTAGTGTGGCTGAAGGACTGCAAAATAAAATAAGAAATATTTGAAAACAGGTGGAGTCAAGGGTGGTTAAAAAAATCATACTTGTAGTCTTGTTAAACTACCTAGGTAGAAAAGGTAATTGGAAACAAGTGGTTGCAAGTGACGAGATCAAGATTCAAGAATTGCTTGAATTGGATTAAGGTTATTGATTAAATTTTCAACCTGGTAGAGAGCAGCAATGTTGTTGATGGTTAAATCAATATCAACACGGTTTAAAGTCAAGGTGGAGATTGTTGTAAATGTGCCTTAAAACCTTTGTTGATAAAGAGAAAGAAAACATATTTTGGAGATTATAATTACCGCAAAACTTGAAAGTTTTTTTTTAAAAAATTGGCGGTGAATAGTTTCATTCGTATGGATGAATAGCGTTGTTGTACGAATGAATAGTGTTGTCGTACAGTGAGTAATGATTTTGGGCTTTTTCGCCAATTTATTGTTTGTCCATGGATACTTGTGATTTTGGGCTTTGTTTGTTGGATATTTGTTATTATAAATATGTATCTCTTATATGTTTGCAAGTGTAACAAACTTAGAGCTTACACCAAAAGGGAGAATAAGGGTTTGAAGGCATAATATAAGGTTTTGGCTATTCTTAAGAGAAACCTTAGAAGACAAAGGTTTTGGAAATCTTTGGGGTTATCTAAGGTTATTGGGAATTTGGAAACATTTGTGTATGCCTTGGGTTTGAGTTATTCATATATTGAAGGTTGAAGGGGTTGGGAAACACTTGGGTAGGAAATAAGGTAATTCTTAGGCACCTTTAGGATTGTTCTTGGGAACCTGAAGGCAGAGTCTATTTTCTTGTAACTCATATGTAATTTCTTGTAACAACTTTCTGAGTATAGTGAATTGGAGAGTTCCTCTCTCCCCTAGAGTAGATCGTTTGATCAAACCATGTAAACAAACCTCTGTCTTTTTCTTGACTTATTCTGTTATATTTTTTGTGTAAGAATTATTATTGCTGCAAACCATTTATTTTGGTTGCTACTATTCTTTGCCCCACAAATTGATATTGAATTTTGTTGTAATTAACAACAAGATTCACAACACTGTGAAATATGTGACTTTGGCAAAAAAACATCCCCTAGGCGTAACTTCCACCGCATTCTCCGTTCATAGACCCACAAGCTCCGATGAGTACCTTCAGTCTACGGTTAACACCTCCTCGAACCACCAGAGGCCGTGCACCAACGAGCTACCACATTCATCTTTCAAACACTGCATACATCACCGTTTAACTACAACCCACGATAGAGATCCAACGGCGAGGCCCCTTGCTTACCATCAACCTTCACTCCTCATAACCGTTGTTTCGCTTTTGCGAGCAACCCCAACAACTCGCGGATCTGCCATTTATAGACCGATGGGACTCCGTCCATTTCCATGCAGTTGGTTCAATCATATTTGTGTGTTTTGCTTTCTAATATAATGATAAGGACTTAATACAATAAATTCTCGATTGATCTTTTTATTATGATCACAACGTTAACCTGCTTCTAATGAAATTATTGATAAAAACGAAAACTAGCAAATTATCGAACACTTGGTGTGCAATTGATTTTTAAGATTTTCCATTGGACTTTATTTATATGAAATACTACTTACAATCTAATTGATTATAATGTAATTAACAAAGAAATTTCAATTCTAACAATCAAAGGATTTTTCTATATGTACCGATTACATAATCGATGAATTTAATAATTTACTTTAGAAGGTAAATGAGAGAGAGACAGAGAGACATAAATAAAGAGAAATAAATATGACACAAGGTTTGTTTAGGTAGTTCACCAATCGTCCTTATTATGACTATGTCTTCCCCTAATTCCAAATGGAATTGAGATATCAATCTTACTTTGCAAAAAGTTGATTACAAGAGAAATGTAGCAATGCAATCCTACAAACCTAATGTTTGACCTTGATTCTAACCATTTCTCTTTCCTTGATATTGAGATTGAAAAATATCCCGTTAACACTAATTGATTCACTGTCTCACGCTACTCCTTTGCAAGAACCCCTGTTCTTCAAAGCTTTCTCTAGATCCAATCCAATTGCATATTATCGTGTCACAAGATTTCTAAAGGATTCACCTTCTCACGCTACTCCTTCGACAAAACCCACAGTTCTTCGAAGCTTTCACTCAATCGAATCCAATATTTGCAAAATCTTGTGCAAATCTCCAAATCAACATTATGATCTTAGAAGACAACCCCTAAGTTTTTTCTAGATGAAACCCCCAAAGATTCTAAACCCAATACATCGGTTGCACCAACCTAAATTGGATATTATCAACACATGTCTAGATGACACCCATACAAAAAATGATAATGTGTAGTTTGTTTGTGTGTATGCATATATGAGAGGTTGAAGATGATGATCCATCTTTGTATGTGTTTACAATTTTATTAAGTTGAAAGTGAGATATAGGAGCTATAGAATTTAAAAATAGGATACATGTGTCGACCTGAATATCATATGTGTTGACACATAGAAGAAAATTTTCAGTATGTGTCAACCTAAAACGGTGTGTGTGTGTGTGGATATATAGTTACGTAGGCTGCATGCTTTAATATTGAACTACATCTATCGACACATGTGTCGTATGTATTGGCACATAGACTTGTTTTTCATGTAGAAACTGATTTTTAATGCATAATACATTTTCCAAATATATTTTAAATGTATTCTAAGTACCCTAATGCAAAGGTGCACATAATGACTCAAAGATGACGTTCAATATACATAAATGATAAGGTTATCTTAGTTTTGACATCATTCAAACCATATAGCAAGCAAGACCACTCACAAGTAGCTACAACCTTGACATACAAACTTTGGACATGCCTTCTTGTGCAATTTATAGAATCTCCCATATTTCTTTAGCCTATGAACACGTGTTGAATCAACCTGAACATGATCTTGTCTACTCCATTGAATATAACATTGAAAGACTTGTGTTTCTAAGAGTTTCATCATCTTCAGCATCGGTCTAATATGATTCTAGTTTCAAACTAGTTGTACCATCTTAAGAAGTAACCCCCCGATGTTTCCATCCTTTCACCACAATTTCCATGATTTGCTCCCCATGGATTTGAGAAAGACAATCATCATTGACTTCCAATAATTATAGTTTGTGCCATCCAAAATGGGTGGTTTGTTGACTGATCCTCCATATTTCATTGTATTCATTTGAGAAGAATTTATCTTCCATAGAGCTCACCCAACATACTAGGGTTCCTACTTTGTTGCCAATTAAAATTTTGTTCCTCAAGGGACATATGTCGAACACAATGCTCCGACAACATGCTCGAAAAGATAAATTGGAACCAACACAATTATAACAGTATGAGTTGTGCAAGTTGATAGATCTAAAAAATGATAAATAGCACAAAGAATTGGTAACTCAGATTGTTGAAATCACACCTACGTTTGTGAGGGTTGAGTCAACAACCCAAAAAAGTAAATTCACTATTAATAGCCTAATACATCTAGTCTTACAAGTAACAAAAAAAATCATATGTAACACAATACCTCTTCCTATCATTACCCTATGACTTTCTATTTAGAACTCCCCTTAAATTCAGGTGAACTCCCATCTGTCACTATAAAAAATGTAGATTTACGAAAATTTCTGGTATTCTCTCGAAATTTCCCATAAACATCTGTACTTTTCAAAATTTTCGATATTTACATTAGAGTATTAACATAAAAGCACTAGAAAATAGGGGGTGACAGGTACAACCTAGAGATTTCAAATTTAATCCTCTATAAAGCTACGTATAATGGTTTGATTATTCAACATCCTCCTTTTTTATTTTTTACACTCCACTCATTTTCTCTTTCTTCCACCTAATAATTCAACACACGTTCAATTTTTACTCACTATAATGGTTTTGTTTAATAAAATTCAACATCCTATCCTACCACCATTCACAACACACTAAAAATCTAGACATCCATAACAACCAATAAAATCTTACAAATTATTTTACGAGCCCCACTCTCTCCTCATTCAACACCAATTAATCCACCTCACTTTCAACACCTCATTGCAAGCATACCCCCATTGTACATAGTATAAGGTGCAAAGAGCAACTTCTTTGGGCTTACCAATCTAGAAAAGTGAATGATTATGAGGCTTTAAGGCCCAAGATCCAAATCCTTCTAACCAACTCTTATCCAGGCCTGAATCTGATGATGAGTAAGCAAGTATAATAAATAACAGAAAAAAAAGGAAAAAAACATTTTTAGAAAGGACACTTCTTCATTACACACCACCACCACCTTCTTCTCTCTGTGCTTCTTCCACGCACACTCCTTCTTCTTCTCCCTCTCATTCTCCCTCTCATTCTCCGTTTCTCTCTCTCTCGGGCTTCGCTGCTTCAGATCTCGCAGCGTAACAGAGGTCTCGCCCTCTCACATTCCCCTCTGATCACCGCAGTCATGGCTGCCAATGCCCCCATCACCATGAAGGAGGCCTTAACGGTTCGTCCATTCGTCTTCTCATACCTCCATTTTCTCCCTCAGATCTCAATTCCAATCAGCATTGTCACCTTTCAGTTTCATTTCAACTTTTCGTTTATTTATTTATTTATAATTTTTGAATTATATGATTGATTGTGTTTTTGGAATATTGCAGTTGGGAAGCGTTGGAATCAATCCGCAATTCATCACGTTTACTCACGTCACGATGGAATCTGAGAAGTTTATTTGTGTTAGGGAAACTGGTTCTTCCAATAGTGTTGTTATGATTGATATGAATATGCCTATGCAGCCTTTGAGACGACCTATCACTGCTGATTCTGCTCTTATGAACCCTAATACCAGAATTCTCGCTCTTAAAGGTATACATTTTCATTTTACCGCTCCCAGCCTACACATTGTTGTGATTTCGTAATTAGATTTGTAGATCCTAAAATTGTGATAGGAAATGATTTGGTTAGTTATAGCAAGTTCTCCTGTTTGGGTTTGATTTGAATGTGGTATTGTCAATGTAGCTCAAGTTCCGGGAACTAGTCAGGATCATTTGCAAGTATTTAATATTGAAACGAAAACGAAGATGAAATCGTATCAAATGACCCAACAGGTGCGGATTTGTAAATGATTTGAGTTTGGATGTTTGATGGTTGGACTATATTATATCCGTGATTATTATTAATTATGATGTGTTTCATTTTCTTTAGGTTGTGTTTTGGAAGTGGATAACCGCTAAGATGTTAGGCATAGTCACTCAGACATCTGTGTATCATTGGTCAATTGAAGGTGAAAACATATTATTTAATTGTTTCTTTGTGCCTGTAATTCTACCTGAATCTGAATATGTCTCTAAGTTTGTGGTGTTACTGGAACTTTTTGACCTGACAATTTAGTATTTTGTACCATTCTCATTTGCAGGTGATGGTGAGCCACTGAAGGTGTTTGACCGAACAGCTAATCTTGCAAATAACCAGATCATCAATTATCGTTGTGATCCTAGTGAAAAGTGGCTGGTTTTGATTGGAATTGCTCCTGGTTCTCCTGAGGTGTGTGTTATCTTTCCTATAGCAACTTTCCATGCCTTTGTATTAGTTGACTTATAAATAATAAGTTGCAAATTCTGCCATGTTATATCAAGGGTTGACTGTTGTCCTTATTTTCATACCTGGGGAGGCACTTCTGTAAATTCTTGGGTTGTAAGTTGTAACATATTGCCCGACCCCTCATTCTCACCACAAAATGTTATGCTCTAGAAAGATATTTGTAATGCAAGTAGGTAGTTTATATTTTATAGAATATAGCTCATTAGCTTGTTTATGAATTGCATGTTGAAGCACTGAAGTAAGTATCAATACTTTCAGTTGTAAATAATTTGATTTGATGACTTTGTGTTTTACTTAACCTTTATTGTCAGTTTTATGGGTAGTTTATACAAATTAAGATAGAATTAGGATATAAAAATATCAATACTTTTTGTATTAAATAAAAATACTTGAGCTTATTTTCCCGCTTAATCAATAGATGGTGCAAATCTATATTTTCCCATGCTCTTTAATTTTGTATCTTTTTTACTTAACCTTTTTTAGGTCGCACATTACATATGTTTTTTTGATTTTAACTTTTTGATGTTTTTCCTTACTATGTGCACTAAATATCAAGATTCAAGACTTGGGGTACTCTTGCTTTCAAGCTACTTTTCAAATGTTATTCTCCAAATTTTTCCATACCTACTGAATGATTTTTTTCTAATTAATGAACTGGTTGTGTACTTATATTTGAAGATTTGAACATGCACGCCTTTTCCTGTTTACTTTCCCCTGTTTAATAGCTTCTGAATACTTCATCTTTTGACATGATTCAGATTCTAGAGCATCAAGGTTTCTGAAATCATTAATTGTTGGTGTAATGTTATTTTATTTTTTTGGTTATAGAGACCTCAACTTGTAAAAGGAAACATGCAACTCTTCGCAGTGGATCAACAACGGAGTCAGGCTCTTGAAGCACATGCTGCCTCATTTGCCTCGTTCAGAGTACGCCTGTCTTCTTTATGATTCTTTTATTTTGATTGCAATTCTCTGGCTTGTGTAGGTTGAATGTTGTTTTGCATTGTAATTTATGAAATATGCAGGTTACTGGAAATGATAAGGATTCAATTCTTATTTGTTTTGCATCCAAGACCATTAATGCTGGACAGGTTACATCAAAGATGCATGTCATTGAACTTGGTGCCCAGCCAGGTATAAGCATGGCTAAATTATCAAATAACAACAAAATGGCACATTCCTACATGGTATAAAAATAAAAACAAAATGGATTTTTTATCACCAAGTTACTTAATAAATACAAGATAATAAGTGACTTTAATATAGAATCATTGAATATCATACATATATGAACACCCAAATGGGGTAAAGAAAATTTTCAAATAGACTAATAGAAAATACTGTAATAAGATTTCCATGGATTGTCTATTATTAGAAGTATACGTTATTAGTACCTCCTTCTTATGCTTTTCTTGCCACCTTCTGGGTGTATTGTGGCGTTTGATATCAGGCAAGCCATCATTTAGTAAAAAACAAGCAGATCTGTTCTTTCCTCCAGACTTTGCTGATGACTTTCCTGTATCAATGCAGGTATAAGTGTAAACTTCATTTAGGATTCTCTACTCCCAAAAGATATTATGTTGAATATTTATTTATTTTTCATTGTGCAGATTTCAAATAAATATGGCTTGATATATGTTATCACAAAACTTGGTCTTTTATTTGTCTATGATATGGAGACTGCCACCGCAGTTTACAGAAATCGAATCAGTCCCGATCCTATATTTTTGACCTCAGAAGCATCAACGGAAGGGGGATTTTATGCCATAAATAGACGTGGCCAAGTATTGCTAGCTACTGTGAATGAGGCAACCATTGTACCTTTTGTTAGTGGCCAGGTATTTTATATGTTACACCGTGTCTTTGACTAAATGCGAGTGATTTTCGTTTTGTATCTACTTAATACTTTTTTGGGCATTTTGCAGTTAAACAATTTGGAACTTGCTGTTAATCTTGCTAAAAGAGGAAACCTCCCCGGTGCAGAAGAATTGGTAAGTATTATATTTTTTGTTCCGTTGTCTACTGTCTAAATAGATTGTAGCTACTCTTAAAGTGTTTCAGGAGTGTTGTTCATAATAGAACAATTATCAGCAATGAAATTAACATAAAAGTATAAGATAATGATTGAACAATATATTATCTATCACTCGGCATCTTGCATAGATGTGTTTTTTATACAGAGCATCTGAAATGCACACAACAATTTGAAGAGTGAAATTTGATCAAAGCATGTGCATAAAAGTTTAATGTTGGGGAAATATAATACATGTACAGTAAATATAGTTTGTGCACTTTCTTTTCCACCTAGTTAATTTGAACAATCAAAAACATGGATATTCTTTTTATTTTTTCCCCTGTGATTGTAAAATTTCTCTTTTTCTTTTCCAGGTTGTTCAGCGTTTTCAAGAGTTATTTGCCCAGACCAAGTATAAGGAAGCTGCAGAGCTTGCTGCAGAATCACCACGAGGAATACTTCGAACTCCTGATACAGTTGCTAAATTTCAGGTATATCTTGTATTTAACTATCATTACTCGTAGAATTGTGGTTGGGCCTAACACATCCCCTTTACCGGATCTTGTCACATATTGTCCGATGTGAGACCCTTAACACCCCCTTCACCGGATCTTGAACCTGACTCTGATACCATCTTAGAATTGTAGTTGGACCTAACTCATACCTACAAAACTGACTTGTAAGGTGAGGATTGTTCCCACTTATAAACATATGTTCAGGCCACATATTGTTTGTTGTGAAACTCTTAACAGTTACATTTATATTTGTTATTTTGGTCAAACGAATGCATTTGGTTTGGAGTTTCTGCCTTTTGAAATCGTGCCACATTAATATGGTAACTTTATATACCATTCATATTTTTTTTTTATTTGCCTCTGTAATTTGCTTCAGAGTGTACCTGTGCAAGCTGGACAAACACCACCACTGTTGCAATACTTTGGAACTCTGTTAACCAGGGGTAAACTGAATGCTTTTGAGTCGTTGGAACTATCACGACTTGTCGTAAATCAGAACAAAAAGAATCTGTTAGAAAATTGGCTAGCAGAGGACAAATTGGAATGCAGCGAGGAGCTTGGTGACCTTGTGAAGGTCCTGGCAGAAATTTAAATTGATTATCTCTTTTTCATTTGAATTTATTAATTTAAATTGGTGACCTTGCTGATTTCTTTTTGTACTTATTTTCTTTTGCCTTCCTAATTCGTATAAGGCTTGCATATAATGCAGACAGTTGATAATGATCTTGCACTGAAAATCTATATTAAAGCAAGAGCTACCCCGAAAGTTGTTGCAGCTTTTGCAGAGAGGAGGGAATTTGACAAGATCCTGATTTATTCCAAGCAGGTAATTTTTATCAGGCTATGTAGAATCATAAAATTAGAGGTGCTGTAATTTTATTATTATATAATTTACAACAGTTTAAATTTTTGTTTTGTAGTATATTTCTGATGTAGCATTTCTTTTTCTTTGCTGAAGGTTGGATATACACCTGATTACATGTTCCTTCTGCAAACAATTCTACGGACAGACCCGCAGGTAAGCAGATTTTTTTGCACAACTAATTAACTGATGCCTTACCATCTGAGTTTCTTCACTTTTGTGATATAGTGATTTTTGTTCTAAAGTTTGAGAACTTGCTTAAAATAGTTCAAATTGGAAATGATTTCTTCATGCTTATGATGTTTTCCTTTCAGCAACATTTATATCTATGAATTATTTCGTTTTTGAGCATCATTGTTTTTTATGGTGTCGCATTTTTTGAAACTTGCTTGATTGCAGGGTGCTGTAAATTTTGCTCTCATGATGTCTCAAATGGAGGGGGGTTGCCCTGTGGACTACAACACAATAACTGATCTCTTTCTTCAGGTTTATTTGCATTTTACTGTTATTGTTTAAACTTTGAAAGATGCCTGGTTTGTGGTGCTCGTATCATTTATAAGTCAGATGTGATTTTAAAAATGCAGAATCATGTCTACAACCATTACTATTTTCCTTCCATTGTATTCTTTTTGGATAATTTAAAATGAGAAATGCTAATAATGATATGAAACCATCCTTACTATCTTGAAGTTGCCTTTGGTAATACTACTTGACAATATCTTGGTTTGGCCAATTTATTTTCCTCTAATTTCAATAACTGACAATTTTCTGTGTGCTCGAAATTTTGTTTTCAGAGGAATTTGATCCGCGAGGCAACAGCATTTTTGTTGGATGTGCTGAAGCCAAACCTACCCGAACATGGATATCTTCAAACAAAGGTTTTTATATTTTATGTCATGTTGTCTGTGTCTCTGAACTCAATGGTATTATATACTTTTTCTTTTTTACTTATATAATTGGAAATTTTTATAAATTACTTTTAGGTTCTGGAAATTAATCTTGTGACGTTTCCAAATGTTGCTGATGCTATATTGGCCAATGGCATGTTCAGTCATTATGATCGCCCACGTATTGGACAACTCTGTGAAAAGGCTGGCCTTTTCATACGTGCTCTTCAGGTTCTTAGTTTCTAATATTCTGATTACTTAGTAATGCTCTCTTGTCCAATTGATTTCTTAGATCTTTGTGTCTGTGTCATTTGCAGCATTATGGCGAGTTGCCAGATATCAAACGTGTCATTGTGAATACACATGCCATTGAGCCACAGGTTTGGATTGTAACTGCTCCAATGTCTTAATCTATCATAAAGTTGTTTTAGATTCTTACTATATGATTCTTTTCAGTCTTTAGTTGAGTTCTTTGGAACCCTTTCTCGAGAATGGGCACTTGAGTGTATGAAAGATCTTTTACTGGTCAATCTTAGGGGGAATCTTCAGATAATAGTTCAGGTATTATTCTTGGAACATGTTGCCTTTAAAATTTTCATTTCTCCCAAGGAAGTCGGTAATAAGAGAATATTGATTGTGCATGATTTGTAGACTGCTAAGGAATATTCTGAGCAGCTGGGAGCTGATGCATGCATTAAACTCTTTGAGCAATTTAAATCCTATGAAGGACTTTATTTTTTCTTGGGTTCATACTTAAGCTCCAGGTATTTCTTTCTTATTGGAGAATGAACATGTCCTTAGCTTTCTGAATCCGCTTTGCTTTTATAGTTTTGTATCAATATTGTAATTTTGGTTTTTGTGTTCTTTCGTAGTGAGGATCCTGATATTCACTTCAAGTACATTGAAGCTGCTGCTAAAACTGGACAAATTAAGGAGGTAGAGCGCGTGACTAGGGAATCAAACTTCTATGATGCCGAGAAGACCAAGAATTTTTTAATGGAGGCTAAACTTCCTGATGCACGGCCATTGATTAATGTGTGTGATCGTTTTGGTTTTGTTCCAGATCTCACACATTATCTTTATACCAACAATATGCTTCGCTATATTGAAGGTTATGTTCAAAAGGTAACTTTGTTTCCAGAGTTTTATTTAATGTGACTCATAGCATATGCATGGTTTAAATATTTCTTAATAATTTTTAAAAGTGAGACTTACTTTTACTTCTTGCTTTTAGGTCAATCCTGGAAATGCTCCTCTAGTTGTAGGACAGTTGTTAGATGATGAATGCCCTGAAGATTTCATTAAAGGTCTCATACTTTCAGTTCGTTCTCTTCTGCCAGTTGAGCCTTTAGTTGATGAGTGTGAGAAGAGGTGTGCTAGTTTTCTGTACCTTCTTTCTCCAGTAGCATTGCAAATATCCTTTCCTGATTTCACGTTTTATGTATAGGAATCGTCTCCGTTTGCTGACTCAGTTCTTGGAGCATCTTGTGAGTGAAGGAAGCCAGGATGTACACGTGCATAATGCCTTGGGTAAAATCATCATCGATAGCAACAACAATCCTGAGCATTTTCTCACAACCAACCCATATTATGACTCTCGTGTTGTTGGAAAATATTGTGAGAAGCGAGATCCTACTCTTGCTGTTGTTGCTTACCGAAGAGGGCAATGCGATGATGAGCTTGTTAATGTTACTAATAAAAATTCCCTGTTCAAACTCCAAGCAAGGTACATAGTCATAGACTTCCCTTCATAAGGAAGATGTCGTTGTATATTTTATAACGCTAGTGCTAGGTAATAACTTTATTTCCTCATGTTTGTATCAGATATGTTGTGGAAAGGATGGATGCTGACCTCTGGGAGAAAGTTCTTGACCCTGAGAATGAGTTCAGAAGACAGTTGATTGATCAAGTGGTGTCCACTGCTTTGCCTGAAAGCAAGAGTCCCGAACAAGTTTCAGCTGCAGTGAAAGCTTTTATGACTGCTGATCTTCCTCACGAGTTAATTGAGCTTCTTGAAAAGATTGTGCTACAAAATTCTGCTTTTAACGGAAACTTTAATCTGCAAAATTTACTGATCCTCACTGCAATAAAGGCAGATCCTTCAAGAGTTATGGACTACATAAATAGGTTGGATAACTTTGATGGACCTGCAGTTGGGGAGGTGGCTGTGGAAGCACAATTATATGAAGAAGCATTTATTATTTTCAAGAAATTTAATTTGAATGTTCAGGCTGTTAATGTTCTGCTAGATAACCTTAAGACTATTGATCGTGCTGTGGAATTTGCTTTCCGGGTTGAAGAAGATGCTGTTTGGAGCCAGGTGGCGAAGACACAACTGAGAGAAGGATTAGTAAGTGATGCAATTGAGTCGTTCATTCGCGCAGATGATTCAACTCATTTCTTAGAGGTTATAAAGGCTGCTGAAGATGGAGAGGCATACCATGATCTGGTAAAATACCTTCTCATGGTTAGGCAGAATACCAAAGAGCCCAAGGTGGACAGTGAGCTCATTTATGCCTATGCAAAGATTGATCGGCTTGGTGAAATTGAAGAGTTTATACTGATGCCAAACGTTGCCAATTTACCAGTTGTTGGAGACCGCTTGTATGATGAAGCTCTATATGAGGCTGCAAAAATTATATTTGCTTTTATCTCTAACTGGGCTAAGTTAGCAGTCACATTGGTTAAGCTTCAACAGTTTCAGGGCGCTGTTGATGCTGCCAGGAAAGCAAACAGTTCAAAAACTTGGAAGGAAGTTTGTTTCGCCTGTGTTGATGCTGAGGAATTCCGCTTAGCTCAGATTTGTGGTCTCAATGTCATCATTCAGGTGATATGCTTTTCTATTATAGAATTTAACATTTGAAAGTTCTCCACACGAGGATTGATTGTCATGAATTCACTATGAGAAGGTTATACAAATTGTACTATGTTGGAAATGTTTAAGTGCGAGTTGAAGGATGTAAATACTAGTAAATACTAAAAAGTATAAACTAGTGACAGAAAAACTGTAGATTGCTTTAACTACTTTTCTGTTGTCTGATTAGTTACTATATTGTTATGAAGGTGGATGACTTGGAAGAGGTTAGTGAGTTTTACCAGAACAGAGGATGCTTCAATGAACTCATTTCTCTGATGGAGAGTGGGCTAGGATTGGAGCGAGCACACATGGGAATCTTTACTGAATTGGGCGTTCTTTATGCAAGATATCGCTTTGAGAAGCTAATGGAACACATTAAGTTGTTCTCAAGCCGGCTTAATATTCCAAAGGTTATTCGAGCATGTGATGAGCAGCAGCACTGGAAAGAACTCACATACTTGTACATCCAATATGATGAGTTTGATAATGCTGCAACTACTGTAATGAATCACTCTCCCGAAGCATGGGACCACATGCAATTCAAAGATATTATAGTTAAAGTTGCAAGTGTGGAACTCTACTATAAAGCTGTTCACTTCTACTTGCAAGAACATCCTGAAGTAGTAAACGATCTTCTAAATGTGATTGCTCTTCGTGTGGACCATACTCGTGTAGTTGACATAATGCGGAAGGTTTGCATTTCTCATTCACAATGATTGAATCCATTCATTTTTATTCTTACTGATATAATTAATTGGCTTTCAATGTTGTTCTGTAATAATATCTTTGTTTGTCTTCGGTTTTTAGGCTGGCCACCTCAAATTGATCAAGCCTTACATGATCGCCGTCCAAAGCAATAATGTATCTGCTGTCAATGAAGCTCTTAATGAAATTTATGTTGAGGAAGAAGACTTTGACAGACTCCGAGAATCAATAGACCTGCATGACAACTTTGATCAAATAGGTCTTGCCCAGAAGGTGAATTTGAGAATCCCACCCACCTACCTATCTTCTGTCATATGTTAGTAGGAAATATATATTTTTTGAATTATTACTTACTGCCTTCTACAATACAAATGTGCAGATTGAGAAGCACGAACTTCTTGAAATGAGGCGTGTTGCTGCATACATCTATAAGAAAGCAGGAAGATGGAAGCAATCCATTGCTTTGTCAAAGAAAGACAATCTTTACAAGGACTGTATGGAAACTTGCTCTCAATCTGGTGACCGTGAACTCTCAGAGGATTTGCTTGTCTACTTTATTGAGAAGGTGTTTATTCTTTTGTCCTTAAAATTATCCAACTCTGTTTTTTAAGATTAGTTACTAATTAGATAGGCCCTTTTGGCAAAGTGAAGTTTGCTTCCTGCTTCACTTTGAAATATCTGCTTCTTCCATTCTTTGCTTCTACCAGATTAAGTCTTCACTATTAATTTTAATAAAGTAATAACTTTGATATATTTGCAGGGGAAGAAAGAATGTTTTGCATCATGTCTCTTTGTCTGCTATGATATCATTAGGCCAGATGTTGCTCTTGAATTGGCTTGGATGAATAACATGATCGATTTTTGTTTCCCATATCTCTTACAAGTATGTTTTTTTTTTTGGAATCTTTTAATTAAATTTATTAACAGACACTTTGTTTTTAACTATCTGTTTTTAAAAATGCTCTATAGTTTATCCGAGAGTACACAGGCAAGGTAGATGAGCTTATCAAGGATAGAATTGAAGCACAAAATGAGGAGAAAGCTAAGGAGAGGGAGGAGAAGGATGTAATTGCTCAACAGGTACTTTTTTCAAATTTCCTTTTAAATGACAATCGATTTTATTTTGTTTGATTATGAAATTAACAATGTTTTCAATGATCTTCAGAACATGTACGCCCAGTTGCTACCACTTGCTTTGCCAGCACCACCAATGCCAGGAATGGGAGGAGGAGGGTATGCCCCTCCCCCACCACAACCGCCTATGGGTGGAATGGGGATGCCACCAATGCCTCCTTATGGCTTGCCTCCAATGGGCTACTGATCTCTCAATTAACAACAGAGCAGAGAATTTCTGCATAAATATTCTTGGTGAAGCTGGATAGTTTAGGATATTTCATTTTTGCATTCAAGGTGACTTCTTTAGGGTTTTTAAGAATCTGGCATTGTGGCAACCAAATATCTCCCTTCTAGCCTGATGGTACTACGTATCCAATGATTGCGGATTTCTTCATTGAAAGTTTTGAGTTCTGATAATTCTTTTGGTTTCTTTCTCTTTGGATTGTTTGATATTTTTTGCTAGAGCCTGGATGTTAATTCCTGGTTGATCTTTTTGAGGCTTTAGCTTGGTTGCGGCGTGTATAGATTTTCTCTAACTATTATTATTTGGTTTCATAGTTGTGTAGTCATAAATGTATTCTCATTAGGACTTGGAAAATTCATTCTTTCTTGGTATATAAATTTTTCCATCTAATATTAAAAATGATCTCTTACTATCCGGCAGTTACTTTTGTTGTAAGTCTTGAATGTTCAATATTTTTTTTCTTCTATATGCAATTTTTATATGAGAATGGAAAGAATATTTATCGACCATTAGATTAAAGTAAATGTTTGAGATTAAAACACTCATCTAAAGAACTATCTCTCTCTTTAATCAATTATTTCTATTTATTAACTCTTTAGCTCTTCATCTTCTTCAACTCTTCAGACTACCTTTTTCCATTACAAAAGTTTTAATCTATCTCACATATCCTTCATTCTCTTCAAAATAAAAAATAATCGAAGAATGCTAATAGAACATTAGAAATATCAAATTAGTAGAAACTTGTTGGCTTCTTCTAAACCTCGTTTGAATATGCATTAGTGTCACTAGTTGAAATCGTGAGAAATAGGATCTTTAGTTTAGTTTAAAACTCATGACAGTGAGAAAAAGCATCATAAGCATCAAAGCATCATTTAATCTTTCAGGTGGGATGGAAATATTTCAAGTAGAATTTCCATCCAACCTTCTAACAAGACTTGACACTAAGCCTATTAAGCGTGATTATTTGGAAGTAATCCCGCCCAAGAAGATACTAAGTCCTTCAGACTAGGGACTTTAATAATTTTTGAAGAATCTAAGTTCCTTAGATGCTGTAGCCTGATTGGCGAGACGCTGAGTACCTTAGGCAAGGCGTTTAATCTTTCAGGTGGAACTTCCATCGAACCCTCTAGCAAGACTTGACACCAAGTCTCTGCAATTTAATGGTGATTATTTAGAAGTAATCTTTCCTGAGAAGATACTAAGTCCCTCAGGAGAGAGAGTTTAATCATTTTTGAGGAATCTAAGTTCCTTAGATGTTGTATCGCGTAGCCCGATTGACGAGACCCTGAGTCCCTGTAGGGGGACTTCCATCGAGTCCTCTAGCAAGATTATTTGGAAGTAATCCCGCCAGAGAAGATGCCAAGTCCCTTAGGCGAGAGTGTTTTATGGGATTAACATGAGTGATTGGAGTATGTTGACAACTTCTTCCTTTTTGTCTTGCAACATTTCTCATTTTCCTTGCAAATTTTTAAGTGTCATGATAGGGGCCAACCCTAAGAAATGTCATTTATGGAAAGATCTATTAAGGAATCTTCGTAATAGGTTGTCATCTTGGAAGGTTAATAATATCTCTATGGGTAGTAGAGTGGTGATGATAAACGTCATGTTGAATGATATTCTCGTTTACTCTCTGTCTTTTGACAAGACTCCCGTAAAGGTTTTGAATGAGATTAGGAGAATCCAAAAAAAAAATTCTATGGAGGGGTAATGAGAACAAAGGAACCATTCATTGGGTTAATTGGGATAACGTTTATAGTCTGGCGGCTAGTGGAGGTCTTAGCATCAAAAACATTGAATTGATTAACTAAGCTCTTTTGATGAAGTGGAAATGGAGGATCCTCAACGAAAGAGAGATTGTTTGGAGTGGTTTGCTTTGGCATAGACACGATAATATGGAGGCTAAAACATTTACTAGTATCAAGGAAGTGATCAACAACAAGGATTCAATTTGTTGGAGAGATCTCATTATGGTGGACAGATTGACCGATGATAATAACAACTCTTTTTCATCTAAAGTTTCTCGCAGGGTTTTCAATGGCAGAAGAACTTCTTTTTGGCCTAGCCGTTGGTTGGGAAACAAATGTCAGAAGGAAACATTTTAGAAATTATATGATCTGGCAGGAAATCTATTTAGAAGTGTGGCTGATAACAGTTCATGGAATGGTCAGGATTAGAGGTGGGAAGTCAAAAGAGAAAGGGAGGTTTTAGCCGATGAGTTTTAGCCGCAGATGGATGGATTTTATGAGTTGTTGGATGCTGGTTTTTTTTTTGCAGGTGGGAACCGACGAGTTTAGGTGGGAGAACAATGATGAATGCCAATTCTCGGTGAAGTCTTGTTATGATCTTGTGTACAAGGTTGAAGCATCGTTGATATGGTCTTGTGACATCAAGTCAGCTTTGGGCAACTTATGGGAGATTAAAGCTCCAACAAGAATCCTCATTTTTAGTTGGAGATTGATTATTGATAGGCTGCCTACTGGGGATCATTTATCTCAGATAAGTGTGGTGGCGTCGGCAAGGGATAAATGTTGCATTTTCTGCTTCATGGAAGAAGAAACTGTCCTCCATCTTTTTAGTTTTTGTCCCATCTCTACTCGAATTTGGAAGACGTTATCTTGTTTGATTGGAGATAAGGTAATGTTGAACTTGCATCAACTTGTTAATTTCTTCATCATCCTCATATTGTGAAGAAAGTGGAGTTTTGTCGTTGTATTTGTTTGATTTGGTTGGCTTCTACTTGAAATATTTGGTTGTTTAGGAATTCCATTTTAGTTCAAGGCAGAGCCTTTAGTTTTGAGGAATGCTTGAATTCTATCAAATTTATGTTTTGGAGGTGATAATGATTTGGAAAATTAGTGTAATACATGTGCATTCACACAGATACCATTGTGTTACGCGCATTTGTATCCAAAAATTTATTATATAAAAAAAAAAAACAAATATAAGTCAGCATAGTATTTAAAGATATATAGTCATGTTATGTTTATTAATATAAAAATATACTCATAAAGCAAAATACATAGATGCGATTTAAAGATTTTTCGAAATAAACATATTGTTATCTTATGAAAAACAAGAATGTAGTTTCAATATTATGAAGAAAGTGAGAGTTAGAGTTGAAAATTATGTGTTTTAATTTAGAAGTAAAAAGATGTTGATATAAGTAACCGATGAAAGATGCAAGAATAGTTCTTCAATTTTTTTTTACACAACTTACATCGAATATTTACATTTGAAGTTGTTAATAAGTATAAAGAAAGTTAAATTTATAAAATTAATAAAATTATAAAAGAAAAATTCTATTAAAATGATAAAAAGAGTATTGTTTGTTGATTGAATAATATGTTTTCCCATTATATACACATAATAAAGTAGTATTAAAAAAGGTAAAAAAAAACTTGAAATGAAAAATGTTACAAATTATTAACTACATAAATATAACATCAAATATAAATAAATTGGAAAGTATGAAAAAAATGAGATAGAAAAAGAGATATTAAAAAACCCGATAATTATAGTTTTAAGATATTACAAAGATAAATTATTAATAATGAAAAATAAAAGTAAATAAAGTAACACAAAAAATTAATAGTGGCTATGATGTTGTTGCCTTGGTGTCATAAGCAGAGAAGGATCAAGAGAAATGTCGTGACAGAAAATCAACCCATAAAGGCTCTAGTTGTTTGATGAATGACTCATCCCATATGCTCATACCTAAGAGTCTTTAGGGATGCTGCATGAATAATTCACATGGAGAAATACATGAATAAAACATAAATAGGATTTGTATGGAGAAATGCGACAAAACATATCCCAAAGAGTGCAGTTCATGGTGTTGTTGCTACACAAAGGGTGCAATAGTGTATATTATACAGTTACACAATAAGAAGTTAATATGGAGGCATATGAGAGTGGTATTGGGAGTCAGTAAACATACTTGCGGTCTCTTAATATAAAATTTACTTGTTGTTTTTCCCGCCTGACTTTGCCTATGTAAATCCAATACTATCAACCATTCCTATAATGTTTGCTAAAAATATTACAAGGATTTAAAATTATAACATAACAAACATAAATGCAAAAAAAAAAAAAAACCAAATGATAAGGGCAAAAAGCAACTTATGTCATATATGAGCACATATTTCTGAAACATGCCAGTCATGATATTAGCAAAATTGGTAAACTTATGTGTTTTGGGTGGTATTATGTGTTTGTTAACATCATTAACGAATGTTCCTCCAGTAAACTTCACCATAAACTTGTGGGTCGTAGGTTTGAAGACCAAATAATTTTCCTGAACGTTAAAGTTTGATATCGTGTAAGTTCGGTTTAAGGTTAACTTGTCATTGAATGCAACCATATATGATGTTGGCACAACAACGTGTATATCATCCCCATAAAAAAGAAAGAAAAGTAAAATGAAATAACTTAAATGAAACCACCAAACAGTGTGATAAAAATACATAGTTGACAAATGGATATTTCTTCAGCAAAAAATACATAGTTGACGAAACACATAACAAATGAAAGAAGCAAAAATCAGTTCATGAAACAAAATGAAGCATACCGAGTGAGGAAACTTACGTCTTTGTCTATGAATATCATTTCAAAGTATTCCTTGTTGTTGGAAAAAAACTGTCCATTTATGGTGTACCCTTATTGCCATCTTCCACAACTCCTTGGTATCGTTGATGTCACAAATCTTCTTTAACGGTATGGCCATGTAAAAGAGATAGAGGTGTAGAAGAGACATAGGAAGTTTCAGTAGAAGTTGCAAGAAGGATGTTTTATCAGGGAAGGAAAAAGAATATATAGCTGAATGTAGGCAACGAAATAGATAAAGTAGACATTTTTTATTTGAAAGAAGTTTAATTTAATAATATAAAACAAAAAACATAAGACATCATTTTTGTGTCTTCAAGAAACAAAACTTTCTACAGTGGATCGAAATTGCTGCAAAAAGTTATGGGCATCAAGTGATATTGATTTTGTCTTTAAATATTCTGAAGGAAGATGAGGAGGTCTTCTGATGTGCTGGGATTCATCAAAATTCAGAAAACAATCTCATAAGGTAGGTGACCATTACATCTGTGTAGAAGGATGGTGGGGACAAGAAGATATTCCAGTAAATATAGTAAATGTCTATGCTCCTTGCGATGGAAGGGGAAAAATATGTTTATGGGGTTGTCTGTCTGAACTAGTAGAATCAAGACCAGAAGCAAATTGGTGTATATTAGGTGATTTCAGCACAATATGTTCGAAGGAAGAAAGAAGAGGGATGAGTGATTTCAGTAGACGAGGTGAAATGGTAGCTTTTAGTTCGTTCATTACAAATTTTTATTTGATCGACTTACCTTTAAATGGGAGGAGTTTCACATGGTCAAATCTGGACGCAACATTGACGGGCCGAATTGACCGTTTTTTGGTGTCCAAAGGTTGGCTTCAACAATGAGATTAAAGAGCGGTTTGAGAGTGCGATAGCTCTAAGAGTCCAGGTCTGGATGGTGTTAACTTCGACTTCATCAAGGAATTTTGGGATGAGATAAAGGCTGATTTTCATAGATTTTTAATAGAATTCCACATTAATGGAAAATTAGTTAGAGGTGCAAACAGCGTGTTCATAACACTGGTTCAGAAAAAGGACAATCCAATGAGACTATCGGAATTTAGACCAATCTCCTTAATTGGACATATTCACAAGGTTATATCCAAAATCTTAGCAAACAGATTGAGAACAATGGTGAAAAAAGTGATTTCAGCTTCTCAATTTGCTTTTTTAGAAGGTAGACAGATAATAGACAGTACTTTAATCGCTAACGAGGTTGTAGACGAGGCTAAAAGGAAAAAATTAGAAGCATTGTTGTTCAAAGTAGACTTCAAAAAAGCTTTTGATTCGGTGGACTGTAAATTTCTAGAACCAATGAAAATGGAGACTTCTTTTGGATAAAAATAACACATGATATAAAGTTCTAGCCAGCAAATATGGAGAGAGGAATGGTAGAATAAGTGGAGATGAGAGTGATTGTTCAAATTAGTGGAAGGATCTACAAAGCATAGAAAAGGTGTTTGGGGATCTGATCCAAATTTGATGGTGAGTAACCTTAAGAGAAGAATAGGGAATGGCGAGAAGTCATTTATGTGGATGGATCTGTGGTGCGATGATTTAACGCTAAAGGACAAATATCAAGGTCTATATAATATATGTGAAGAGAAAACCATCACAGTGAAAGATCTGTTGCTAAATGATGGGGAGGGAGGGCACTAGAGATTTAAGTGGAGTAGAGATCTAACAACAGAAGAAGTAGCAATAGAAACTGAAATGGAAGAGAAAAATCAGAATATAACACTAGACTCAGGGAAAAGGGATAGCTGAATTGGGGTTTAGGGTAATACTCAGTCAAAGAAGCTTATAAGATTATTATTGCGAAAACTTCATTCGATGAAGATAAATATCTCATAAAAGCTTGGAACAAACACGTACCCTAAAGGTGGCAGTACTAGTCTGGCGACTTTTCCAAAATAAGATTCCAACAAAGGATAACTTAGTGAAAAGAGGTGTACTCAATCAAATCCACTCAGATTGTCCTTTTGGGTGGGCAATTACTGGAAATGCTTCTCATATATTCTTTGAATGTACTTTCTCTAAGCAAGTCTGGGCATCGATCCTAAGGTGGCTGAACATTCATGTCGTTCTGCACAACAAGGCAATAGATAACTTTCAGCAGTTTGAAGGACTTGGCAGATTGAACATAGTGCAAATGGAAAAATTCAGCGTAATCTGGTTTGCAGGTATTTGGATATTGTGGAATGGGCATAATGAAAAAGTATTCAGAGATATTTCCAAATCAGCAGAGAAAATGAGCGAAGAAATTAAGATCGTATAGTGGAAATGGTTGAAATGCAAAGGGAAAAGTTTCAACTATTCCCTCAACCAATGGATAATCAACCTGTGGATAATCAACCCGTCCACTTGCTGCTCAAGCTTATGTTTTGGTTGATTCCGACAATTCATTAAAATCTTGTTTTTGCATTCGCGTCGGTACAGAGTCAGGTCTCAGTTCGTTCTATTTTGCTGCTGGGACACCTTATAGAGTAGATATGTTAGATTTGGAATTTATCAACCTGCATTGCTTCGCATTCCATTGTTTTTGCAATCGTCGTTGCATAGAAGTTTTTTGCAGGACAAAAAATCAAGGAGTTCAGGTCTGATCATTGCAGATCGGTCCAATGCGTGCTTTTTGGGCTGTTATTGAATTCAAGTCTGACGCTATTTTTTCAACCCGAGCCTGGTTAGACGTGCCTTGGAAAATAACATGCACGAAAAAAGACTACACCTAAGCAAATACCAGACGTCGGAAGAATCCCCTATGCCAACCCGAATAAAGATCCACTATGGATAACTCCAATTGCTCCACAAACCATGTAAGTAGCTGACAATAACTTCGACATCTAAATGACCAAAATCCAATCAACAAAACAAGGCTAAAGCTAAGAATTTGACTCACTCCTATTCGCCCCAACCTGCTGCAAAACACAAACAGACAACAACATGACAGTGACACCAACTACACTAAACAAGCATATAATCTCTCAAGACCTACTGCAAAACACCAATATGGACAGCAAACTAGAATCAGATGATAAAGTTATATTTCCATGCTTACAAAGCAAGCCCTTGGATTTAAGAACCACATTGTTAGATTGTACTCCATGTTCTTTTATTTAAATTTCTCATATGATAGATAATCTCTAGTTGTTCTTTCCTTGAATGATTTACCTTTCTCCTAGATTGTTTTAGATTGGGACAATAAATTTGTGTATCCGGATTCGAGTACCCTTATATTCGTTTTAATGCATTTATCTTGTTGTCTATTAAATTTTTTTTTGTCGATGCACTACTACTAGTAATGAAATACTTGGCCAAATAACACTAAACAAAGATAGAGTTGCTTTAAAATACATAGACTTGTTGGGAATGAGTATATTATAAACGTAACGTGAGATGAGATCTGTAGTTGATGCTTTCAAATAAATAGCCAGCTGTGAAGTTTGTAATGGGATTATTTAAAAAGTTTGACCTTAAATTGGTTGGCGTAGAAAAATAAATAAAACGTTGTTTAAATTCTCAGTTGAGTTAGTTTGATCTAATTCAAGATTGGTATTGGAGATGTTATTATAGTCTCTCTATGCATGCTTCTGCTGGCTATTGAAGAAAGAAAGGTTCATTGTGTGTGGAAGGATTAAGGTAACCAAACCAGGGGTAACTATGCAACCAAAACTCTCTCTAGTTCCCATCATTTTCTTTTTAATATGTTTTGTATATAACTACTAGCTAAATACCTCTTCTTTTGCACGACTTTCTTTCTCCCACTTAATTGATGTCATGTATAATTTGTATGAACTATAATTTAGTTCATAAATGACATATTATTTAAAAATAAAAAACATCATTAATTTTATGAGAAAAATTGTGAGAAAATGTTCAAAACTATAATTAAACATATTTTTAAATATTTCAATTTAATAAATTATTATTTTATTGATTTTCATTTTTTTAAGACTTGAATGAACAATTGATTTTTTTATGATATTTTTTTGATCAAATGGTAAAGCATAATGTTATTATAGAATTTTTTTCATTATAAATTTATTGTAATTGTTAATTTACTTAGATTTTTTATTTTATACTTTTTATACTTTTTTTTTATGGTTTAACTTCACATTCAACAACGAAAAATTGATCAATAACAATGAAATATTTTTGAATATATTCTTTTATTATTAGAATATTCTCTTGAAAGATTAATATGTTTGCAGTTCTCTTAAATATCTCTTATTTCACTTTTTGTTCTTCAAAAAATTTCTTTCAAAGAAAGACCCTCATAAAAATTTGCATCCACATTTTTTTATCCCTCCTGCAACTTAACAACGATTTTTACAATTTAGTGACATAATTAGCTACTGTTTCAACTTAACGACTGATTTAGCAGGAGGGGTCAAATGTATGAAATTTTTTAGGAGAATCATTATTCGCAAAAAAATTTATAACGACTACAACTGAATTTAAGTTATTTATAGTGACGAAAACATATTTAACCTTTTTTTAATGTTATTTATAAATATACATATTGTTTTATATTTTTGAAATTATTAATCTAAAACAAATATTGTTGAAAATATTTAGAATTTAAATATAGAAGCGCTTTTAAAAATATTTTGCATTTTTATTGCGAGCTCTTTCTTATATTTGAATAGGGTATTCTAATTGCTTGAGACACTTTCGATATTGAATAATCTCATAATTGTTTGAATTGTGATAGAGAGCTAAACATGTAGTTTAGCATTCTCCCCGGGTATGAAATATATTAGGCTATGTGCAATGGTTTACATATTCAACACCCTCTTTTTTCATTTTTTATATTTCATATCATCATCTCTTTCTTTCACCTAATAATTCAACATACATTCAACTTTTATTCACTACAATAGTTTTGTTTAATATACATGTTGAATATTTTATGAACCCAATAAGATTTAATCTAAACATTTAAACATTCACAACAATCAATAAGATTTTGCAAAGTATTTTATGTGGTCCCACTCCCTATTCATTCAACATGTTGAATATTTTCAACATCAATTAATCCACATCACTTTCAACACTCTATTCAACACCCCATTATAAGCATTCAACTATTGAAAAAAGAATTCAACATACGAGTATATATGAGTTTTTGTATATATGAACACACGAAATCCTAACACTAAGACTTCTATTTATACTAATTCGACCCTAACGGTCTTATCATAGAATGATGCCACGTTCGAAGATTGCATGTCTTCTAAATTCTCTGGCTTCCACGCGTCCTCCATGAATAACGCCTTAATTTGAATTCGAATCCTTACTTAATGTAAACGTTAATCCTTCAATGAAATTTGAATTTGAACTTGCCACATCCAATTCGAATCTTGCTTCTTTCAAAATGAAACATAACAATTTGGACCTTATTTTTTCATTCGAATAAAAGTCCAAACAAAGTAAAGCCTAATGTTTCAACTAGCTTGTCCATCGAAATTACCAGCCAAAAAAGTTCCCCTCGAGAAATGCGTATTTTGATATATAGAGAAATACTCATTTTTGAATCATATGCGTGATTTTGATGAACTTAATATCCATGATGATTTTACTGTATATGACGTCATAAATATCAACCAGTTTCTTTAAAACGTCTCTTCATCACGTCTCCTCAAACGTGCAAGTAGAAGTTATTATCAAACATCATCATTCAAAAGCTATCAGTTTCCAAGATTTGAAAAAGCCACCTCTCTTTTTGTTCACTGATACAACTACATGTGTCCTTTTATTTCTCAAAGGTCACAATTTTTAAAAAAATCTCAATACTTTATAAATACTTCAATCTTCACTCTAAACATTTTACCTTCTTCAACCTTTCAACCCTCAAGCAAATCCCAGAAACCCATTTTCTTCTTCAAAGAAACTCATCATAAAAAACTCTTTTTCTTAACAATGTCATCTGCTCAACCACAATCATCACCTAAGAACAAGAAATTTGGGAAATCTAAAACTTCTTCTTCAAAAATAGAGCTTGTGAGTAAAGTTTTTACTTCTGGGAATCAAGAGTTTGTCACAAATCCCAAGTTCACCCAAGAACAAAAAGCCATCTATGCTTCCCAAGTACTTATTCCTACTTCATTATCTGGAAAAACCCTAAGTTTTATGGGACCTCTGATTTCCACACAGCGGTTAGAAAAATCAATAGAATTTTTTCCTGTCTATCATGAGACAAAGCCCATAGCTAACAAAATGAATCCGATAAAGAAGAAAGACAATGATTCTACAGTAAAAGTTACTCAAACCTCTAAGAGTAAAACGTCTGAAGAAGGTACTTTTGTACTTTATGAAGTTAGCAGAAATGCGTTCCAGCTTGATTACATCACTGATAATTTTAAACCCTTTCGATCATGCCCTTCTTTGGACAAATCATACCTAAAATGGCTTTCGAAAATCGAAAAGAAAAAATCTCAACATTGGGAAGCCTTAGGTATTCTCGATCTAATTCAAATTCCGAAGACAGGCTTTAGCTATAGTCAACCTTTACTATTATCATCTTTGTACTTCTGGGATAGTACTTATAACATATTCCATCTTCCTTGTGGAATGATAACTCCCATGTTTTTCGATATCGCTTCAATTACTGGACTTTCTCCTATTGGAGAAACCTTTGATCCTAGGGATAATGCGGAAAACATAATTAATTTTGACATTAAGAATGTTAAATTTTCCACTTACATAAATCTTTATCAAACTGATGGAGAAGAAGTATCTGACGTAGAACATATAGCCTTCTTAGCTTTATGGCTATTGAAATATGTTTTCTGTTGTAAATCCCTACAGGTAGCTAGTAGGTTTATAACTCTATCTAACCAACTTCATCATGGTAGAAAGATATGTTTAAGTGATTTGTTACTAGTGGGGTTATATGAGAGTTTAGGGTCTGTTGTATCTAAGTTGAAAAACTACAAGGCTGGCACAAATCTTCTCCTTCCTGGCCCTTTTTGGCTTCTCCACTTGTGGTTAAATGCCACCTTCGAGTCATCGCTTCAAGCCTTTGACACAATTGATGAAAAAGACCCTGACATTCTCAATCGAACTATTGAGAGCACCAAGCTGTTACAACTAACTCCATATAACGATAGAGAAATTTTCACCACCCGCTTCACTAACTACATGATGATGTTCTTGAAGAGGCATAAATTCCTTCCTTCGATGGCCTCATTTGCAAATAGAACTCACGGTCCTCGTTGGTTCACCATGCCTATTGAAGAAGCTCCCGAGGAGGAAGAAGTTCAAAACATATGATGTGCTTTCTTGCATCCTATACTTATAATTTCTAGGATTATGCCAATTAAAAGCCACGTCTGTATGTTGGCCTATCAACCCAACTTTGTATTGCGCCAATTTGGTTTATGCCAACTTCTTCCTGAGCCTCTCTTCAATCGAAAGCGAGAAGTATGTGTAGCAGGAGTGCCTTATGCTGTCAAAGACATTACAACTAACCGGGATCTTTATGCCAACTTTGCTGACTTCACCCTTATCCCATTCCAACCTGCTTTCTATCTAACGAAAGACTTCCATGTTTGGTGGGATGCATATTATTCGAATAACATGTTCAACACCATTCAAATCAGAAAACGTATAACAGAAGCATTTTCCCTTGTGCAAGAACATGTTAAGAAGGGTAGGTTCACACATATCAAAGAAATTTGGGCGTTCCAAAAATATTTTGAAACTGTCTATAATCCCATGAATCTCCATCGAACTGTTTTTGAAGCAGCATAAACTTTGGAGGAAAAATTTAAAAAACAACTTTCAAAAATAAAATTTCCTCCTTTTGTAAAACCCGAAGATGAGTATAGGTGGGCTTTTTCGATTTCAACCACCAAGGTTTCCTAACTTACTTACTTCAGAACTGGCTCTAGCCTTTTTTCCTCCTTACCCAGACTAGTTTGTTTGTGGGAATACTTTTCACAAATATCAAAATGATGCTAAAAAGCCTTCCCAAAGGGTAACATGAGCCAAGTGTGATCTGGACAGTTTCAAAGGTTTCCTTCGCTATGACTTATCAACTATGTGTCTTATGCCTCAAAAACGCGAAGGTGTGGAACCAAAGGATTTATGGACTATTTCAGTTTCTTTCTATATTTATTTTTATTTCGACTGACTAATATCTATTCTTTCAGATATTGAGATAAAAGCAGTTAAGACAGAAAGGACAGCCACTAAAGCAAGTTCAACCAACACTTCAAAACAACCAACCATCTCCACCAATGATCCTACCCCAAACAAGACGATATTTTAGAGAAAAAGAAGACGAAAAAAGTATTACCTTGTTTTTCTCCATTAGTCTTTATCTTTACTTTTGCTAAGAATTTGGTCCTGTGTCCTCAGACTAGTGGCCTACCTCCTAAATCTCCAGAGATAATTATATACAGACAAAAATATGCTGTCAGTTAAGAGCTGTAATTGGTGTATTTTACACCCTGTCAATAGTAAGGGACGTAAAATTGCAAAGGAATATAAGCAATTACCAGTCGCAATTGCAGTTATCGCCCGCACTTTAAAAGGCCAACAACATCGAGTGCATGTGTGGGATGTCACATTAAAAGCCTTGAAGAAGCCTATATCTGTGCATGGTGTTGAGGATGATATGGTTGGAATTTATAACTCTTTGAAGTTTAGCTATGACTATATGAAAGATGAAAAAGCCAAGCGATTATTCCTCCTATGCTCTATATTTCAAGAAGATGAAGAAATTTCTATTGAATTTTTAACCAGACTTAGCATAGGAGCAGGTATTATTGGGGGAAGATTTTGACTTTTATAGTGAGGCTCGAGACCTAGTAGTTGTAGCCAAAACTAAACTCTATATTCTTGTTTGTTGTTGGAGGTCGACCAGGATCAAGTAAATATGCATGATTTGGTTCGTGATGTGGCTCAATGGATAGTGAACAAAGAGATTCAAGGATTAAATTTGTCTAACAATAAAAAAAAGTCCTTGGATGAGAGGGAAGCAAATATTAATTTATTTATTATGTGAAGGGAGTGACATGGATTTGTTTTCTTGTAAGTTTCATGGTTCCAAACTTGAGACTTTAATTCTCAATGTGGATAGAGATGAAGGTCGCAGATGTATGGAAGTCCCAAATTCCTTCTTTGAAAATACTATCAAGCTTCGAGTTTTAGCCGTTTTATGTAACAATGAACGATCACTATCACTACCTAATTCGATTCAGTCATTGACGAATATTCGACCTATGATGGTTCAGATGGTGGACTTAGGTGACATTTCTGTTTTGGGAAACCTACAAAGTCTTCAGAGTCTTGATTTTTTTCAATGCAAAATCAATGAATTGCCAAGCGAAATTGCAGAACTAGAGAAATTGAAATTGTTGAACTTGGAAGATTGTGAAATTAGAATGAATAATCCATTTACAGTTATTGAAAGCTGCTCATCACTTGAAGAGTTGTATTTCTCAAATAGTTTTAATGGTTTTTGTCAAGTATTAACCTTACATGAGCTGCAAAGATATTATATTTGTAAAGGGTGGGGGGAATAAATGGATGAATCACTATCAAAATATGTGGTTTTTCGCAGGGATGATGATACGGATTATTTTTCAAACAAAGCATTCAAGTATTTTATGCAAACAACAAATGATCTCCGACTAAGTGGAATTAAGAGGATGCGGAGAAATATCATGCCTGAGATTGTTCCTATAGATCATGGTATGAATGATCTAATTGCTCTTAGTTTGGAAGATGATTCAAAACTGCAGTTCCTTGTAGACAATGAACACACTTGTTCTCAAGTAACCGATGTTTTCTCCAAGTTGGTTAAACTAGAATTGTCTGAAATGAAAAATTGGAAGAATTATGCAACGGTCCGTCTTCTTTGACTTTATGAACAATTTAGAGAAGATAACTATCAATCTTTGTAAAAATTTGCGAAGCTTGTTTAAAGGCAGCCTAAATCTCAGCAGTCTAAAGACTGTGTGAATCTAAAATCATGCTCAATGTTAGTTTATGTTTTTGAACTGTCAACTTCTCTATAACTTTTTATCAATATGTCACATTTCGAAATTTAATGTACCAAAATGCCACACTTTAAATTTTTTTTTCCAAAATGCCACACTTTTTCCATTGGTTCATCCATGGATTGGACGAACGGGAAGCACATTTTCTGGCCTTCAAGTGTTCGTCCATGGGTTAGACGACCCTATACTAAGCACTTTTTTTTGTTTTTGTTTTTTAAGTTATAATTTGTTACATTTCTTCAATGCCAAAATTAATGTTGGAGCTTTTATTGATTTGGTTATTTACGTTTGAATCATTGTCTTATTTCTGCACTTTTTTTCCCTTCAACAAGGTTTTATTACATTGGGTTTTACTTGATAAGGTTTATAATGAGGCAACAAGTTCTCTTACATTGACTGGTATAATCCTCAAGATTCTTCTGTATCTTTCTTATTTCATATTTATTATATATTTCAGCATACTTTTTAGGTGATATATTTGGATGTCAATCTAATAGGAATGTCTTAGTCATCCAACTCAGCTGCTCCAAGGACCTCAACAACGAACTTCATTGGCTTTGTAAATATTGGAGTATTAGTTGACTCTGAAATTGTACTTAACTCATTTAAATATGAGCTAGTTGTGTTCTTCCATAACATGAGTCATTTTGCTTCCTTGATCTGCTTCAGTCTATCTATGAGCATGTTAAATCATGCATTTGAAGTCATTAGTTGAATCTATCTGTTTCTCTCTTTCACTATGCTAAGAATTTGTTATTAATTAATTAGTATTGATTGAAATTCAATTAGTTATAACTATAATTGATATTATTTTCTATTGTATATTTCTTATTTGCATATAAAAATACATCATGTGTGATCATATTCAACACACAGAGATACAATCTCAATATGGTATCAAGAAGTGATTGATCTCCTGTCTACCATAATTTTTTTCTCCTTTTTCTTTTTTCAGCCGCCCATAGCGCTGCCATTTCCAGTTGCCGTCGCTCCCGAAGACTTTTCGGCGAGGTATCTATACCACAAGAACCGTCTCCTCTAAATCGACCGGAATCCGACAATGCCGCTACCGACCGCCTGGCCACACCACCCCTCACGCACCACTTCATCTCCTGTGCGGGAATCTCACGCGCCACCCTTAAATCTGCACGTGGCCGCGCGTCCACTGCCCTCCGCCATTTCTGTTTTTCTCGTCGGACTCATTTTTCGGCCCTCTTTCATTATCTGCTCTCGATTCTGTCACGTTCACTAAAGTTCTACTTATTCCGTGTGAGAAACTAACCGGAACAACTACAACATATGGGCTGGTGCTGTCAAGATATGGTTTCACGGTCAAGGATATGAGGATCACTTAACTACAAAATTTGATTCTATTCACGCCGCCAAACGCGATAAGTGGAAACAAACTGATGATTCTATGTGCATTGTGTTATGCTTTTCCATAGAAACTAATCTCCAAGTAAAGTAGCAAGCCTTTACAACTTGCTAAGAAGTTTGGAAAAAGGCTAAGAAAATCTTCTCAAATGATGTCCACAATCTTTATAGTGTCATCACCAAGAGAGCAGACTACGTCGTTGGGCGAGCGCTAGGCGATGGACAACAGTAGGATTTTTTTAAGTGTCATAACTTGAGTTTTAAAACTCTGTGTTAGGCGTCATTCGAAGCGTTAGATAGTTAACCCGATGAACTACATGGAAGTGGAATATACTGAATAAGAAGATGTATATTTTTAGTACCTAGGCTGAGATAGACTTAGATCTTAAGAGGTAGGCTACAACGATGCATGTTGCTATGATGGATTGTAATAGATAAGATGATAATTTGTCGTGACTAAGAAGTGTGGAATGATGTTAATGCTAATATGTTGATGTGTATTTATACCATGCAAATATTGTTGATGAATCGGTGAATGATGACGCACTTGACTAGATGTGGTGGTAAATAATTATGTTGATTGTGCATCATGCATTCATATCATTATTAGGATGAAAGTCCAGTGTTAATTTAGAACGTGAGTATAGTGTTGTTGAGGACGTTAGTCTAGTGTTAGCCTCAATCCTATTATGCGGATCGAATGCGTTTGATGTTGTGCTCCGGTTCCAAGAGAGAATTAATCCTACGGTGAGGATCTTTGGAGGGTGATGAGTCTAGTTCTTATAACAAATTGGTATGACATGCATGAGTCTATGCTATTGCACTATATTTTATGTGGCATTACATAATTGTTGCTTAGATGGTGATGCATACGTTGTTGTGCTAATTGACAGATTGTTGATGATGATTGTTGATTTTGATACCATGATGATGTTGCTTGAACTACTATGTCTATTCTGTATATCTTTTGTAACGATTGTGATTACTCACCCTTTTTGTCTCAATGTTACCTCCACGTGGGTAACACACAGGTGATCATGCGTAGTTCGTAGGAGCTTAGAAGATAGCTCGAAGTGTGTAGTTTTCTTTCCGTTGATTTTAGAAGGTCTTACTCTGATATGTAACATCAAGATCAAGAACGTTTGATTTTGAACTTATGTTCTTTTTTTATTATGAGATTTTGAACTACTTTTCATGGTATTTAAGTTATTTTGAATTATGAACCATAAACAAGGAAGTTTCTATGATGTGCTTATTAAAAACGTTTTGAACATGAATTTTGTTGCATAGTAAATAATTGATAAAAATTAAAAAGGCCGAGTTACGGAGTAAGACATGCATGTATGATATTTTGTAAAGCATGTGACGTCCTTTTTTATGAAATATTCTGAATATTTAATTATATTATTCTTGAGGTTTTAGAAGAGTATTACACTTATATCCGCTACCTCTTTATCTGGACCATGTTGCCAAACATATCTCGGACGAAGAGGTAAAATTTAGTTAAAATTATTCATTTAAATATGTATCTTCGAAACAAACTAACATTTAATAAATAAAAAATGCGTCCGAAGATACATCTTTAAAAACTGAAATACTTTTTAGAAATTGCATAAAGTGTTTTTTTTTTTTTTTTTTATGTATTTTGGATGTTTTAAGAGATTTAAAAAAATATTACACATCTAGTTAATTTTACAATAGATTATTTTTTTCTCCATTTTCATGGTTAAACTGTGTATATGAAGTATGAAATGAAGAGAAGATTAGTATTAATGACATGAGTGGGTTCGCAGATAGCATCGTGACAGTGCTGAAATATTTTGATCATTCTCAAACTCAAGCGCAAATGATACTTCACAATCGCATACAACTATGACTCAATCTTCCCATCTATGTTTTCATCCTCAACTCTCTCATCACACCTTTCTTCCATTCCCACATGCACAAAAACTCCATATTGCTGTCACTATTCTCTGCCACTTGAGGGACTCATGTGAATATTGCTTTCTTAGTATCTCATTTCAGTCTTGTGTGTACCATTTTTTTTACATTTGTGTTGTTTACATTTTTCATAAATTTACACAGTTGGATTCGATTTCTGCTACTTAGAATTTCGTAGAATCTTCTAGTTTACCTCAAATCATGGATTTCTAGTTGCGGCAAAGTTTATCAATGGTTGAACGTTTGCTTGATAGTAAGGAAGTTGTTTCAACTACTGCTACTTTTCTTTATTCCATCCATTCTTCTTCTTTTTTGTTTTATTTTTTATTTTTTTAATAAGAATCTTCTTTTTATTTTATGGAACGTAAGTTAATCATTACAAGGCAATGGAAGATTCTTTTTCTCAACAACATCAAATACAGGCTACATCTGATTGGAGAAAGATTGTCCATACTGCTTCAACATTTGCTGCAGAAATAAGGTAACAAACTATCACATACTTGTCTTTTTTTGGTACTAATGCATATAATGAATCTATCTATAAATGTTATTATCTTTATAGCTTTTGTTTACTGCAAAACATGAATTGTAGTGTGTATAGAATAGTAAAACATTGATTATGGTAGAAAACAATCTCATCAATTTTTTTCTTATGTTACTTTTCTCAGATTTTCAATTTGTATATGATTTTCATTTTTGGTTTTCACTCCTTTTTTTACATGATCAAAACTATTCATGACTTGTTTATCCTTTTCAAAGATAAATTGGATGGATATTTAGAAATCTTCTTAAAGGATCTTAAACCTATGTTTTTCAAATAAAGATTCTATTAATGAAAAATATCAATCTATGGAAACAAGATTGATTCAACCAGGGGTGTTCAAAACCAAACCAACCCAATAGAAAACCGCAAACCAAACCAAACCAAACAAAAACCGCAAAAAACCGCATTTGATTCAGATTAGTTTGGGTTATTTTTTAACAAAACCGCATGGTTTGGTTTGGTTTGCGGTTTGTATTTTACAAACCGAACTAAACCGCATTATGTTACAACCTAAATTTTACCTAACTCGCATCTAACCCAAACCTAAATCTATTATACATACAATTTTCTCATCTTTACAGTTATGATTTCAGTTTCAATCTTCTTAAATATCTCTTAACATTATCACTTCATCTTCACCACTTACATCTTGTCTCTTCTTATCTAATCTCTACTCTCTTATATTGTTTCCTTTGCACGTTCTTATTTTTTATGCAATTTTTCTCTCTTTCAATTTCATTTTATCGCACATCTTTATCTCTAATCTCTCCTCTCTTATGTTCTTTCTTTTTCATCTTCACTAATTTCTCATCTCTTCTATTTTTTTATTTTATTATGATATTTTATTATATTGTTTTATGCTATTATTTTATGTTTATTATTTCACTTTTGTCTAATTTAACTTTTACATATTAAATGAGAAGTTATTGTCCAAATATAATTAGTTTTTTGTTTATAATTTAGTAGTGTATCATGTATGAATGACCAAATACAAAGTTATGTTGTCATATATATGTGAATGTATGACTCAACAAATTATTTGTAAAAAACCGAACCAACCGCACCGAACCAAACCGCATTAGTTGTGTTTGGTTTGGTTTGGTTTTTTTTCTAAAAGTCAACCGAACCAAACCAAACCGCATGCCTTTTTCTCTCGCGGTTCGGATGATTTTTTGCGTCAAAACCGCCCAAACCACACCGCGAACACCCCTAGATTCAACCATTCTATTTCCAACACACATGCATATATATGCCTAACTTTTGGAAGCAAAGACAACATCATTATTGAATAGAAAACAAGATCATTATAGTTGGAATTTATAACGTTTTCAAATTTCTCAAAAAAGACTTCTTTAATAAGTTATTGAATAGAATGATACATTTGAAAATTATTCAAACCAAATATTGATCATTGGTTTTCTTTACATTTGAAAATTAATTGATTACAAATGGGAAAGTGAGAGCAATTAATAGCTACTTTACTTTATATGATCCCTTCATCTCTTTTTGGATCATAAATTAATCCTTGCAATGCACAAGTGCATCCTTTTGCTGCAGAACATAAAATACAAGCTACTGCAGACTCGAACAAAATCAGGAAGATTGTTCTTACTAGCTATTCGAGTTGAGCATTCGCAGAAAGTGCAGGAAATAAGGTAACCAGCTTTTAGACTATTAGTTTAAGAGTATTTACAAGGGTTTATAATTCTTCAACTCTGAGTTTTATATTTATAATTCTATAACTTGTTCATCATTTTCAAAGATAGAATGGCTATTTAGAAATATTTGTTAGAACTTTCTCAAATATTTGTTCAAACAAGCTATAAAAAAGTTCTTTGATGAAAAATGTGTACGTCAAGTTCAATTTTTCAAATAAACAGACTCTAAATGAAGAAAGTTTTCCTACACAAAAAGAATATGAATGATATGCTTAGAGAACAAGATTCATTGTTAACCCTTTTAGTTTCCAATACACAATACAATATACACACATATACAAATAGGACTAACTTTGATCTATTGAAATGTATAGATGGCGAGTTTTTTGACTGATTTAGTGAAGCCATATGTGGAGAAATTGATAAATGGGGCAATTGCAGAATCAAGTTATATATGTTGCTTCACGTGCATTGCTAAGGATTTCGAAGAAGTAAAAGGTAGGTTGGAAATAGAAAGGAAAGCTTTCAAGCAACGTATTGAAGCGGCAACCCGAGGAGGGGAAGATGTTCAAAGTAATGCTTTTTCTTGGGTAGAAGAAGCTGATAGGCTCATTCAAGAAGACACCAAAACAAAACAAAAATGTTGTTTTGAATTTTGTCCTCATTGTATATGGAGATATAGAAGAGGAAAAGTATTGGCAATTAAGAAGGATCGTATTAAAGAATTAATAGAAACTGGAAAGGAACTTACAATTGGACTCCCTGCTCGTCTTCCAGATGTTGAACGCTATTCATCCCAACACTTCATGCATTTTGAAAGCAGAGAATCCAAATACATGGAGCTTTTGGATGAGCTCAAAGATGACAACAATTATATAATTGGGTTGCAAGGGATGGGGGGCACAGGAAAAACTACATTGATCAAGGAAGTGGGTAAGAAACTTAAGCAATCAAAACAATTTACTCATATCATCGATACCACAGTGTCATTTTCTCCTGATATTAAAAAGATTCAAGAGGAAATTGCTGGGCCCTTAGGATTGAAATTTGATGACTGTAATGAATCAGATCGACCCAAAAAACTATGGAGCAGATTAACCAATGGTGAGAAGATTCTTCTAATACTGGACGATGTTTGGGGTGATATTGATTTTAATGGAATTGGAATTCCATATAGAGACAATCACAAAGGTTGTAGGATTATTGTAACCACGCGCAGTCTGTTGGTGTGCAAACAATTAGGATGCGTTAAGACAATTCAACTAGATCTCTTATCTGAAGAAGACGCGTGGATCATGTTCAAAAGGTATGCTGGTCTAAGTGAAAATTCAACTAGATATTTTCTTGACAAGGGCCTTAAAATTGCAAATGAATGCAAAAGGTTGCCTATTGCAATTGCTGTTATTGCTAGTAGTTTGAGGGGCCAGGAAAGTCGGGTTGAGTGGGATGTGGCCTTAAAATCCTTGCAAAAGCTTATGTCCATGCACGGTGTTGATGATGGAATTGTTAAAATTTATAATTGCTTTAAGTTTAGTTATGAGAATTTGAAGAAAGAAGAGGCCAAGAGTCTATTCCTTCTGTGTTCTGTATTTCTAGAAGATGAAGATATTCTTATTGAACGGTTAGTCAGACTTGCCATTGGAGGAGGTCTTTTTGGGGAAGATTATGGTAACTATGAAGATGCTAGAAGTCAAGTAGTTATATCCAAAAATAAACTCCTAGATTCTTGTTTATTGTTGGAAGTCAATCAATGGACAGTGAAAATGCATGACTTGGTTCGTGATGCAGCCCAATGGATAGGGAACAAAGAGATTCAAACAATACGAGTGTACGACAAAAAGCAAAAGGCAATGGTTGAAAGTGAAAAAAATATTAAATATTTGTTATGTGAGGGCAAGCCGAAGGATGTGTTTTCCTGTAAGCTCGACGGTTCCAAACTTGAGATTCTAATTGTCATCATTTATAAGGAGGAAGGCGACCAGAAAACAATATTCGAAGTCCCAAATTCATTTTTTGAAAATAATATTGGCCTTCGAGTTTTTCATTTACTTGGTGATCCTTATTGGAGAGCTCTATCGTTACTTCAAGCAATGCAATCGTTGAAGAATATTCGATCTCTTATCTTTACGCTTGGTGATTTAGGTGACATTTCTCTCTTGGAAAATCTGCAAAGCCTTGAGACACTTGATTTGGAATATTGTAATATTAATGAATTGCCACGCGAAATTACAAAGCTAGAGAAATTAAGATTGTTGAAATTGGAATGGTGTAACATTGGTAGGAATAATACATTTAGGGTGATTGAAAAATGCTCATCACTTCAAGAGTTGTATTTTTCAGATTATTTTATGGGTTATTATGAAGAAATAACTTTCCCTAAATTGCAGAGGTTTTTTGTAGAAGACCGCCGTTGGTTTAATTATTCATCCTCAAAGGTTGTGTCTCTTGAAAATACAAATGGGATTTTCCTATCTGAAACAACACTCAAGTTCGTTATGCAAGAAGCAGAGGTACTTAGACTAAATGGAATCGAGGGGAGATGGAAAAATAAAAATGTCATGCCCGAGATTGTTCCTTTGGATCATGGTATGAATGATCTAGTTGTGCTTGTTTTAAAGTACATTTCACAACTACAATGCCTCATTGACACTAAGAATACTTATTCTAAAGTATCACATGTCTTCTCCAAGTTGGTGGAACTACGTCTGTTTCAAATAGACAATTTGAAAGAATTGTGCAATGGTCCTCTTTCCTTTGAGTCTCTTAAGAGTTTAGAGAAGCTATCTATTATCTATTGCAAAGAATTGCGAAGATTATTTACGTGCAACCCAAACCTATGCAATCTAAAGAAAGTGGTATTGGAGGGATGCCCAAAGTTGATCTCGTTATTTGAATTATCAACTGGTCAAAGCCTAGTGTTGTTGAAGAAATTGAAAATAATTGACTGTGAGCATCTCGAATACATATTAACAGATGAAAGAAAAGGGAAGGGATCTAGAGGAGAACTAATTTACAATGATAGCAAGAGTCGCGACCCTGTGTTTTTGAATCTAAAAGTTCTTGTAATTGAGAGGTGTCCAAAGTTTGAAATAATACTTCCATTTGTCTCTGCTCATGATCTTCCAGCACTAGAATCTATCACAATGAGAAGTTGCGAGAATTTGAAATACATATTTGGCCCAGATGTCAAACTTTATTCCCTGGAAAAAATAAACTTGGTTGATGTACCCAATTTGATTGACATTTTTCAAGAATGTAATCGTACGACGTCTTTGTCCATTAAGAGGTCATCTTCTTTTTCTAGATCTGCTTCCAAGCCACCAACACAGTCGGAATCTATCAAATGCAACATCTTTTCATGGACTTATATGTATTGTTGTGGTAAAAGATATGAGGATAGATTGAAGAGTACCACAAATACTAAGATCCCATTGATTTATGAGAATGAGAATCAACCGCAAAACAACTTAATGGTAACCCTCTCACCTACTTTCTTGAATTTTATATACACTCATCATCATGAGATTAATTTAAATTCATTTTCATTTGGATTACATTACAGGAATCAAATTCATATTGCCTTAACATAAACATATGGGAGCGTGTTCATTGTCTTTCAAGACAATCAATGGTTTTGTGCAATGTTAAAGAGATTGAGTTGAGACAGGTGAGGAACATAAAATCAGTATGCATCCTATCTATTGCTCCAAGAATGTTGTTGGAAACTTTGATAATTAAAGACTGTGAGGAGTTGGAACACATAATAATAGACACTGAAGATCATGACAATGCTGATGGCAATAATTTGTGCAAAGTCTTCCCAAAATTGAAAAAGCTTTTCATTGAGGATTGCATCCAATTGAAGTATATATTTGGACACTACAATGATGATCATCAAAACCAGATTGAGGTTCATCTTCATCTTCCGGCATTGGAGTTTCTCCATCTTTCCAATCTACAAAATTTAGTCGCAATGTGTTCCAAACAATATCACACAACATTTCGACCTTTGAAAGAACTTGTACTCAATAACTGCTTGCACATTGCTAATATGCAACCTATTGGTGATTTCATAATTTATGGTTCGGCTTCAAGATATGTCGATAGTACAATCACAAAGGTATTCCTATTTCTATATATATTTCTCTGTGAAATTAATCAATGATTTCAATCATACTCAATATTTAATATGTCTACTCTAATATTTAGAAGAAGCTAATATGGCTTGTCGCACATACCTTAGCTTAGGTGGCTATACTTATTTGCCATTCATTTATCACAGAAATTGGAATCTTTGCTTTCTTTGGAAATACTGCTGTTAAAGAAGTCCAAAGCAGAAAATATATTTTGTGTAGATGAAGTAAATGAACAACAACTGAACTCAGCATTGCAAAAGATTAAGCTGGAAGATTTGTATGTGATGACATGTCTTTTTGTGGGTCCCAAAAATTGTTTTCCCCTCCAAAACCTCTGGAAGATAAAAATAGTGCGATGTGAAAAGTTGCAAGTCATTTTCTCTACTTGTATTTTAAGATACCTGCCACAACTGGAAGAACTAATAATAATAGAGTGTCAAGAGCTGAGGCATATCATTGAAGATGATTTGGAGAATAACAAAGTGTCAAATTATTTATCCTCAAGGACATGCTTTCCAAAACTAAAAATACTTTTTGTAGTAAATTGCAACAAGTTGAAGTATGTGTTTCCGGTCTCCATTTGTAATGAGCTTCTTGAACTAAAGGTCCTGATCATAAGGGAAGCAAATGAACTAGAAGAAATATTTAAAAGTGAAGGGGAGGAAACTCTAAATGTCAAGATTCCAAATTTGATATTTGTAGCATTTGTGAACCTACCAAGCCTCTTCCAAACACATGGAATTCAGTTTCAAACTATACAATATCATTATGTAATGTATTGTCAAAAACTCTCTTTCACTTCAACATCAATACCTGACTCACTTTGGGATATTTTGTATTTAGACTCAGCCTATGGTACACACTTCACCTAATTCTTTATTAGGCATAGACAAATAAAGAACTGAAATCTAAGTCAACATTTTGATTTTATTATTATGCTTTATAAGTTACTATCTAATGATGTTAATCTATAATATTTAGCTACGTCTATGGAAACGCATGAAGATTTAAAGTCTCTATTTCAACAAATGCGAGATGAAATCTATCTTGAAGTTGAAGCAGCATCAAGACACGAGTTAAAATCTTCACAGGTCAATTACAATCTATTTATTCAACCTAACAACACCTAAATACAATAACCATAACAATGCATTTGTATCAAATATGTTAAATTTGTGCTGATAAAATTGAAACAAACACGAGACACTAGCAATAACACCAACATACTCTGCAGGCTATGCCAAAATCCCTTGAATTTTATATCATTAGTCTAGAGCCTTACTTAGTAACAAATGTAGTTAATATTTTTAGATCATTAATTTATCTATTTCTTATTATAGGAGTTGATGAATGAACATTCAACAAGTCCACTTGGAGAAACTGATGCTACTCTCGAACCTTCTCAAGAAAACAATGTAATATAATACAACCTCATTTTGCAACAAATTTTCATGTTATGCGATTAGTTGGAGACCTCTACGTCTGAAACAGAAAAAAAGAATGAGCCAACTTTACAGTTAGTTGCTCCTAAACATTCTTTGTTTTTCTGCAGGCATTTCCCCTTATTTTTCTGTATTATGTTTTTACTCCTATTCAATGCACGAATTGAATTAGACTATTATAACTATAAACATTCTTTTAAATTTTCAGCAGGGTATTGCGACAAACGTTGAAGAAGGAAATACATCAAGTAATGTCACGACAATAACATCATCAACCAATTTAGAAACAGTAAGTTCATCATCAAGCCTATTATTGTAAAACATCTTCGGATGCAAACACATTCTTTTGCTTACAAGTAAGGGAATTACTTCCATGTGACTGCATTCATATAAAATATTATTGTAAAACATCTTCGGATCCAAATTAGTTATGGGGAATTATTGCTTAATACGTATTATTAAGGCTTAAATTTTTGGTTTCAGACTCTCTAAACTAAAATATATATGGTTAAATATAATAAGGCAGATGTTATAAATACTAAGACAACATATTATCATTTTTTGATTTGAATATGTGTAGGAACATGGTGATGAACAAATAGCCATGACTTCCTTTTCAATTGCCTCTAAAGAGACCAATGATCAAGGTAAAGCATCTGAATATATTTTCATTTCTTATGTTACTTCAAAAATTATCACCCTTTTGAATATGAACTTTTTCCTCTCATGATTTGTGTAGTTTCTCGGAATAATGATGCTTTCAACAATGCAAGCTCAAATATTGGGGAACAGTTACCTAAGGAAGGTGATGTAATAGTTTCAAAATCAAGACCCTCTTCTATTGCATCCAAGTTTCCTTCAATACCTTCTAAAGGTATCTTATTGCTTCGATTTGTTTTTAATTAACTATGTTGTGCCCTTTAAATAGGTATAATTATTATTTCCTATACTTTCAGAGAACCCATCTAAAAAAGTAGAAGATTCAAGCTCTTCTTTGCTTGTCACGAAGGAGCTTGCGCAACTAGTCTCCAAGAATTATCTGGCTTCTGAGAACTTGTCTTTGTTAACTGACTTCCTTGTTTTGCACCCTTCCCTTCATTTAAAGGACACTTCACTGAGTAATAGATACAAGGGTTGTGCTTATAGTTTATTAGCTCAGCTATTGAAGTTTCTCCAAACTCACAGTGTTGTTGATGCAATGGGCTCATACCGCTCTGAATTCGTAGAGCTATTACAAGATGCACACAGCTTTGGTTTTGATAAGGATTGGTTGAATGGTGTTGAAAGACGTGCTTTGTTGCCTGATATACAAGTATTGGATTCCAAGAAACAGGTTACCAAAGAATTTGAAATGTTGCGTTTCAAGATAGAGAATTTAAGTCAAGATGTGGAAGAACTTAAGCATCAATTGACATCTTCTGAATCTGTTATGGAGACCATCATTCAGAAAGAGGCAGATTTAAACGCCCCTATTGGCTATTAAACTTTTTTTCCTTCTTTTTATTCATGCTTTTTGGTTGTGAGATCTTTTATCCTTCAATACTATGGACATTATGGACCATAACAAAACAAAAAACCTTAAATATTTATAGTTAATATTTAATAATGTACACAACCAAAACATTTATCCAATAAAAAATACATACATATAATAACCACTAGCATAGAATCTTCATGTCCAATGATCCTACTTCACCAATCCTCATCTTTTGTTCACCTTTGTACACTTTTGGATTTTGAATTTGAACTTAATCCATTTTTATAATCTAAAAAAATAGAGAAAAAACCATTCAATGTTAGTCACTGGCAATCGGTGATTCAGATTCACATTCATGCTGATACGACGTCGTTGCACCGCCTGAAAGCAACTGAGGCTTAAGCTTAACATCCCACAATTCACTAAACGCCGCCGCATCATTTCCTCTCCTCCTTACCTCCACCATCGCCACCTCCGCCGTTAACCGGTATACCTCAATCTCAATTCCGAAATTACCATTCAACCCTTCCAACTCAACCCCACATTCCTTCTTCCACCTCACCCCCATTCCCTCCGCCGCTCCAACTTCCTCCACCACCTCAATTATCCTCTCCGGTAACTCCCTTAAAACAAACCTCTCCGCCCCATCCAATTCCCCAAACAACCCGGATAAATCCAAGCCCGAAGAAAACGATATGATATCAAAAGCATTCAAATTTAACACCTCCGACCCATCACCCTTACAACCAATCCCAACTCCGTGCCCGTGATCCGACCCATAATCCTCTTCATGAAACTTAATTTCCTTATACCCTTTTCTAAACCACGGATCCCGGGTCATTTCCTCCACGGTGATCCGGGTTTCCGGGTTCGTATCAAGCAACTTCGATAAAAACCGCCGCAAATCCGGCGACATCCACCGCGGACACCGGAATTCACCTTTATAGATTTTCCTATACATCACCATCAAATTCTGATCATTGAACGGAAGATACCCAGCAGCAAGAACAAACAAAACAACACCACACGACCAAACATCAACCTTAGCTCCATCATATCCTCTCTTAGCGAGAATCTCCGGTGCCACGTAAGCCGGTGTCCCACAGAGCGTATGAAGCAACCCATCGGGTCGGATCTGATCCGTAACCGCACTCAACCCGAAATCCGAAACTTTCAATTTCCCATTCTCATCCAACAGAAGATTCTCCGGTTTAAGATCACGATGAAAAACACCACGCGAGTGACAATATCCAACGGCGGAGATTAACTGATGAAAATACCGACGGCTAAGATCCTCACTGAATCTCCCCTTGGAGATCTTCGCGAAAAGCTCCCCACCGCGAACGAAATCCATGATGAAGTAGATTTTCGTTTTCGTGGCTAAAACTTCGTGGAGACGAACGATGTGAGGATGATGAAGACGACTCATGATGGTGATTTCCCGTTTCACGTTTCCGGTGAGACCCGTGCCGGAGAGTTTCTTCTTGTTGATTATCTTAACGGCTACGCCTTGTCCCGTTTGAATATTGCGCGCGTAGTGAACTTTGGCGAACGCGCCGCAACCCACCACTCTTCCCAATTCGTATTTTCCGAAAAGGGCTGTCACTTCCGGCGTGTGTTCGATCTCCGGCATTGTTATGGTTACCAGAGACCGAACGCTAATAATGGCAACGAAAATGAATCAAATGGAATGTGAAAATTGAAGGTGGAATTGGTGAATATAAGGTTTGAGATGAAATGGGTAGCTCGCAAAATTCAGTTTTTTTGTTGTTATGGGTTTGTTTTCTTGAGATTTTTTTTGTTTTTGGTAGAGAAAAAAGAGAGTTTTTTGAGATTTTTTTTCCTATTCTGTTTCTGGTTAGGTTACGGGATGTTCGGAGTGATGGAGAGAGAAGGAGACAAATGTGAGGCGTTGTGGGGAACACGTGTGAGTCGTGTACGTGTGTGTATGCCGTGTGAATGAAGTTTGAAAAGGGAATATGCTTTATTAATTTGGATTTTGTGGTTAGTTATATTTAGTTGAATTGAAGGTTCCTTTGTGAAAAGTGTGGCATAACATAATTTTGTATTTTTCTTTAAATTGTGTGTTTGAAATTACAGGAATTATAATGACCTAGATGACGAGGAGCTTTCAGCAAAGTAAACAAAATTGTCGGATTTCTTTTTTTGGAACACCAAAAAAGATAGATTGATTAATAAGCAACCAGAGGACATGCGAGACCAGCCAAACTCCCACCTCTCCTTCAGCAGCGATAGGTTTTGCAATACACAGGGACCAAAATAGCTAGCTGCCACTACTAAAACACCGAATGCACACCAAAGACATTTCAATGATGAAGTTACGACAAAAACAGTTAGCATGATCGCATAACTGAGTAGACACTCCGTAGGATTAGCCAATCAATGATAGGAATCATAGCTGAAATGGACCGCCTTGCTCTTTATCCCCTTCTAAAATGACAGTTGAATCTCGTCAAAGATTGCTGAAATTTCTACTCCAGACACTCTAAAAATGTCCCTGTTTCGATTCTTCCACAGAGTCCCTATGCACACAAACCAAATGATGTTGAACAACGATGTATGGGTCTTTCCGCTGTTAAAGAATCCGGGAACTGGTACAATTTCTGCAGAACATCATTATGAAAAGCAGAGGAGAGACTAAGCCACCTTAGGATCTCGCACCATGTCGAAAAGGTTATCCGACATTCGAAGAAAATAAGAGCGAATCTTCCAAACAAATATGAATACTTTTAGAGGTAAAAGTTCATTCCAAACGATTGCATAGACCTTATCTCCATTACTTACTGCAACCGCACTCAGAGGCGGATCTAGACATTATATATTTGTGTGGCTAATCATGAAAGAAAGTATGAACTAAATTATATTCAAAATAAAAAATAATATTATTTAATGAAGTACATTAAAAATAAAAATCTTCTAGAATAGTTCTTTCTATAAAAGTTACAAGACAATCATTTAATTATTGATCACTCGTTTTGTTACATCACTTTGATGTTAAGTTTTCAATGTTTCTAGATTAGCAGAAGAAATAACTTTGCCGCTAGAAAGCACACAAACAAATTTCTTCATCCTATAAAGAAAACAATTAAACCATTTAACATAATTATTCATACTATAAAGAAAACAGTTAAATCAATTGATTATAAAGAAGCTTATTTATGAGAAATTGAAAAAATTGATTTTTTTAAACAAATTGAGGTTTTAGGGTTCAACTAAAAAAGAAGAAAAGAATAAAGAAACTTTGAAATACTCATTTTATCTTTGATTTTCAATCACCGATAATTAAATACTATCAAACCAAATGTAAAAATTGAAAAAAGAAAAGAAAATATTAATAAATATGAGAAGAAGAAACAAGCACGAGACATAGTGAGGTTTGAAAATAAGATAAAGAAAAAAGAAAAAAATAGAAGAATTACTATAAGAGAAAGAAAAAAGTGAATTAGTAATATATATTTTTTTAATAATCATCTAAATAATTTTTATTTAAATAACTATGTATATTTAATATAAATTTTTTTTTTAAAAATAGTATGGCTATATCCATACCCAGCCACAAGGTAGGTTCGTCCATGAGTGCACTATCTAAGATAAAAGAGTAAGTTTCTTTAATCGAGTAATTAATTTTGGACCATTTCCATATATCCTTGATGTTCTATTTTAAAACATGTTCTCATGACTATAACACTCTGCTTTTACTAGAAAAACTGTATGAATATGTTTAGGGATTCAGAGGCTCAAGTAAGATGACTTGAGCTCCAAGCTATATGTCTTGTTTATCCCTCAATCGGGAGCCCTATTTATAGAGGTGTCTGTACCTCATTAATCGCTACCTGAAACTGTCATGCCTCTTCATCAAGTGTAACTGAGTTATCTTTAACTCTTGTAACATCCGCCGACGCCAATGATGGCTCGTAAAGTAACGCGCGCTGTCAGGAATAAGATGATAGTTACATTTTTAATGAGCCGTCCTATGCATAACGCTCTCATAATTGCTGGGCTGACTGTAACCCCCTGGATCCGAGGTGCATGCCCGGTGAAAATCCCTTAATCTTCTAAGGACTTAGTCATCGATATCACCGACTCCACAACCCGGATAAACCTAGTCTAAGTGGTCGGGGTATACTCTTTATTGGAAATCCTTAATCAATTACTATACCTCGGATAATGGATTTTATGCATGAACATAAGCCCCCTGAGCATATGGCTTTTGTTTTAAAGACTTATGGTCGACAAGAAAAGCATGGATCTTGGCCGAGGTATGCGCCATCCGTGAGTCAGTTACCAACACGTGTGTTTCACGCTCTAGACTCCATACAATCACCTATGATTTTTAGGTGTAATGATGGCAGTTAGTGGGTTTTAAATGTGACCACGCTACCCATATCTTTTATAACGTCTCTCTTTTATTTCAAAAAAAAATACTTCCTTTTTTAACTCCTCCTACAAAGCCCTCCTTGCCGCCTCTTCCCACTCGAAAATCGCTTCGCCTCTGCCTTTCCACCACTTTCAAACAGGTATTCCTTTTCCTTTCTTCTCTTGTTTTTCTGTAATTTTCAAGGATGGTTGTCATTAGGGAATGCGATGATTTAGGAAATAGGACACACTTAAATAGTGATGAGCGTAGGGTTTTGTGGGAAGAATACATGCAAGAGATGAGAAATGCGTTAGGGGTAGAGGAACTTGAGAGGGTTATGAACAAGATTTATTCTAAAGTTCTAACCTCTGAAAGTGATTCTGACCTTGATTTTACAGGTTCAGTGGAGATCTTAATGGATACCAACAAAAACTTTAGCGCATAAGTCTTAGGCTTTAATCACATCACCATGGATGAGGTGGAGATCACCAAGCTCTGCTCTCCGTGGAACGTGTCCTCAACGGGAAACGGGGATGACGTAGTTCTAGAATCTTGCATTGATGGTGAGCGAGTATGTATGTCTCGGCCGAAAGGAGTAGACCCGAAATGGTTCTATTTTTATGCTGGGATATTGGAAGATATAAATATTTGATTTCCCTTCGCCGACTTTGAGATAGATCTATTGAGAATAGTGAATGTAGCTCCTTCGCAGTAGCGTCCTAACAGTTGAGGAATTATAAAGGCTTTTGAAATAATTTGTGAGGCTTTGAGTATCACGCCCACCATCAAGATATTCTTCTCCTATTTTGAGGTAAAGAATGTGGATGCGGGGAGCTTAGTGGCTATCAGCGGCATTCCGAGGAGAAGCTTTCTTCAAGCCTTCACCTCCAATTATAAAGGCTTTAAAGAGAAATTCCTCCTAGTCCGGTGTGGTCCCTGGTGCCCTCAGTTAATATATAGTGTTGACGATCACCATAAGTTTCCTTTGTATTGGACAAGTAATCCCCTTCCCATCTCGGGTTTTAAATACAAAAAGTTGAGCGACACTGAGGCCCACTCCCTCGAGGTTTTAGATTCCTTCTTGCGGATCAGGGTTAAGGATTTTCTACCCTTGCCCTTTGATGACATTCTGGAGTTTTTAGGTAATATTTTCTCTGAGTATTTGATAATTGAGAAAATTTTATTTTGTTTCTTACACCTATCTTTAACTTTGCGCAAACAAAATGACTGACCTATTTGTTAAAGAGTAGAAGTGGATGATGGTTGCCCCGAGCTGCTAGGAAGAATGTCGGGGGTCCTTCTGAGGTCAAATCAGACTTGGCCGACCTAGAGGTGCAAGCTTCCAAGAAGAAAAAGAGCTTTGGACCTAAGGTGGGCACTGTTGAAGAAGCTGAAGTGATCACCGCTTCTCCCATTAAGCGTGCTTTAGAGGTGGAGGTGCCCGGTGACAAGACCCCCAAGTGGCACAAGACCCTGATGACTAAAGAATTCAATCAAGTCGACTGGGAGGTCTCCACCTTTATGAAAGATATTGGAGATGACTCCAAACGACCTTCCACTGAAAACAAATTCTGGTCAAATAATTTTGACAACATGGAGTTTTTGTACGACCACCTTAATCCCACTAAAGATGTGGATAAAGTGAAAATTCTTGGTCCTGAGAAGATCTCACAATATCCCAGTGCTTATTTGATGAGGTGTGTTGTCCTTGACCGAGGTGTGTATGAGTCCGGGGATGTTGCGGAATCCAAATATTCCGTCTTAGAGAAAGAGGTCAAGCGACTAACTGATAATGAAAAGTCTCTTAACGAGGAAAATTCACATTTGAAGGTGAAAGTGCTTGAACGTGATGAAAAAAATGAAGTCTCTAGAGAAAGAGCTTTCAACCACGAAGACCTATCTCACCGAGTTGGCAACCAATCTGGAAACCTCAGAGAAGACCTGTGTTGACTTGAAGAAGGCCTTGGAGAAGTCTCACCAAGACGTTATCAATATTGGGGATGTAGCTTTTGACCGTGCAAAGGATTAAATGGCATGCCTCTACCCAGAATTGGACATCTCTACTGTCGACTTCTTCAAGGACATAGTGGACGGGAAATTGGTGGAGATTGATGAGGGAGCCCAATGGATGAAGAACTGATCACCGTTTGCACCTCACACCTTGACACCGCCGAAGGATCTTAGATCATTTATTCTTTGCTTTTAAATTGTTTTAAGTTAGTCACCCTTTTTGGTGGGTGCATTTTGTAAAATTTTGCTGACAATTTCCCTATGGGCCTTTTAATATTGTACTTTGCAATCTGTTATGTATTTTTACGTTGCTGTTTGCATTCTGCATTTGTATGTGAAATTCTAGTACCAGATATGAGATGTCGAGGGTAATGTCACGACACTTATATCTGCTTAGAACACAGTTAAATAGAACAGACTATAATAGTGCAGAAAGCAATAAAAACACAGAGAGTTGTTAACCCAGTTCGGTTCTAACTAACCTATGTCTGGGGGATTCCAAGCCAGGGATAGAGTTTACTATTAGTAGTATTAATTTGGAGCTAAAACTTCCATGTTTACACCTCCTCACTTAATCAAACTACCCAGTAACTCTTCTAACTAAGATACCACACTTAGATATGAGAATCCTCCACTCACTCCCTCAGTACCACAACCCGTGATACTAAAAACTGAAGATACTCTTAAAAGTCACACAATCACGCTTGCTTCAAAGCTTATGGTGATTGAAAACTAATAACTTAAAAACGTCATTCTCAAGTAACAAACAAGACAGGCTCACAATTAACAACTAACAACCAAAAAAATGAACAACTAAAAGTAAAAACTAAAACTCTCTAAACTGGAATGACCAACTGCAAAATAAGGATTGCAGCTCTTTAAATAGAGTAACAACAACTAGGGTTGCTTTACTCACAAGTCTTCAGCACCTCCTATCTTCTCTCCATGAAACCAGGATATTAAAACTCCAAAGATATTGCTAAAGACGTTTTACCAACTTCCTTAATCGAATCACATAATTAATAACAACTTACTTCCTAAAAATTATGCACTTTAGTCAGTTACACATGTCAGGACATCTGCTGTGACATCTGCTACTTTAGTAAACTTCAGGACATTTCTTAGCAGAATGTTTTACCAAATTTGTTGCCAATCAATAGGACCAATAAACTCTCCCTTTGGCAAATTTTGGCTAAAACATTATTTGGGGTGCAGGCCATACAATTAAAACTTCATTCAAGTGCATACATCAGATCAACATAGTAGAAACAACATCACAATCAAAACCAGAGTTAGCAGCGGATAATTAACATAAATGTTACAACATCAGTTGGAAAATTCAAAGATGCAGTATTTTACTCCCCCTGCACATAACACACACAGATGCACAATTGGCAATTAAATACTTTACTCCCCCTGCACAACAACTTCTCCTCACATAGTATCTCCAGTGATACACAATCAACAACAAACAATTCAGCTTTTCTTGTCAGCAATTAACTTCAACTTCTTCTTAGCATGAGAAGCACACAATTCACATCATATAATTCACAATGAATCATAGCAACAGTTCTTCCTTAGAATTCTCTTCATATCATCTACTCACACATGGAAACACATAAACATAAATAAACACAACTTCCAATACTCCATTCAGAAATGCAGATTTTCCTTGAAAATTGATCTGGCGCTGATGGTTTTCTTCTCCCTTGGAAGCCCAGTTAACTTCCATGTCTTGTTTCCTTTTGAAGCCTCAAGTTATTCTTTCATGTCCTTCAGCTACAATTTCTTCTTGAGAACTTCTCCAATACCCATTTGTTCAGAGTCTCCTTCTGATTCTGGAACTGTATCTCCTTCTGGACTTTCTTCAAAAGTTTTACTTCAACCAGAACTTCCACCTTTGTTAACTTCTGGACCTTGTCCAGAACCATCACCTTCAAAAGTTCCTCCTTCAGAATCATGACGACCACCAGAGGCTGGACTACATTTAGAAGGTCCACCTTTACAGTCATGATTACCACCAAAAACATGATCATCTCCAGAAGCTTGTCCTCTAGAACCTAAGTCTTCAGAGTTTTCACTTTTAGAAACATGATCGCCACCAGATTTTTGATCATCATCAAAATCTGGATCAAAATCAGATTCACCATCTGACTCATCTTTAGAGTCACCATAAGATTCATCATCTTCTGACTCTAACTCTTCTTCAGAACTTTCAAGTTCTGACTCTTCTTCAGAAGTTTCAACTTCTGAATCTTCTTCAGAAGTTTCAACTCCTGACTCTTCAATGCCATTTTCTGACTCAGACTAATAAAGAAACACTCCTTCAAAATTAGAATATTCAAACTCATCTTCTTCTCCTTTAGAATCAAAAAATGAAAACCTCACAGGTTCCTCTTCAGATTCATAAGCCATCAATAGTATAGGTTCATCATCTGAATCTCCTCTGGCTATTTTTTCTTCTTCTTTGTTTGACCAACAATCTCTAGCAAAGTGGCCAAACTGCTTACAATGGTAACATTGAACCATTCTCTTGTCATACTTCTCCTTTCCCTTATGATGTTTCTCATTAGAATAGAAGACTTCTGACTTCTACGACCTAGCATGTTATTTTAGCTTTTGGTCCTTGACAAAAGAAGCCTTCAGAGCCTGCACAACTTCCCTCTCAGAAGTTCTTTTAGTCAGACGAAACTCATGTGCTTCTAGACTAATTTGCAGCTCTTCTATTCTCATGGTTTCCAGATCTTTAGAATGTTCTATTGCTACAACAATGTAATCAAATTGAGGAGTAGGTGACATCAATACCTTCTCTATGATTACTTGTTCAGAAAGAGTTTCACCACAAGCCTTCATCTCATTAGTGATCATAATCACTCTAGAGATATACTCTGAAACCTTCTAATTGTTCTTCATGTTGAGATTCTCATATTGCTTTCTCAAGGACTGAAGCTTTACCTTCTTCACTGATGTGTCACCACCGTAATATCTAACCAGTGTGTCCCATACCTCATTTGACGTTATCGAATCTGCAATCTTCTCAAACACGTTCACATCCATACATTGATGGATGAAGAACAACGCCTTCTGATCTTTCTTCCTCTTGCTTTTCTGCGCCTCTCTCTCTTCTTCTGTTGCATCTTCTGCAACCTGAATATACCCATCAGTAACAAGCTCCAGAACATCTTGAGCCCAAATAACACGCGCATCTGAATCATCCATATGTTCCAGTTCTTGCCATCAAAAATGGGAAGTTTGATACTAATATTGTCATTTCCGTTCATCTTCTATCTTGTACAGTGCACTCAGATCTTCACTAAACACAGTGTTTCCGAACCCCACAGAATCAGAAAAAGTGATTCTGTTACAATTTTGTTCAAAGATTCAACGTGAATTTCAAAATCAAAATCAATCACACAACACTCACGTTTCACTCGTGTTTTCATGTGTTTCTAACCGGAGCTCTAGATACCAATTTGTTGGTGCACAAGAATCAAAGATGATTGAAATAATGGAAGAATAAAAGAGAATGACGGCTACACAAAGAAGAAAGAAATAAGGATTGTTGTTATAAATGACATCTACCACTAGTCTATTTATACAAAGATAAAATTGTCACATAGGCCCTAATAAAGGTAAACTTAATAACTAAGCAAACAATACAAACTAGAAAATATTAAAGTACCCTTAAAACTAAACTTAACAGCTACGCTCAAAACCCAGAAGTTAAACATACTTTTGGACACAACCTCATAAGCTTCAACTTCTAACTAACAACAACTTCTAGCTAATCAACCTGAGAAGCTCTACTGTTTCTGAACAACAACATTAGAGCATCAGAACTTCTGATTAACAACAACTTCTGAATATTGAATTACTCTTCAATAGTTAGCTCAAAGAAACCATATTTCTAATTATTATATTTCTTTTATTTTTTATTACTCTATGCAATATAATTAGACTTATTTAACTCAATATATGGTTTAATGTTCTTTTTGTTTTTGGTGAAAACTCTATGAGTTTCTATATGATAGTAGTCTTTTGATTTAATTTTGAATTTTTTCCACATTTATAGTCATTTGAATTTATAAGTTGGTATGTTCTTAAATATATTCTACATATATTTGAGGCTAATGCATACCTTAATGATTAATTTAATTCATGATCCAGTCCCCCAGGAAATATCTCGAATGAAAAATCTCATATTTGCTAATGTTTATTGCTCATAACTCTTGATACCTCTCCATCATATCTTGATGCATATGTACTTTGACATTGTCTCAATATTGATGTACTTTTTTATGTCTATGCATATTTTAAAATTTTAGAATAAAATAATTCTTTTATAAAATTTATTCTAAAATAATTATATTAATGCATTTTAAATTATGAAAACTTTTGTTTCCATGCACTTGATAAACATAACTTGTTAAAGGTAAACTCGTAACATCATGTAGATATTATTAAAAGAGGGGGTAATTGAACATCACCGTGTTCTCACATAAGTTTACCGTTTGTTGTTAAATTAGAAATTGGAAAATTGACCCTCCTGCAACCGTTTGTTTTGTTTCCAGACACTTGATCATTTTTACTGCTTGCTTCTTTTACTCAGTGTATCTCTTTTCTCTCATAGTTATTCTAGCTCACAACAATATTATTCCTTGGTTCAAATTGAAATGATGTTAAATTCGATTTAATGAAAGTTCAACCAATTATCATGTTATTGTAGGAATTGAAGCAAATGCAGTGCAAGGTTTTCTTGGCCACACCGTTAGTGGTATGGATGCCAATCCGTCCATTCCTAAGTTTACTCTTGAGGTTCTATTTGATGGCATGGTTCATTACCCATCAATTGATTTGAGCCATGTTGATGTATCATCTTCAGCAATTGAGATGCTACCTAACGAAGAACGAATAGCTGCCGGAAGAAGTAGTTCAACTTGTGTCATATGTTTAGATGCTCTAGCAGAAGGAGCATGCATACGACGTGGCTATGTTGTTGGATGCATGTCTTGCTTGAATGAAGGTAAAACCAAGAAATAAAGTTGCCCTGTTTGCCGAGCTAAGACAAACCATAGCTTTTCTATATCACTATACCTAATTTCAGGGCCATTTAGCACTCGACTAAGATAATACACAGTTCTTTCGACACTACTTTCATCTTCTTGAACTAACATACTTCTTATAGTCGATTCTGAGGCTGCTATATACAACCTCATAGGCCTATTTCTAACTGGAGGTGCCAATATAGGAGGTTTTGCTAAATATTCTTTGATTTTGTCGAAAGCCTCTTGATGCTCCTTCTGCCAGATGAACTCCTCATTCTTTAGTCGAAGCAGTGGTGAAAATGCTTTAGTTTTGCCACTTAAGTTTGATATGAACCTCCTTATAAAATTTATTTTACCCAACAAAGACTGAAGTTCCTTCTTGGTCGACGGAGGTTTGACGTCCATGATGGTTTTGGTCTTGCTTTGATTGACTTATATGCCATTTTTATGTACTACAAAACTAAGGAAATCTTCTTCCTGTACACAAAAAGCAGAGTTTAATGGATTCATTTTCAGTCCATATTTTCTCATCCTTTCGAAGGATTTTCAAAGGAGCTCCAAGTGTGTCGGCTTACTATTCGACTTTATTAAAATATCATTGATGTAAACCTGCATAAAATCTTCAATAAAGTCATGGAACATAGAATTCATTACCGTTTGGTATGTTGCTCCGATATTCTTCAAGCAAAATGGCATAACCACCCATTCATATGTTCCTAACGCCCCCGGGCAACGAAATTCCGTCTTTGGCACATCTTCATCTTCAATAAAAGTTTGGTTATAACCAGCATAACCATCAAGCATACTTAAATATTCAAAGCCACAGTCGAATCGACTAGCATTTCAGCCACTAGCATAACATATTCATCCTTATGAGTGGCAGCATTTAAGTCTCGAAAATCAATGCACACTCTAAGTTTTCCATTTTTCTTAATGACTGGCACAATGTTGGCCAACCATTCGACATACCTTGCAGTTTTGACGAACTTTCTTTTGAGGAGTCTTTCTCCTCTTTGATCTTCAACATAATTGCTGGAGCAAAGCGTCGAGGTGTTTGTTTCACTGGCTTTTTCCCAACTTTTATTGGCAACCTCAGCTCAACCAATTCCCTGCTTAAACCTGACATTTCGTTATAATCCCAAGAAAAACAATCTTTAAATTCATTCAATAAAGATATTAGCTTAGATTTGAGCTTTTGATCGATGTTGGCGCTAATATAAGTTGGTCTCTTATCACCCTGTGCGCCAAGGTCGATTTCTTTTAAGGGATCTTGTGGCTGCATCTTTTCTGGTGCCATGTGATCCTTTTCAAAACCTAGAGGTTCATCGTCATATATGCAGTTGAAACGCTGCTTATCGATGTCTTCTCCGACCAACTTACTTTTATCTGGTGGTTTTGCCTCAATAGCCATAATAACTTCTTCTGAAATTTGAATTTTATTGGCTTCTACACCCATATTCTCTTCAGCTTCTAGGGCCGAATTTATTCTGTTTTCGGCAATATATGCCAAAATCCTTTTTAGAGCCTCTAGCTTAGACATCACCGTCATGGTCGTTTCCCGAGCCTGTCGGCACAGGGTCTTCTGCATATGGATCCTCCAGAGGTTCCACGTCCCACATAAAACCATGAATCTCATGTAGTTATAGGGAAACAAATGCCTCGTTTAAGTTGGCATATACTTCCTCAGCTGGGTGACAAGGATCAATGTTGTCTAGCTTCCTATCGAACTAATTATGGCCGACATTATTAACATCTGCCATGAAATAACCCTGGTCGGCCTCAATGTTTTCCACGATGTCGTCTTCTCGCCAAATTATCAGGCGTTGGTGCATAGAAGATGATACAACTCCAATTCCATGTAACCACTCTCTTCCTACCCTCAAATTGTAGCTTGCTTTCCCTTGGATAACCATAAAGATGGTCGGCCTAGTTATTGAGTCGACGGTTACATTAACCTGGATTACTCCCATAGTGGTCTTTGTTCTTCCTTCGTAGTCCGACAGGACCATGTTGTGAGTTCTGATATTGGTGTCAAATTTACCGATTTTCTTCAATGTGTGGTGTGGCATTATGTTAAATATAGCGCCACAATCCATTAACACTTTGTTAATGATTGTGCCTTCAACCTTTTCCCTAATCAGCAGAGGCTTTAGATTGCTTCTCATAACCATGTCACGTCTTTCGAAAAAGGAATCTTGGCTCTCATTAGAGCCATTATTCATCACAAAATAACAAGTTAGCTTATGCAAAGCCATTTATGTAGCCTCGACATTATCAATGTCCTCTACTTCAGTTGGAATGTTGTATTCCTCAGGGAGCATGGACACAACATTGACCAAAATGTCAAGACTTTCTCTGAGTTAGAGGCAAAATCATCCATTGCTTTGTCGGAGTCTTTAGCGACTGGTTTGTTGACAATCTCCTTGATCTATTGTTTGACAACAGGGTCTACCTTCACCCTGTACTTCCTCTAACCTCTCTCTTTGTCGACAACATTTGGTTTGGAAGCAGCAGCGTCTTGTCTTTCAGCTTACTTTTTCCTTTGAAATCGCCTCCATTGGGTTTGACTTATAGGATTCTTTCCCATGTAATTTTCAGATACATGGCAATTTTTCTCAGATCAAACTTCGAGACGGTAGCTCATTGGAGCTTTCCCTTTCACATCCTTCACAACATCATCGACATTGGATGCCCCCACAGTAACTTGGGGCTTAATCCAAGTGCCTTTGGGTGCAGCAGCTGACGAAATGAAAGTTTTCGGCTTGGCCTAAAATGCCTTCCTGGGATCTCTTTTCTTCCATTGGGCTCTCCCATTCTCCAGCTGTAACCTCTAGAAATTTTCAGCAGTAACCCTATCAGTCAGAGCACTACTACTTGGGCACAAACCGACTTGGGCGCCCTTATTCTTGCAACGATAAAGAAATTCCATCAAATCTTCATCATCTTTTGGGTAGACATCAGCTAGCTTAACATTTGGGCTTTCACCAATGCTTTCCTCGACCATGTTGTCATTAGGAAATTCAGTAACATCCACCATATTGATGTCGACAAGCTCAACAAACAAAGCATCTTCTTATCTTAGAGGGTCAGTGTCGATTTTTAACTTTCTTGCAGGGAACTTCAGTCGACCCTCCTGGAGTGATTTCTGGACCAAATCCCTGAAAAGAAAACATCGAGAGGTTGTGTGACCATGATAGTTATGATATTTACAAAAACCTCTTTTTATCGTTGTTCTAATGGTGGTAATTTAGCATTTGGGGGTACTAATATTTGACCATCTTTTACTAATACATCAAAAATATCTTGGCATTTACTAACATCAAAAGTATAAGTTTTTACAGGGAGTTTTGAGCTAGTTTATACAACAAGGCTTTTTCCTTTGGCAGGAAACAATGACTTGCATTCATATGCATGCCCTGATTTCAATTTAGCCACATCGGCATCTGCCTCAGTCGGCGAGATGTAGTCGACTTCATATATGGGATCTGTGTCATCATAATCGATGTAGGCTACCTTCTCTTTCTTAGCCAGCCTTATTATGTCTAACTTTTTCTAGTCGAAAGCGCTCAAGGTGTCGAACCCTTGTAGCCAGTTGTGACATACTCTTGACAAAAGTTGGGTCTATTTTCTTCCTAATGGAATAGTCTAGACCTCCAGCATCCATTTGAACAAGTTCATGTTCAGGCACTTGGGTAAAGCACCTTGCTTTTAATGATCGAAACCTATTTAGGTAGTCATCTATTGTTTCAGAAAACTTCCTCTTAATGTTTGATAACTCGACCAAACTAATTTTTGAATGTCCCTCATAAAATTGTTCATGAAAAAGTTTTTCTAACTTCAACCATGAATCAATAGAATCAGGGGGCAAGGTGGTAAACCACGTGAATGCAGCCTTAGTAAGGGATGAAGGGAAATGTTTTACCCTCAGGATTTCATTATTATCCATGTCCCCCGACTCAGTCAAGTACCTAGCAATATGCTCAATTGTTGATTCCCCTATAACTCCCCCAAACTTAGTATACTTAGGAATTTTCCATCCTCTAGAGTTTTCAATTTGCAAAATATACTCAGATAATGGGGAAAAGTACGTTGGCCTTTTCAGTGTGGTATTCATGCCATTTCTAGCCATAAATCTCTCGACAATATTGGTCAAATTATTTTTGACACCTAATTTCTCATGTCAAATTTGATCAAGAACCTGGTCAGCCTCTTGTTGTCTACGAACCAACACCCTGGGCGGGTCGACAACAACATTTCTTTGAGGCGTTGCAACTTGACCTTGATACACAGTCTCCTCCTCTAGTTCCCCTATGTCCCCTTGAGCAGGTATGGCCTGTAGAACTGGTGGCCCTTGTTGGGCAGGAACTTGGGGGGCACCCAAGAAGTTACACAAACGTGTCAACTATGCAATTACTTGTCGATTTGTTTCAGCGGACTGCCTATTATTTTCAACCGATTCTTGTACTATAGGGTTAAATACATTACCCATTTGATTAGTTTACATCTACTAGAACGATTTCAATGTACTACGGCTAAAAAAAAACGGTTGCTATATATCATAAAACAATTGTTTCCTAAAAGATAACAACTGCAACGTTTTTTTTGGTAAAACGGAGTGCAACCGTTGCTGCTGGAAACCGTTCTCTAAGAAAAATGACAACAACGGTTATGCACAAGGCGTTGCAGTTGAGTAAAAAACCGTTCTGAAAAGCTAAAGCAACGCCTCAGTTTGGCACGGTTTGAAAATTATTCTCACAGGTAAAGGCAACGGTTTTATAAGATTTTGCAACGGTTTTCACACGTTGTCGTGTAGTTAAAATGTTATAGTGAATATTGATTCTCAAAATATGGAAATTTTTGTTTTTCTTAACAAAATAGGGAAACTGGAAAGTTCTCGAACTTGTCGCAATGATCTTTTCAAATTTGATCGATACAATGAACTTGCAGTTAAATTTTAACATAACCGTGTTTAGACAAATCCTATCATGAATTTTGTTATATATGCTAATTCTCAAAGTGTGTTAATCTACCAGGACATGTAGATTATCTTCTATGAAACATGTGTATTTTGCACTCGACCATGATACCAATAAATACCTCGTACCGGTGTGTTGTTTCATATGCATTTGCGACAGTTGACGGTCATAATTGTTCATACCCAGCCAAGATACCAGCTTCTTATCTTGATAATAATCTTAGATGAACTTGATACGTGCTTTCAGTTTTTTCCATAGGAGAAATTGAAACCTCAGGAGAAAGGTATATTTCAATCATGTAAAGGTATATAGATGTGAGTAATTTCACTGCAAGTTCACTTCTTGGAGGAAGGGGCAGAAAAATTGTAAAATAATTTGTTGCAAAGGTGCATAATAATTTAGTGGCTTATATCATTAAACTCCTTTTACATAGTACATGTATCTCATGTTTTGAATTTGTTGTCTAGCTTCCATTCTATGTGTGTAATTGAAAAAATTCAGTGTATCCCTGTTTAGAATTTTCTTTTTTTGCATACCTTATGTTAATAACTTCTTTGGTGCTGATGAATGGGTTATTTGGTTTAGTTGGAAATGAATAAATATAGCATAAAGTGTCTCAAAAGTACAATGAAATTATTTGGTTTTTTTTGTCTCATTTAACAATTTGACAAAATTTGTAACATTTAACATAATGTTATAGGCAGGTTACCTCAAAGAAACCATATTTCTAATTTTTATATTTCATTTCTTTTTTATTACTCTATGCAATATAATTAGATTTCTTTAACTCAATATATGGTTTAATGTTCTTTTCTGTTTTTGGTGAAAACTCTATGAGTTTCTTTATGATCGAAGATATGATAGTAGTATTTTGATTTAATTGAGAATTTTTTTCAGCATTTATAGTCATTTGAATTTATGAGTTTGGTATGTTCTTAAAATTATTTATACATATTTGAGGCTAATGCATAATAGCATGTGGGAAATTTGTTGTGGTGGAAACATTAATGATTTAATTCATGATTCAGTCCCCCAGGAAATATCTCGAATGAAAAGTATCATATTTGCTAATGTTTATTGCTCATATTGGTACCTCTCCATGATATCTTTATGCATATGTACTCTGACATTGTCTCAATATTCATGTGCTTTTTTATATCAATGCATATTTTAAAATTTTAGAAGAATATAATTCTTTTATAAATTTTTTTTCTAAAATAATAGTACTAATGCATTTTAAATTATGAAAACTTTTGTTTCCATGCACTTGATAAACATAATTTGTTAAAGGTAAACTCGTAACTTCATGTAGATATTTTTTAAAAGAGGATGCAATTGAACACCACCAAGTTCTCACATAGGTTTACGGTTTGTTGTTAAATTAGAAATCGGAAAATTGAACCTCCTGCAACCGTTTGTTTTGATTTCAGACACTTGATCATTTTTACTTGTGAGATATTGGGTCGAACTCTATTGTGTCGAAGGATGGTAGAATTGTTAGCATCGAATTGGGCCTATTTGTTATGTCCAATTGGTTAAGTTAGCTTGTACCCTAAGTTAGCTTGTAATGGGTATTTGTGATAAAAGCCCATTAGTTTAGTATGTTAGGTTTATTATAAATAGCATACTAGTCTCTCATCATTGTATATTGCAAATCCTAATTTAGGGTGAGAGGGTTATTTGTTATTCTTGTATACTTGTAATCTTGGTTTTAAGATAAAGGAAAGAATAACAGTTAATAACCAATCCTTGTGTTCATCGTGTTCTTCATTCTTTTTCCCTACAAGCTTATATATATTTGTTTTAAGGCATCCGATTCACAACAAATTGGTGCGGTGAGCGTGGAGAAGATGCCTTCGACAAAGTATGAGATTGAAAAGTTCACCGGAGTGAACGATTTCGGTCTGTGGCGTTTGAAGATGAAAGCCCCACCGGTTCAAGGTTGTTTGGAAGCGTTGAGGAGAGTCACCATGAACGAAGAGTTGACGGCGAGAAGAAGGCAATGATAGAGAAGGCCCACAGCAATTTTGTTGAGCCTTGGTGATAAGGTTCTTGACGGTATCAAAGGAGACGACGGTAGGGTTATGGGTGAAACTTGAAAGTTTGTACATGACTAAATCGTTGGTGAATCGACTACCGAAGCAAGCTTTGTATTCATTCAAGATGATTGAAGACAAAGTGTTGGTGAGCAGTTGGATATGTTCAACAAGTCGATTCTTGATCTTGAAAATATTGATGTGAAGATTGATGATGAAGATCAAGCTGTTGCCGCTGCGGATCACATGCCCACTTCAAAGAAACTCTCTTGTATGGAAGGGAGTCCCGACCTTTGAAGAGGTTCAATCACCTTGTATTCAAGGACTTGAATGAACGAAGGAGCATAAACCTTCGACGGTTGGTGAAGGTTTGACGTTAAAGGAAAATTCTTGCGAAAGGATAATAAGTTCGACAAGAAGAAAGGTAAAAGTCAGCAGAAGTTTTACAGTGGTGAAGCATCTGGTATTCGATGCTATCATTGTAAGAAGGAGGGTCACACAAGAAAAGTGTGCCCTGAACGCCTGAAAGATCATGGAGGAAAGGATAATGGCAATGCAGCTATTGTTCAAGATGATTTCGACTCATCTGATGTTCTTGTGGTTTCAAGCAGCAACTCGTCGAAGGAATGGATTATGGATTCTGGGTGCACTTGGCACATGACTCCAAACAAAGACTTGTTCGAGGAATTATGTGATCAAGATGGTGGATCTGTATTGCTGGGAAACAACAAAGCTTGCAAGATTGCAGGTATTGGATCTGTGAGATTCAAACTCCATGATGAGTCAATAAGGTTATTGAACTGAAGTCAGGTATGTACCTGATTTGAAGAGAAATTTGATTTCTCTTGGTGAATTCGACAAGAAAGGATATGTTTTCAAGGAGAGAAAAGTATCCTAAGAGTCATGAAGGGTCGAAGGAAGTCTTGAGAGGCGTGAAGAAACAAGGCTTGCCCTTGTGGTGAAGTTGTAAGTGGTTCGACAAATGTTGCATCCACGAAACCGTTGTCGAAGATGTAACCGCACATGAGATTAGGCCATGTCGTGAAAGGGTGTGGTCGAATTGGGAAACAAAATTTGCTTGGTGGAGACAAAGTCGAAAAGTCAAGTTTTGTGAACCACTGGAAAAACTTGTAGAGTGAAGTTCAACAAAGGCAAACAAAGAACACATGGATCCCTTGATTACATCCATGCCGATCTTTGGGGCCTGCAAGGTGTCCATCACATTCGTGAGCAAGGTATTTTCTATCTATAGTAGATGACTATTCCGAAAGTTATGGGTATTCATTCGTAAGACTAAGGATGAAACTTTTGAGAATTTCAAAGGTTGGAAGACTCGGTCGAAACCAAACCGCGTAAAGGTCAAGAGGTTGAGAATGACAATGGTCTTGAATTTTGCAATGAGGCATTCGACAACTTTTGTGCTGCCTCGGTATTGCAAGACACAACATCGCAGCACTCCACAACAAAATGGTTTGGTGAAAGGTTTAATCGAACCATCTTGGAGAGTTAGATGCATGTTGACTAGTCTTGCTTAAAGAAGGTGTTTTGAAATTTTCGGACAAATATATCGATAAACAGATGTCCTTCGATTAGATATGAAGACACCAAGAAGTTTGGTCGGGACATCCACCAAATCTCGACAAACTGAGAGTATTTGGCTTCGTAGCCTATGCTCACATTAGGCAAGACAAGGTCGAACCTAGAGCTCTTAAATGCATGTTCCTGGGATACCCTGAGGGAGTCAAAGCTTATAGGCTATGGTGCCTAGAGTCAGGTCACAGAAGGATTATCACCAGTCGAGATGTTGTTTTCAATGAAGCTGAAATGACTTTCAAGAAAACGGATGATATTGGTCGAAGTGCAGAAGTATCCGACGAAGAGCTGGAACAGGTAGATATTCCTGTTGAGGTGGAGCATGTTGATGCTGAATTGCATATCCCAGATAAAGTTGAAGAAGCAGATGATGCTGATGAAGTTGAGGAAACTGTTGATGACTATCTATTGGCAAGAGATAGGACACGAAGAGTCATCAAACCACCTCAAAGGTTTGGGTATGCGATCTTATAGCTTATGCCTTAATCTCGCAAGTGAGGTTCGGACGAAGAACCAAGAGACCATAAGGAAGTTATGAGGAGTCGAATAAGACCGAATGGTGAATGCCATGGATGATGAGATGAAGTCTCTTCATGATAACAACACTGGGAATTGATCAAGAAACCGCTAGAGCCAGTTAGTCACCGTAAATGGATTTTCAAAGTTAAGGAAGGAATCAAGGAGTGGCGTCGAAAAGATACAAGGCAAGGTTGGTTGCAAGGGTTTCACTCGAAAGAAGGTATAGATTTCAATGATGTGTTTTCTCCTGTGAAGCATAGGTCCATTCGAATGTTGCTTGCCATGGTGGCACAGTTCGATCTTGAATCGAACAGATGGATGTGAAGATCGCGTTTTGTATGGTGATCTAGATGAAACAATCCGATGAGGCAACCTGAGGGTATGTCGAAAAGGAAAGGAAGATTATGTGTGCAAGTTGAATAGATCCTTATATGGACTGAAACAATCTCCTCGACAAAGGAATAAGAGATTCGACAAATTCATGACACGCATAAGTTTCGTTAAGTCGGTTCGACCACGTGTTTACTTGATTTCGTCCTGTAATTCATTTGTTATTTTGTTGCTTTATGTTGATGATATTCTCATAGCAAGTAACAATGTCGAAGAGGTATTGAGGGTGAAGGCTGAACTCAATAAGGAGTTCGAAATGAAGGATCTAGGAGCGCTTCGTGATTCTTGAATTGACATTCAAGAGATAGAAAGCAATGGGTTATGCTTATCTCAAGAGGCATATTTACGAAAGATTCTCGAAAAGTTTGGTATGTCGAATTAAGCTGTTGGACTCCAACAAACCCTCAATTCAAGTTGAGTGTTGATCAATGTCCCAGTACTGAGGTCGAAAGAACTTATATGAATAGCATCCCATATGCTAATGTAGTTGGTTCTTTGATGTATGCTATGGTTTGTACTAGACCCGACATAACATATGCAGTAAGTCTTGTAAGCAGGTACATGGCGAATCCTGGAAAGGCTCACTGGCAAGCATTGAAGTGGATTCTAAGGTACATAAATGGGTCTCTGAATAGAGTCTTAATTTATGGTGGAGCCTTTGGTGAAGATAGTAAAGCAGCAATCGAAGGATATGTCGACTCTGATTATGCAGGTTGTATGGATTCCAGAAAATCTATTTCTGGATATGTTTTCACTATGTTTGGTACAGCTATTAGTTGGAAAGCAACACTTCAGAAGGTTGTTGCATTATCAACCACCGGCGGAATATATTGCTTTAACAAGCGTGAAAGAAGCATTGTGGCTTGAAGGTTTTGCTAAGGAGCTGAAAATTCAAGGGGAAGTTATCACTGTTAAATGTGATAGTCAAAGTGCAATACACCTGTCGAAGAATTCAGCCTATCATGAGCGAACCAAACACATTGATGTGAGGTTGCATTTCGTCAGAGGGGTAATCGAGCGTGGAAGTCCAGAAGGTTTCGACAGATCATAATGTCGATATGATCACCAAGACATTGCCTAGTTGCAAGTTTTTCCACCGTGCTGATTGATAAAGCATGAAGAAAACTAATTTCGTTAGTTGATAATAGAGTTTGTTCCAAGGTGGAGATTTGTGAGATATTGGGTCGAACTCTATTGTGTCGAAGGATGCTAGAATTGTTAGCATCGAATTGGGCCTGTTTGTTATGTCCAATTGGTTAAGTTAGCTTGTACCCTAAGTTAGCTTGTAATGGGTATTTGTGATAAAAGCCCATTAGTTTAGTATGTTAGGTTTATTATAAATAGCATACTAGTCTCTCATCATTGTATATTGCAAATCCTAATTTAGGGTGAGAGGGTTATTTGTTATTCTTGTATACTTGTAATCTTGGTTTTAAGATAAAGGAAAGAATAACAGTTAATAACCAATCCTTGTGTTCATCGTGTTCTTCATTCTTTTTCCCTACAAGCTTATATATATTTGTTTTAAGGCATCCGATTCACAACATTACTACTTGCTATTGTAGGCATTGAAGCAAATGCAGTGCAAGGTTTTCTTGGCAACACCGTCAGTGGTATGGGGTGCCAATCCGTCCATTCCTAAGTTTACTCTTGAGGTTCTATTTGATGGCATGGTTCATTACCCGTCAATTGATTTGAGCCATGTTGATGTATCATCTTCAGCAATTGAGATGCTGCCTAACGAAGAACGAATAGCTGCTGGAAGAAGTAGTTCAACTTGTGTGATATGTTTAGATGCTCTAGCAGAAGGAGCATGCATACCATGTGGCCATGTTGCTGGATGCATGTCTTGCTTGAATGAAGTTAAAACCAAGAAATAAAGTTTCCCTGTTTGCCAAGCTAAGACAAACCATATCATAAAGCTATATAATGTCCACATCCTATGGCTAATTCCTAATTCCCAGAAAGCTATCCAGTTGTATGTTGTATTTATTGTTTTTTATATTATCATTCGAGTCATTGTAACCAATGTATAATAAGGTTGTCCAAATAATATATCATGCCTATCCAATATCTCTAACCAATGCTGAAAATGTTCAAAACCATTCATAATTTTTCAAACAAAGTAGTAATGGGTAACCTGAAGAAGTGAGTATTGTGTACTTTTTCAATTCAAATTTTTCATCTCTTTTGTATCAGAACCATATTTTGTTCTATTTTTCAATATTATATTTTGTTAGTAATACTTATATTTGGACTTATTCCTCAACATTTTCTTTAACGATTTCATGGAATAATATATTTTTCAGCTTCACTATATTATTCGAATACAATGGCTCACCATATAAATACTAGGCTTTTGTGTACAACATTAACAAGTGAATCTTTATATCCATGAAGTGCCATATTGACTTCTATACTTTCTTCATATTCTTTTAAAATTATGTACTCATATTTAATCAGATCCAAAGATATGTATTCATTTCTTTTAGGTCAAATACTAAATTAGTCATGACAAAATAACAATATTACAAACTCACATATTGCAAAACCATAACTCAAACATTACAACATTGATTCTGAAAATAAACATTAAAGAAACTTCTGGTATTGTTGAAAATGTGCCTTAAGACATTTTTTGGATAAGAGAAAGAAAACATATTTTGGAGATTGCATACACCGCGAAAATCGAAAGTTTCAGAAAGTCAAAAAATCAAAAATCGGACAACTGTACAGTCATACAAACTGATGAATAGTGGCCGTACAGACGTGAATAGTAACCGTACGGATATGGATAGTGTTTTTGGGTTTTTTGGACTTTTTTTGACAATTTCTCGTTTTGGGTGTTCACTACAAGAAAAACATCATTTAGCTTTAATATTTTAGCGTCTGCCCCGACTCCGACGCTAGTAGCGTTACATTTACGTCGCTGACAGCCGACACTAACAGGAAAATCCACTTGTTTTATTTTTTTTGAAATATTTATTTATAGTGTCTGCCATAGCCGACGCTACCTTTGATCTTCATATTTTCATTTCCACCCACCAATTTGCTTTGCCTCCTTTCTATTTAAATTTTTAAATAAATTTTTATTTTTATTTTTAGCGTAGGTGGTAACCGACGCTACTGTTGACCTTCAGATTTTCAATTCCCTCCACCTATTTCATTTGCCTCCTTTTCATTTAATTTTTTTAAATAAATATTTAGTTTTAATGTTAGCGTAGGATATGGCCGACGCTACAGTTGATGTTCATATTTTCATTTCCGACACCAATTTCATTTGCCTCCTTTTTATTTAAGTTTTTTAAATAAATAATTATTTTTATTTGTAGCGTGGGCTGCAGCCGACGCAACTGTTGATCTTCATATTTTCATTTCCCTCTGTTTCATTTGCCTCCTTTTTATTTAATTTTATTAAATACATATTTATTTTTAATCTAGCGTAGGTTGTGGCCGACGCTACGATAATATATTTATTGTATAATATAATAATATTAGTATAATACATTTTAAATATATATATATATATATATATATATATATAATAAATTTAAACACAAATAATACTATAAATTATAAATTAAATTAAATTTATACCTAAAATTTAAACATTAATAAAAAAATCAAAAAAATATTAAACTCAAATTTATAAAAATAAAATTAATATGATAAATCAATAAATCAATAAAATAAAATAAAATTTTAACTAAATTAATTAAATTATATTAAACTTGAATTCTAATTTATAAAATAAAACTAATATTATAAAATTATATATTATTAATTAAATGAAATAGTCTAAAAGTAAAGTAAAAATAAAAAAGAAAACAACTGAAAATTGCTTTAGTCCCTGTATCACGCTTGCTTCAGCTCCACCTTCTCAAAACCGCTTCTTTGGTCATTCACGCTTCACCCGCTCCAAAACCGGTCGGTTATCCCTGTCAAAATCGATTATGCTTTTGTTTCTCCTTCTCCAATTGCGAGTGAGCTTCAATTTCTGCAAATAGTTTCTCAAAATGGCTTCTGAGTCTTTATTATAACCGATTTCAACATGTTATTGTTCAGGTTCGATTCGTTAGTTAAAAATCATCAAAGAGCTCAACGATTCTCATTTGGAAATCACGTTATTGATCAGGTACGATTCACATAAATGCTTTTCAGTGTCTCATTTTCGTTCTAACTCATTTAGGGTTTGTTTGGCAGAAACGCTCTCAGTCTCGCTCTGAGTCTCACACAAAGTTCAATCTTCATTTGATATGGTGTAAGCGTTTCTACTCATTTGATTTAGGGTTTTGGTGTAATATCCATTTAGATTCCTTAATCACCATATCAATTTGCATCTTCTCATTTCTTTCGTTTCACGACATTTCAAGGGATCGCTTCAGGAAATAGCTTTAGGGTTCGATTAATATTCAAGGGATCGCTTCAGGAAATAGCTTCTAGGGTTTGATTTTAAGGTTTAAATATGTGTTTCTTCTCATATAAATTGTTATCACTTTCTGAAAGATTCATTGTATTTTGTTAAGAATGTTTGTACGTTTAATACATTGGCCTATCTATGCTTGAATACTTCTTAGTCTGTTTCATTGTTTATGCTTGAATACTGCTTACATTTGTACTTTATTAACTAGTACATCTCTATTAAGTGTAATAATTTAGATATGAATTTACTGTTGTAACTTAGTTACAGTTTCTTAATGTCGAGATTATGTATGTGAAATAAAATTTAAAAGGTCGAGATTATGTCTTAATATGTGAAATCAAATTTAAAACTTGAGCTGATTGACTTCAAATCAACACAACTGAAATCTATTACTACTATGGTGTACAAAATATAGAAGATAACTTGAATCTGTAATAATTTGGTGATAGGTGATTGTGTCTATTTATAATTTGGTGATATGAAATTGGACATAAGTATAAGTTTCAAAGACAATTGTTTGACACAACTAGTTAGAGTAGATTTTAGCAATAATAATAAGGATTAGACTATTTAGAGAAAAGAAGAGGTTAAAACTACAATTGTTCTGTCTAGTAGGTTGTAAATGTTAGAGAAGTTATATAACAGAGGCACAAATATATACATAATACAAGACATACAAGAGTAGAACAATTTCAATGCCTTGCTGCCTAGCACCGCAGTTTCCCAAATCAGATGCAGCTTAAGCCGCCTTGGTTAGAGCTCTGGACATCCACAATGCTCCATTTGAAAAATTGCTACTATTTATGACAGAGTTTGCAGCGGCTACAACTGATCTTCCAGTTGCCGATGCCGCTTCTATGGTTGTTTCTAAGACGTTATACTTCTGATCGACAAATTTAACAGCTTCGTAACCAGCAGATATCTTATCAATGAGGCCGATTCTTTTGCTCAATTCAGAAACCTTGGTTGTTGCATTGGCAGAAACAAATTGACTGCTATGATGTGTCTGAAATTGGCCTTATGAAAATATTGAGTTCCAAACCGTGATCAAAAATATGTAATCATTAGCAACGTAGAAAATTAAATTAAAATACATATTGTTGATGTTATGTTCTCTCTGCCGATGCATGATTTAATAACATTATGGATGTTAACTTCAGAACTTGATGTCTGGAACTACAACTACACTCTTGTGCCTTTAGAATTTGATGTCTGGAATATTATATTGTGTTTCTTTCTTGATAGTTTTTCAGTTGTATATAATTATTTCTTTCTTTCTTTATTGCTAATCTGCTGCATTAAATCAGTACCTGCATTGCTCAAACTTACTGCTAATAGGATGTTGGTATAGACCTAAGTTCCCTTTCATAAACAGGCATGGCGTGCTTCTATAGACCTAAGGACTTTCTATTGTAGATAATAGGATGTTAGTTTTGCATTAAAATTTATCCAATTCACTTACTCGAAGCATCGGTTTCCACGACAAACTTTTTTTTTTAATTCGGCAAACTTAAAACAAGGACACTCGCTAATGCTTGTTTTAAGTGATCAAAAGCAATGGTAGGTTTCTCGTACCAATGAAAACTATCCTTTTTTAACAAATTAGTAAGTGGTTTGCTATCTTACATAAGTCTTTTACAAACCTGCGATAGTATCCGTATAACCTCAAAAATCCTCATAAGTGCATAAGATTTTGTGGGACAAGCCAAGAACTGACAGCAATAACCTTGGCAACAGTTAAATACGGAGAATCAAGACTATGACTGATTTTTTCTGTACTATATTGTTTTTTTTAATGTTTACATAATTCCCTATGAACTTGCCTTGTTAATTCTTTTTCTATTTGTATCTTGCAGGAAAAAATCATCAAGGTAGAGATTTATCAAGTCACAACCTCACAATATCTCATTAACAAGGATTGCAGAAAATCATGTATGTCTTTTATTATATTAGTTAGACCTTAATTATTAGTATCCATTGATTTTCTTCTCTTAGTAAGTCCAGAAAGATCAACCAGTGTCAAATTGACAACTGCCAAAAAACAAATTCAATGCATGAAGAGTTTGAACTTAAAAATAATTCAACTATGCATGTTATGAGTTCTCACCAACTTAAAAATATTTAACTGCCAACTGTATTTAGCTCACCACGAGGGGAGTAGATACTTAGATGTATGGAAACAGATGAAATACCCTTGGAGTGACTTGTTTCTCTATCAGTCTCATCCGCGATTTCCTGCCTAACAGCATCTACAGAACAAGGAATATTATTAATAGTAACTAGTGGAAAAACAACAGTAGTAAAGAATATTAGTAATAGTAACAATTTTATCTTAAAATTTATTTAACTTTTTTATGGGAAGGTTAAATCAAATTATATGTTGTATTAAATATTTAAAAACATAATATAATTTAAAAAGTAATTTCATAAAATTGCATTTTCTAAAAATTGCATTTTTGATAAGATTGTGAATTTTAAGATATGAAATTACTTTTTGATAAAATTGCATTTTTAGAAATATAATTTTTTTGAGGTTATATGCATGGATGTAAAATATAGACTATTTTCTCTTTCTCCTTGTTGTACTGGAGTATTATATTTTTTCTAAGCTAAAAAAGGGTAAAAACATAGAAAGTGCCATGTGATATGGCTGAGTTAATATGCAAAAACTCTTGCACATAAAATGTATTCACTGTCTAACTCATTTTGTCATGAGTTAATATGCAAAAACTTCTAAAATAGCATCAACAATCAAAAGGATTAGATGTATTCATCTTTTATATTTATTTTAATTAATCGATATTTTTATGTAGAAAATGGATCGAAGTTGGATGTATGATAGAGTAAACTTCGATAGGTACGTTTTGAAAGATGAATTTGTTAGTGGAGTTGAAGATTTTGTCAATAAAGCCATGAATCGACCACAATTTTTAAATGAGGGGGGATAAGGTGTCCTTGTGTGAAATGCATCTGCATTCTCTTGAAGACGCCTAATGAGGTCAAACGTCACTTGTACAAATATGGTTTTTTGCCCAACTATTATACATGGATTGATCATGGATAAGAGAATCAAAATGTGGACCTTCGTGGTCATTGTAGTAGCGGTGGGAATGTTCGTGGAGATAATACAAGTGATGAAGAACAATTTGAAGCAATGAATGAAATGGTCTCTGATGTTTTCAGGCCATTTATCAATGTCCCAAATGTGAATGCTGATATGGAAAATGAAACGATTGGTGAGGGTGAAGTACCAAATGAAAAAGCTCAACGATTTTATGATGAATTGATCTCTGCAAACCAACCCATTTATGAGGAGTCCCGACTATCTATTATTAGCTGTTGGCTGCCATGTCTAATTTGCATGTTCCTCAAAAGGCCATGGATTTTTTCTCTCAAATGCTAATCGATGTTTGTCCAACTAAAGGATGCTTACTTGAAAACTATTACCGAGTGAAGAAGTTGGTGTCTAAGTTAGGATTAGAGGTTGAGAAAATTGATTGTTGTGTGAATGAATGCTTATTATATTTTAAATAAGATAGTGACTTAACTAAATGTAGAGTTTGTGGAGCTGCTAGGTATGTTCCTCGAAAGTGTGGAATGGGAAAATATAAAGATGTGGCAGTGAAGAGAATGTTCTATTTTCCAATCATTCCTAGGTTACAACGACTTTTTTCTTCAAAGGAATCTGCAGCTAAAATGAGATGGCATCGTTAGAACCCTAGCAATCAAAATGTTTTCGTCACCAATCTAATGGAAAAGCATGGAAACACTTCGATGAAGTATATCCCGATTATGCTAGTGACCCAAGAAATGTAAGATTGGGTTTATGTACTGGGGTTTATCCCTTACATTCAAGCCTCTTGTACTCCATATTCATGTTGGCCGATAATAGTCACACCATACAATCTCCCTCCCAAAATTTGCATGACCAAAACATACTTGTTTTTGACTTGTCTTGTTCTAGGACCGTACAATCCGAAAGCTAAAATAGATTGGATTTACCTCTTTACTGATCCTGTAATTAATTAACAAACATTTTCCTTTGTAGGTTAAGTCCAGGCGGCCTTGTCGCCAAAATGTGCAGAATCATTATAGAAAAGATGTGCTACACGACTGCGTGATATATTGCAAAAGGCTAGAACGAAGGCGCACAAGCCTCCTTGGATGGTGTAGATACATGGGAGTTTATTCTTGATAAGTGGAAGTCAAAAGAGTTCAAATATGTCTCCCATCAAAATATGGTTAATAGATCATCAAGCAGAGGTGGTGCAGTCCATACGTCTGGTCGTATAGCTCACCATGATGTTGTACTTGAATTGGTATGTATTTTATTTCGAATTAAAATGAGTTATTATAATTATATCTAATATACATTAATATTGTGACCATATATATTTTCTTTAATTATAGGCTAAAAAACTCAATCGACCCGCATATCCGGATGAGCTCTTCATTGCCACCCATAAAAAGAAGAATGGAGCGTGGGTTGACGAGCGTGCAGCGACAACAGATGTAAGTTTTTTTTTTTGTAGTCTTTAAGTGATAAACTGAATGTAGTTTTTTTTGTTTACATAGAGGTAGTGATACACACTGTATATTCTGTAACTCCCTGCAAATATTTTGTTTTGTACTTATTGTGGCTACTGTATAGCAAAATTGATTTACTTGGTATAATTGTGGATACTGTAACTCCCTTCAATTTTGATTTTAATATTTTATTTATGTAACTTGGTATAATTGTAACTTGCTAATTTAACATCTTTGACGCATCAATCTTATGTTGGACAAGAAATGTATGTGAGTAGTCTTACACAAGCCACACAAACTGGTGATGTGGATGGAACAACAAGAATACTAATATGGAAAGAAGTTGCTGGAGGTAAAGCACGAGGGCGATGTTATGGATCTGTACAATTGGCGCGCAACGTAAGATATGGACTGAGCTTCTTGACACAGGTGTCAATTACAAACCCCAATAGAGAAGCAGATAGCCAGGCCATATAAGCTACCAGAGCTGAAGTTGCTGGTGCACATGAAGAGGTGGCACGAGCTAATGCACGAATAGATGAATTGGCAAAACAATTTGAAGAATTTAGGAAAATGTTTGATATGTTTCGGTCACGCCAGACAGGTCCTTCTAGTGCTCCTACGAGTGAATATTCTCATTATAACTTTTCGGTATTTTACTACTCCTTTGACTTTAATTTCTTTCTCTCTTTTTTATCTTCCAGGTGAGAGTATTGACTTGGTCCTTGTTCAGTCTCGAGTCTGTTATAGTGACCACTATTAAAGTTTACAATTATATTTGAATGATAGTAGGAAGTAATTCACATAGTTTCGAATTTAGAATGTAGATTTTGAGTTTGTTTCAATTGTAGTTCACTTCTTAAGAATTTGAGTCTGTTAATGTGTGTCATATTCATAGGCATAATTGGTAGAAATATCAACATGGGACATACTACATTGTTGTAAATGTTTGTAAAGAACTCTTTGCTGCAAAAAAAATATCGGCGTATTGTTGAATGTTCTTTAAATAGAAACATTATTTTTTCCATTGCATCTAGACTCCTACTAACTTTTATATTATTTTTTAAATGTTGCAGGAGGATGAGGAAGGTGATGGTGATGGTGACGGTGACAGTCATGGTGATGATGATGTTGATGGTGATGATGATGGTGGTGATGATGATGGTGATCAATAGAGTTGATTTATGTCTAGATTATCTTATGAGTACCTTATGTCTAGTTTAACTTATAAGTATACTTATTTTGGTACATCTTAGCGTGTATAAGTAAACTTGTTTATAGGATTTTTTTATAAATATTGTATCACTATGAAGATTTATCAGTTATGTATCACTATGAAGATTTATTAGTATTGTATCATATTTTTCAATTTATTGGTGTACTTGAAAATGTATTGCTTTTATTGAAAAGCAATTAAATTACGTTTACTAATACTATTGTATCATATTTTATAATTTATAGATGTAATCAAAATTGGTTTGACATATAATTTATAGATGTATCATATTTTATAATTTATAGTTATAATTGTAAAAAAAAATGAATTTAGAAAAAAAATAGGCATTTAAATAAACATTAGCGTCGGCCTAAGCCAACTCTAATTTCCCGAAAGATAACACCTTATTTTGAGCGCAAGCCAATCATAAACGAACACGTTGTGTACTATAGCGACATATATAGCTGACGCTATTTATGACATGTAAGGTTTATGTTAAGTGGAAACCGAATCACATACAACCATGTGTTATTAGTTAGCGTTGCATAGAGATGACGCTAATGACGGCAGTGTCCCGTTAGCGCTCATAAAAGCCGACTCTACTTTAGCGTCGGCCTCTAGCTACTGTTAGCTTCGAGCTTTGAAGTGACATCCCCGACACCGACGCTAACGCAACGCTAATACGTATTAGCATCGGTTTTTGTACTGTTAGCGAGGGTTTCAAGCCGACGCTAATATGTTGTTTTCTTGTACTGGTTTCGGTTTTGGTCCATGGATCCATGTTTGATTGGATTATGTTTTTAGGCTTTAGTTGGTGAATATTTTCTATTATAAATATGTATCTCTTCTATTATTACATTATGACAATCTTAGAGTTGACACCAAAAGGGAGAATAAGGGTTTAAAGACATTGTATAGGGTTTCTTCTATTTTCAAAGGAAACCTTAGAGAAAAATTTGGGGTTACCTAAGGTTATTTGGAATTGGGAAACACTGGTTTATACCTTGGATTTGAGTTATTCATATATTGAAGATTGAAGGGGTTGGGAAACACTTGGATAGAAAATAGGGTAATTCTTGGTGTATTGCCTTCTTTGTATTGCTTAAATGTAATGTCAAATGTGATTTCTCCTTTGACCCATTTTTCCAATTTGCGGAGGACCTTCTACAGAATACACTAGCGCTCTTGTGTTGGGTTTTGCGGGGCCTCTTAGTTTGAAAAATCATGTCTTGGCTAAAAGTGTGCTTAGGAGCGTTCATATTTCTCGGGAGTGGGTTTTGTAGAAGATAGGGCTTGAATCTGATTCCATTAATATTGTCAAAGCTTATTCTCCAATTAATCATTGCTTGGTTCCTTAGTAGTTGCATCCTAGACGGCTTGCTTGTGTCAATTCTCCTTTTGACATGTCTTTTTTCATTACTCAAATTTTAGAGAAGGAAATAGTTGTAGGGATTGGTTTGCCAATAAAGGACACACATCTAAAATCATCACTATTGTTTATTCTTTACTCAATGATATTAGGCAAGATTATTTAAAAATAACAGGCTTGATTTTTCTTTTTTTATGTATAAATCCTTTTGAGTGGGTTTTGGTACATCAACAATAAGGAATCAACGAAACTTCATGGTGTAAATCATCATAAAAGTTATCATGAAAGAAATACATTTTATGTTAATAAAATGAATCATGTTTTTATGACTACTTGTTTTTATTGTAATGAAAAAACTCATGTTAAAATTAATTCAATAACAATTAATCACATATACATGTTCTATATATTATATCATATACTTTAGTGCGGATTATAATAAATAATTATGAACATGTATATAACTATAAGATCTATGTCATGTTAGTATACGAGATATGAGATTTTAGGAATACCTGGATCCGTAAGATGAAAAAAAAACGTTTCCCAATGATAATTGTAATCCTGAAGTGAAAAAATGTAGAGACAAGTGACTAACACTTTTAGGTCTGTGGATCTTCATCAACCGGTACTCCTAATGCCTTGAACAATCTCCCACCTCATACATCAATAATGGAACCATCACAGTTGTCATCACTAATGTATAACATGACGGAACCCCGGCAACCACGACATAAATATACTTGATGACATAGATCGATATGGATGAGTGACATGAAAATTTCATGTAATGTGATCTCTAAATCATGTATATTTCTAACTGGTCCAATTGAAGTCATTATTGAGATCAAACTAAAATTTGCAAATTCAATATTTGCACAAACGATACAGAAATGGTTATAACAACAATAACCTTATAAACATTATTTTTGCAGATAATCTTAACATAAAGTCTGTATCGATATCAAAATAATATTATTAAACATACAGTTGAAGTGACTTCCACAAATCTAAGACATCCTTAGTGACAATAATCATATGAAAGTCCTTATATGTCAAGTCTTTGATTAGTGAGTCTTTAGCTTAAAATATATGATTGTCTTACAATAAAGTATAACTTAAGTGATCTTATAATGAATTACAACTGAGTGCCATGAAGACTTACCTTAATTTATCCTGTATTAGAATGTTTATTCGACATCTAGAATCTTTGTTCTTTGCAATAATCCTCATGCACTACAAAAAAAAGTCTTCAACCACGACCAGAAAACCACGACTAATTTTATACATGGTTTTACTGCATTTAAGCTTGTCACGCTTTCTTTTTGTGCCACATAATTTGACAATTATGTTCTACAAGCCATGGCATAAAAAGCTTATTTTAGATCAATATAAAATGTCTACCAACATGACTAATCATTTTTATAGTTATTGATTAAAATAAATTTAAATCTAACTATACAAGCAAATATTATGCTACAACATCAAAATATTTATTTTAAAACATGTAAGTCTACATCAAATGCGCTAACGACTAATAAGTCGTTAAACTATAGAGAGTCATCCCAAATTAAAAACTTCTACACCAGTTTCATTCCACCTTCACAGTCCAATTTTTGTCCACTAACAAGTTTGGCGATTTTAGATCCCATTGCACGATTGAAGATTTAAGACAATGGAGATAATTGATTCCCTTTGCCTGCAATTGGGAAAACACTCTATCATGTACAAGATAAATATTTAGTATAATAAATTAACAACATCTGACACAAACAACATCCAAATCCATTTGTAATCTTCTCCTACTATCCAGAACTTCACCATACGCTGGTCTGTGTATTACGCGGTATAAACTACCCCTGTTACAAATGTACTGAGAAACAACAGCAAGCCATTCACACCTTCATGTTGTAACAGCACTAACATGATAAAAAATATAACTAACTTATAGTATTATGTTTTCAATCGTATAAACACTTTAATCATTTCTTACATCAATTACTATAATATTTTTTATGATAATTCAGGTATTTATCTTTTGATATTTTTAATAATATTATGTTAATTAATTATTATTAATATTATATTAATTAATTATTATATTGTAACTCAGTAGTCACCTCCAACATTTATTTCAAATTCTTGTAGTAATTAGGATCAACTGTTTCAATGTCATGGCATGTAACCTTACCATCAAGTATACTGTGTGAAGTCAAGCCTCTCCAAATATTAGTTTTGGCGAAGACAAATTTAGAATCAAATGATCATAGCAAAAGAATGGAAAAGTGTCAAAGCATCATGTTCAAATTTAAACTAGTACATTTTAAAGTTAAAGCATCATGTTTCAAGGCTTTGGATTCAAGCTAAGAAGGTATAATAACAATGCCTCACAAATACTTAATTTTAGATGCTCAAAGTTCCTAACATGATTGCATGACATACACATTTAATTTCACTAAGTTTCAAAACAAAAATTGCATTTTTCTTATTGTGCAATCAATTTGAACAAAGGTGCAATCGATTGCACACTGAATGAAATTGTTAAAAATGCTTCTATTTGAGGGTGCAATTGATTTGCACAATGGTGCAATCGATTGCATGCTAAAAAAATTTCACTTTTTAACTAAGTGCAATCGATTTGAACAATGGTGCAATCGATTGCTCACTGTAAGTTTTTGAAAATTCATTCTGTTAGAGCCCGTGCAATCGATTTGCACAAAGGTGCAATCGATTGCACCCTGCACGTTTTTAAAAAATCAGAATTCATGCATGCACCATTTCATGCACCCTTTCACTAAAAGTTTGTCTCTAATCTTGGAACTTGTTCATGATTAAAATGAAGAGACTTATGATTTTTTTAAAAAGGTGCCATGAACATATAAATACTCAAATTTTCAAATTCATTTCTTACCTCTTCCAATCAAAATTTATTCAAATTTCAAATATTCACATTCAAGTGTTCATCTTTCATATAAGATTTTCTGCATACTTTCACATTACATAAACCAGAAAATCTTGAGCAATCTATATCTCTAAGTCATTGTGAATTATTGTTATTGGAAGAGAAGATCAAGTATATTGACAAATCACTCAAAATGATATTGTTCTACAATCTTAAAAACTCAAAAACTCTTGTAAAAATCATACATTCTTGTTGTATTCTTTATGTCCAGGATTGTTGGAAGTAAGTTGTGCATTGAAGAGGATTGTTCTTCTTGCACTTAGTGTTTTAGACCTTAAAGGTTTTAAGAGCCTTTAGTCTCTCTATAGGTTAGATAGTAGGCTTCACCATTGGTGTGAATAGGTTGTACAATCATTCTAACTATAGTGAAATCTCTTGCATGTTGTAAGGGGACTAGAGTACTCTCAGACTGTGAGGAGAACCAAGATACATCCTTGTGTTCTTTACTTTCTGCACTTTATCACTTTTATCATAAAAATCATAACCAAGAAAGAAAGAAGCACATATCTAAACTCTTGAACCAAACCAGAAAAATAAGAACAAGTATTCATAAAACCGGATAAATTTTTAAACGCGTAATTCAACCCCCTCTTAGGCGCACTTTCATACTTTCAATTGGCATCAGAGCAAGTTGTAGGTAACTTGTTCCTAAAGATCCAGAATGGCTTCCGCAAATCAAAATCTGGACTTTAGAGATGGTGGTAGCAATAATAAGCCTCCATTGTTTTGTGGTGAATACTTTGATTTTTGGAAAATTCGCATGAAGGCTCATCTTGAAGCGCAAGGAGAAGAAATATTGGATGTTGTCCAAAATGGTCCATTTGTTCCTACAACGGTTGTCAATGGTATTGGTTCATCAAAGCCTAAAGCATCATGGAATGAAGATGATAAGAAAACGGTTCTCAATGACAAGAAGGCAATTAATCTTCTTCAAAGTGCACTTAGCATGCATGAATTCTTTCGTATCTCAGCATGCACCACGGCAAAGGAAATATGGGATACATTGGTAGAAACTCATGAAGGAACCGCTGAAGTTAAAAGATCTAGATTGAATACTTTGAGTCAAGAATACGAGTTATTCTGAATGCAGCCACGGGAATCAATTCTCGACTTGCAGAAAAGATTCGTGCATTTGACAAATCATCTGAAAGCACTTGGTAAGACTTTAAATCTTAAAGTGCTTAGAGCTTTAACCAGGGAATGACAACCAAAAGTAACGGCAATATCCGAGAAGAAGAATCTATCCACGATGACTTCCGGAACTTTGTTCGGAAAACATCAAGAATATGAGACGAAACTTGCAAGACTTGAAAAGCATGAAATCCAAGTAAAATATTCAAAATACATTGCTTTAAAGACAAGGATCAAAAATCATGATAGCAATCAAGAGGATGAATCCACTAGTAGTGAAGATGATGCTTTTATCAAGAAGTTTGAAAAATTCTTAAGAAAAGAAAAGAAAAAGGATATCATTAAAATGGAAGCACCACCAAGGAAAATTAAATGTTTTAAATGTGGAGAAAAAGGTAATGTCAAAAGTGAATTCCCTACACTTGAAAGGAAGAATAAACATTTCAAAGGAAAGAAGGACAAAAGGCCAGAGAAAGCATATGTAGCATGGGATGATAATTAAGTAAGTTTATCATCAGATAAAGAACATGCAAATCTTGCATTAATAGCAACACACAATTTCGATGATGAAGATGGCGAGGTTAGTTATGATAATTCTCTTTATGATAATGGTGCACAAGGTGCAATAGATGAACTCTTAAATGAATGCGAAATTCTATATAAAACTATTTCATCTCAAAAGAAAATAATTTTATCTTTAGAAGAAAAATTTAAAAAAATTGAAAAAGAATTTAAAGATAAAAAGGAAAAGATGATTAGTGATCAAAAACAAAATTTTGCATGCAATAATTGAGAATCACTTTCTTTCCAAATTGTTCATTTAAAAAGAGTCCTAGAAAGATATGAAAAAGGACAAGTTGGATTGGAAAAAGTTCTTAGCAATCAAAGGTATCCTAAAGATAAAAGTGGACTTGGTTTTTCAAAATTTTCTCAACCAAGTCCCAACAAAACTATCTTTGTTAAGGCTAATAACCAACCAATCCAAGAGAAAGTAAACAAGCCTAAAATAGTCCATCATTATCCTAAAAAGAAACAAATTATTAAGAATAAATCTTATCCTCCTAGATATAGAAGTAATTTTGAACCAACTTGTTTTTATTGTGGTATTAAAGGCCATACACCTAATGCTTGCTATGTAAGAAACTTTAGTGTTCCAAGTGGGTATTATGTGTGAATAAAGAAAGGAACTAACTATGATGGACCCAAAGCACATTGGGTACCAAATCAAACTTAATTTTTTTTGTAGGTTTGCTTGGAGACCACTTCAAATTTTTGGTATCTTGATAAGTGGTGGTTCTAAGTATTTGATGGGAGTCTTAAATTAACTTTTAAATCTAATTCTCAAGTCCAAGGATTATCTCACATTTGGGGAATACCTTAAAGGAAGAATTCTTGGAATATTCAAAGTTGGAGCACTTTAACTTTCACATCCTTTAAAGATATACTTTATAATCTTCTAAAAAGACAACTTTATGACAAAAGGTTTCAAGTTCATCAAGGGTGAATGTTTGATAAAGTCTCTTAAATGAGGTAAAACTCATAAGTATAAATTGTTTTTATTTCCAGAATTTCACTATATACTTTGTGAGTCTTTTCCCATCCTTTTTGCTAATGACAAAGGGGGAGAAGATATATATGTGTATGCTTGTCTCTAACTATTGCAGCCCCAAAGATGTAAAATTATCTTAAATCAAGGGAGAGCTTTGATCAAGGGGGAGTTATCAAAGATAGGGGGAGTATTCACATTTGAGATTATCATTTGTTCTCAATATTAAAGCATCTCAACTTTCAATGGGTTGTCATCATCAAAAAGGGGGAGAATGTGAAGTCAAGCCTCTCCAAATATTAGTTTTGATGAAGAAAAATTTAGAATCAAATGATCATAGCAAAAGAATGGAAAAAGTGTCAAAACATCATGTTCAAATTCAAACTAGTACATTTCAAAGTTAAAGCATCATGCTTCAAGGCTTTTGATTAAAGGTATTGCATTTCAAGAAGGTATAATAACAATACCTCATAAATACTTAAGTTTTAGATGCTCAAAGTTCCTAACATGATTGCATGACATACACATTTGATTTCACTAAGTTTCAAAGCAAAAACTGCATTTTTCTTACTGTGAAATCGATTTGCACAAAGGTGAAATCGATTGCATAGTGAATGAAATTTTTAAAAATGCTTCTTTTTGAGGGTGCAATGGATTTGCACAATGGTGCAATCGATTGCATGCTGAAATTTTTTCACTTTTTAACTAAGTGCAATCGATTGCTCACTGTAAGTTTTTGAAAATTCATTCTGTTAGAGCCCGTGCAATCGATTGCACCCTACACGTATTTGAAAAATCAGAATTCATGCATGCACCATTTCATGCACCCTTTCACTAAAAATTTGTCTCTAATCTTGGCACTTGTTCATGATTAAAATGAAGAGACTTATGATTTTTTTAAAGGTGCCATGAACATATAAATACTCAAATTTTCAAATTCATTTCTTACTGTCATACCCCAATTTTTTACCTAAGATACCACCTTATATCATTCACATATGCATCATTGCATCACTAACAGCTTCAGAACAGGATAGATCGTGCGTGTGCTCCTAAAGTCAAAGTTAGGGTTTTATCAAAATTTCATCTGTTCAAGATATGATCAATTAGGGTTTGAGTCTCCACTCACCTCAATTGATCTATCTTAATCAATCATCAACGTTTGATCTCCAAACAAATCCATGTTTCTTCATCAAACAAATTCTAAATCATCTGATGAAAATTCATCTGTTCAAAAAGTCAAAACTTTGACTTTTGGTCAACTTTTTCAAATCTAAACTTTTTCAATCATAAAATCATTTCAAATAATCCATCATGATCATAAAAAATCAAGAAATGTGAAAAAGTCAAAGTTGGAATTTTTTCTAACACTTAAAAAAAATTTCAAGTGTTAAGAAACATGGTTTTTCCTTACTTTCATGGCTATTTTTCACCTAGATCCATTGTGTTTCAAGAAAAACTCAAAACATGAAAGTTGTAGATATTGTTACAAGCTTTCCAAAATGTCCAAGAACTTGGAAAAACACTTTGTGTAGCTACGGTTTTGAAAATTAAGCTTAGAGCTCCAAAGCCATGGATTTTCGAAATCATGCATCAAAATTACAAGTTATTTGTCAACTTTTTCCCTTCTAGAAGCCTTGTCACCAAATGAGACAGGATTTAAGAGAAAAAATCTGATGGAAATGGTTAGAAAAAGATAAAAACACTTGAGTTTTTTTTTAACCAATGATTACAAGATTCCATTTGCATATAATGAAGGAATATTCCTTTCTTAAGCCTTAAGCTCCAAGTTGCAAGCTCTTCTTATCTTATTTTGCCTTGCCATTCAGAATTCCTTGCCTATAAATAGAGGTTCTTACTTCATTCAAAAACTACACCTAAAAACAATCCAAACTTGCTTTCTCACTTCTTTATCATTTTGCAAGTTTCTAAGTTTCAAAGAGGTTAGAATTCCAAATTGCAAATTTTGCAAGTTCTAGCCAAAGGTGTCATTCAAACATCTTCTAAACATCATTTAGAAGTTGTTTGGAACTTCAAACCATCAGAAAACAAGCCAGAGTCAGTTTTCTCCAAAAAACTTCATTTGTGCAAGTTTTGAGCCAAAACTTCCAAACTCTAAACCCACTCGTGCTTGTTTTTATTTTTCACTTCAGACACACTCTATACAACATATAGAGACTGTCCAAACACTTAAACCAGTTATGGAATAGCTCCATCATCATCTTCTATTTCAAAACCATCCACCTGCAACTGGACTTGGGTAGGAGGAATCATAAACCTTCAAAGCAAGGTAAGTGATGGAACACACTCAGTAACACTCAAGGAAGCTTTTGGGATCAATAAAACGCATCTGGAAGTCCATATCTGGATTCTGCAAATTCCAGCCAAGGTGAGTTTTATGAGTTTTTGGATATCATAATACATGTATCTTTAGCAAAAACTTTGAAAAGAGAAATGTGTATTTGATCATTCTGAAGCTAACTAAACCCTTAATTGCAATTAAAATCAATCATGTCATGAGATATGTGAATTTGTTCAGTTAGGTCAAGTTTGGGAATATCCAAAATTAGAGCTCATTTCTGACTTACAGCTTTAATTATTTACATGGTTAAGTTCGTTTTGAAATTCTGAACATGTTTGGTGTTTGAAGTTTATGAATTGGTTGAGAAACGAAGGATCTCAAATTTGAGCCATGGATGCTCGTGTTCGTTGCCACGAAGAAGATGAAGTGGGAAAACAGAAATTCAAAACTTGAAATATAATATATTTGTTTGGATGTGATTAAATGAACGGATGTATTACCGTCCCAGCGGTTGTCAGCACGCTCTTAAATCTCTTTCCTCGCCTCAAGGCCCAGGGTTCGAATCCCTCTGGCCTCCTTCAGAAGCAACATGCTTCTAACCCCTCCTTCAGAAGCAGCCAGCTTCTGACCCCATCAGAAGCATCCAACTTCTGACCCTTTTTCAAAACTTCATTTTTTTCAAAACTCCTTCAAAACAAGGTGATTAAATGACAAGTCAAGCACATGGCTCAGTGAAAAAGATCTTCACTTCTAAGCCAAAAGTCCAAGGTTCAAACCTCCTTAGGACCAAAAACTCTTTTTTATCACTAATTTGCTCAAGTTTTTTTAACAAACTTCAACATTTTCAAAAACTAATCAAAACATCTCATTTTGAGATGATTTTTTGCATACTTGTCATTTAATATACCTATTTTATGATTTTGTAAAAAAAAATCCAAAAATATTTTCTTTTTGATTATATTTTTATTAAGTTAAAAATGAGACATTTTAAGTATTTTAATACTTTTCAAAAATGTTTTCTTTCCAATTTTTCAAACTTAAATCTTTTTCAAAACTTCTTGTGAATATCCTTCACTTTTCAAAATCATTTTCAAAACCTTTTCAAAAACCTTTCAATAAACTTACACACCTTTTTCCATGATCGATTAGATTTAAAGATAAACCAAACCAGATTTCTCCTTGAATTTCTTAATTGATCATGGGCCTCCCTCACGGTGTAAGTCCCAACCCTCCTATGTACATATTCATTTCCTTGTACATAACAACCCTTCCGTGTACATATTCATTTCCTTGTACACATTCAATCATCTTTGTAAATATTCAAGCATAAACAAACTTCGTTCGTTTGTTTTCATCCGCTTGTTTATACACCAATTTCATTGGTATTAAGAGAAGCATTATTCCCGGTGAAACTGCTCTTAAACCAATGGGCCTCCCTTAAGGTGTAAGTCCCAACCCTTGTATATATTCAAGTTACACTTGCTTTAATTGCTTGTTTTATACACTTGCTTATATATTACCTTCATAAACTCCTGTGAGTACACATCACACACTTGTTTATATAACTATTTAGTTATAACATAACAACTAGCCAAACAACTAGGTTTCCCTATAGCCTCCTCTTAGGCTTCGTATAAGATAACTCATTTATTGAGTTAGCCTTCTCTTAGGCTTCGTATAAGAAAACTCATTTATTGAGTTTAGCCTCCTCTTAGGCTTCATATAAGACAACTCCCCTGCTGAGTTAGCCTCCTCTTGGGCTTCGTTCAAAAGAACTCCCTCGTTGAGTTTAGCCTTCTCTTGGGCATCAAACAAGAAAGAGACTTGGAAATCTCTTAACAGCCTCCTATTGGGCTTCCAATACAAACAATCACCCGCGCTAGGATAGAACCCTAAGAGTATGATTTCCCGGTGAAATCACTCTTGAATCCTAAGAGGATGTTTTCCCGGTGAAACCACTCTTAAAGCCAAAGCCAGCCATACCCTATAGCTTCCTCTTGAGCTTCATACAAGGACCCTCGATGACCCTCGGAATGACTTCTCTTGGGCTCACAATACAAGGACCCTCGATGACCCTCGGAATGCCTCCTCTTGGGCTTACAATACAAGGACCCACGGGCTTCTTAAAAGCATCCCCCTAATCCATAATTAATTTCTCCTAGAAATTTAGACATTTATCATCTCTATGGAAGAAGCATCTCATCTATCACATCACATACAATCAAACTCTTTTAAAAAAAACATCTTTTAACTGTAAGTGGTAACGCTTGTACACTCGAGAAAAATACCAAAACTTACAATTAAAGATTCAATCATCTTTCAAACATCCTTCTTAACTCGTAAGTGGTAACGCTTGTACACTCAAGCAAAACACCTAATACTTACGATGAAAGATTCAATCTATCAACCCTTCAAAATGTATGTGATGAAATAGATTAGATACATTTTTCATTAAGATGATATTTTTATTTATCTCTTAATAACATCCTTTGCTTCCACTAGCATAAGTGGGAACTACAATTGCTCTGACTTTCTCAATCTCCCTTTGAGAATACGTAGGCACAAGGTCTCATCCTTGGCGAGCATACTTCTTTCTCCCTCAAACCAAACAAAGCCATAGCTCCCTTAGATCCGAGCTACAAATGCTCTAATTCCCATTAAGGGATATGTATGCAGAAGATCCCAATGATCTTTGCGAGTACAATAATAACAAAAACCTAGGATCCTACATAACCTACCCTTCTTAAAATCTAAAGGAGAAACTTTCCCAAGAATATAATAGCAAATTAAAACACACAAACATATCAAAAATATTCATATATATATATATATATATATATATATATATATATATATATATATATATATAAGGCGATAGATAATTATATATAGAGGGTGCCACATCTTTTCCCTTTATATAACAAACCCCTCTCTCCCAATGCGTTGCGTCTAGTTTACGCTAGTCGCACCGCATATCATTATTTATTGAGGGTATTGCAGCTTTCCCCTTTTTCATCTCATTTTTCTTGTTTTGGAAATAATAAAGCTTGATGCTCGCGGCATCTTTAAAAACAAATCAAAAGAGTAAATCATTTCGAGTAAGAGATTTGAATTCCGATTTGATTCCCTCGTTCGTCACTTTTTAACGCGAACACTTACCTCTTCCAATCAAAATTTATTCAAATTTCAAATATTCACATTCAAGTGTTCATCTTTCATATAAGATTTTCTGCATACTTTCACATTACATAAACCAGAAAATCTTGAGCAATCTATATCTCTAAGTCATTGTGAATTATTGTTATTGGAAGGGAAGATCAAGTATATTGACAAATCACTCAAAGTGATATTGTTCTACAATCTTACAAACTCAAAAACTCTTGTAAAAATCATACATTCTTGTTGTATTCTTGCTGTCCAAGATTTTTGGAAGTAAGTTGTGCATTGAAGAGGATTGTTCTTCTTGCACTTAGTGTTTTAGACCTTAAAGGTTTTAAGAGCCTTTGGTCTCCCTATAGGTTAGATAGTAGGCTTAACCATTGGTGTGAATAGGTTGTACAATCATTCTAACTATAGTGAAATCTCTTGCATGTTGTAAGGAGACTGGAGTACACTCGAACTGTGAGGGGAACCAGGATACATCCTTGTGTTCTTTACTTTTTGCACTTTATCGCTTTTATCATAAATCATAACCAAGAAAGAAAGAAGCACATATCTAGACTCTTGAACCAAACCAGAAAAATAAGAACAAGTATTCATAAAACCGGATAAATTTTTAAACACCTAATTCAACCCCATCTTAGACGTACTTTAATACTTACATACTGCTTATAGAAAGATCGGGTAAAGTAAACATCCAATTGTTGTGAATTAAACAATGTCTTTCCCACCTTTCCCACCTGCATATAAGATTATAATTATGACTGTCCAAGAACCACTCAACATGTAAGTTAAAGATGTAATATACTGCAACATGTTGTTTATATCTAAATCTACCAACAATTACTTCCTAATGAAAACATTAGCAAGCCGATAATGCTTCTCGGCAAACCTTGTAAATGTAAAAGCACCGTCTAGATTTCACTGTGAATCTCCAATAAAATTTCCATTCATTGAAGTTGGACAGACGGTAAACTCCTTACCTTCTATGGAAGTTACCTTTCCATGGTCTTGTTACATGATAGATTTGTTTGCTTGTAGCTTTTCACACAACAAAGAAAGCCTCGATGAAAGGCAGGAGACCTTGTGTAGGAAGTGGTGGAGAATGAATAAGAGTCACAAAGAGATTGAATGGAAAAGTAAACACACATTTGAAACAAGCTTCTGCCTGTGGTTCCCAAAACAACAGCTGCAGGTTTAGTCCTCTCTGCTTCATTGCAAATCACTTTTCCTGGATCACCTTGCACAATCCTTGCTATTGTTTTTACCTTGGAAGAAAACAAATATACAATTCCTAATATAATATTTTGTACCTATCTAATTCTTTAATAAGTGCTCAAAAACTAATTGGCAATTGTCATAAAAAAATATAAGAGTTAATCACATGATTTGGATAACTTACTCACATTTTTGTTAACGCAATCTAGACTATTATGTCAAATTAAATAAGTCTAATTCTATCCTATTTTATATTTCAAGTTGATTATTCTAAACAACTTCAACAATCAAGGATGAAAAAAAAGAGGTTTACTAACCATTGCAACTTCAAAAGCCTCAACAACTAATTTCTCCATCATCCCTTGTGTCAAGAAAAGTTGTTGCTGCAGCAACAAAATCTTCATAGGCACTGTGAAAGAGGAGCTCTCGTCTGAAGCAGAAGCTAAGTATGTGAAAATAAGTTAAGAGAAAAATGGTTAAGTATAAGTAATTTAAAAAGAAAAAATGTGTGCATCAAACTCACAAGTCCAACCCATAGTTATTACTTTCTAATATGCATACTGTGTAGAAAAATGTACACCATCATACACAAACATCTCTTGCAAAAAGAAATAATATGTGGGTGTCATAGGTTATATCCATATTTGACAAACAAAAGGTAAAACAAAAAATATTTAGACATTTATAAGGATATCTTCCATCCGGACTCCAAGTAAGGACGCTAACATGTTCACCACTCTGACTTCGAAGAAAATCAACCAATTGATACCGAATTTCAGAGCCTCTCAAACAAACAATAGATTTCAGTTAGTTAGTTGAGTTAGTTATTTGACAGTTAAGTTAGTTAGGGTAACTCAAGTAGATACTCTTACCAACTTTTGTATATAAACTAGCTTCCCTCACTTCTATCAATAAGAAGAAAGTTATCTTGATTTGCTCTGTATTCATTTTTCCACTTCTGTTTATCTTCTTCTTCTTCACTTCACCTTCAAGTTTTATCAATGATAGAATCATAATATGGTATCATCGTCTTCGATCCATACTTTACCCATTCTTCCGCCATTACTTCTCTGATTTTGCTTTCTGTTTTTCTTGTTTTTCCTTGATTCCTGATGCCGCCGCGTATTGATCACACTGCTCGAATCACCAATGGTGATATCGATTCTGTCTATTACGTGCATCCGAGTGAAGGACCACATTCTGTTAACATTCCACCACAACTCAATGGTTCTAACTATATTTCTTGGTCAAGATCGATGGAGCGTGCCCTCGGTGCTAAGAACAAAATCGCTTTCATCAATGGTTCAATACAAGTTCCTACTTTTTCAGATCTCAATCGTGCTGCATGGGAACGATGTAATTGCCTCGTTCACTCATGGATCATGAATTATGTAACTCCTCCTATTGCTCAAACCATTGTATTTCTGGAAAACGCTCTTGATGTGTGGAATGATCTCAAAGAACGTTTTGCCAAAACTGATCGTGTTCGTGTCTCCAATTTACGTGCTGAGATCAACAATCTCAAGCAAGGTTCTAAGTCTGTTCTTGACTACTTCACAGAGCTGCGTGGATTATGGGAAGAACTCAATTCTCATCGACCTATCCCTAGCTGCATCTGTCTTCAACAATGCAGATGTGAAGCCATGAGAAGTGCACGCGATTTTCGTCTCGAAGATCAAATCATTCAGTTCTTAACAGGTTTGAATGACAAATTCTCTGTTATTAAAACTCAAGTTCTTTTAATGGATCCTCTTCCTTCAATCAGTAGAGTCTATTCTATGGTGATCCAAGAAGAGAGCAACAATATTTCTGTGCAACCCAAAGTTGATACTACACCAATTCTTGATGAAGTAAATACACTCATCAATGCTTATGATGCACGAAAACCTGTTGATCATGGTAGATCATCAAGTTCTTATGGTAACTCCTCCAACACCAAGAAAGATGCAAGAGTCTGCACTTTTTGTCATAGGACTGGCCATACAATTGAAGTGTGTTATCGAAAACATGGCTTTCCTCCCAATTTATCCAAGAAACAAGTTTTAGCTAATGCTTCGAATACCATAATTGGTGATGCACAATCCTCAGTTCATAGTGGTGAGGAATCTGCTGCTGTTAACCCTGGTGCATAACTCAAGAATAGCTTACTCAATTGATTGGTTTATTGCAACAGACAAACTTGTTGCCTCTTACTCAAACCAGTAAATCCAATACCAATCACATTTCTACTCATTTTAGTCATAACCCTAATACTTCTCCAGGTAATATTTTCATTTCTAGCATTACCTGCTCTAGCCATACTAAATCTGATTTTTGGCTTCTTGATTCTGGAGCTAATGATCATGTTTGTTCTGCCTTGCATTGGTTTGATTCATATCATGAAATTCGACCTGTCAATGTTTGTCTACCTAATGGATCTGTAGTTATTGCCAAACATGCAGGAACAGTCAAGTTTTCTTCCAAATTATATATCACAAATGTGTTATACACGCCTTATTTTTCTTTGAACCTTCTGTCTGTCTCTAAACTTTGCCAATCCTTAAATTGCTTTTGTCAATTTTCTCACAATGAATGCATTATACAGGATGTGCAATCCAAGAAGATGATTGGTTTGGCTAAACAATTTGAAGAGCTGTACAGACTGATCAATGATGATGGTTGTCTTGCTGCACAAGCCACATCCTCAGCACATACGATTTCCAATACTTTTCCATCTGCATCCATTGTTTCCTCTAGCTCCATACACAATTGTAAAGTGATTCCTAAACAGGCCATATGGCATTTTTCGATTTGGTCACTTATCCCATGATAGATTGTCTAAAATGACTCAAATGTACCCTACAATTTTTAATGATAATAAAGCAGTATGTGATATCTGTCATTTTGCCAGACATAAGAAAAATCCTTATAGCATTAGTGTTTCTAAAGCTGCTCAACCTTTTCAACTTCTTCATTTTGACATATGGGGTCCTGTGTCCACCAGTTCCATTCATAATCATAGATATTTTTTGACTGCAGTAGATGACTTTAGTAGATATGTTTGGGTTATCTTGCTTAAGTCTAAGGCAGAAGTGTCCAACCATGTCATAAAGTTTATCACTCTTATAGAAAATCAACATCATATTTGTCCAAAATTTGTACGAACTGACAATGGACCAGAATTTCTTATCCCTGAGTTCTATGCCTCTAAAGGCATAATTCACCAAAGATCATGTGTTGAGTCACCTCAACAAAATGCTAGAGTTGAGAGAAAACATCAGCATTTGTTAAATGTAGGCAGAGCATTACTTTTTCAATCCAATCTTCCAAAGTCTTTTTGGTCATATGCTGTTAAATATGGAGCTTTCATCATTAATAGAGTCAATACTCCCCTTCTTGATAACAAGTCTCCTTTTCACTGGCTTCATAATTCTCAACCAGATATAACTCAGATCAAAGTTTTTGGTTCTCTCTGTTATGCTTCCACACTATCCACCCACGTAACCAAACTTGATTCTGTAAAAGTGTTTCTTGGCTATGCTGTTGGCTACAAAGGCTCTGTTCTACTTGACCTGCAGACACATAGCATATTCATCTCCAGAAATGTGACTCATCATGAGCACATCCTGCCATATACCACTAAGTCTCAGCCTGTTACCAAGAATTGGGAATATTTCAGTTTCATCACCACTCCATCTACACAGACCTCCCCTGAGTCTTATGATTTTCCTGTCAACACACCTAACACTATTCCCAATCTTACTTCTACTGTCATTCCTGAGCATACAGATCACCTTGATCATAGCTCTTCTACACCTACCCAACAAATCTCTATTATCCCTTCTCCTGATTTATTGCCTTCCCAACCTGATCAGAATCCACCCACCCGAGTTTCTTCAAGAGCAAGACAGCTACCACATTATCTCAAAGATTATGTCTGTGCTACCTTTAATGATTCACAAAGCCAATCATCTTCAGGTACACTCTACCCAATTTCTGATTTTCTGTCATACTCCAATTTATCTAATCCTCATTCTCGTTTTATATTTTCCATTTCCACTAACCATGAGCCCAAAACCTATAAAGAGGCATGCAATTTTGAATGTTGGAATCAAGCCATGAAACTTGAGCTTGATGCACTTGAAAAAACTGGTACCTGGAAAATTATGGATCTCCCTCCCCATGTGAAACCGATTGGATGTCGTTGGATTTATAAAATCAAACACAAGTCTGATGGAAGTATTGAACGTTTTAAGGCACGGCTCGTTGCTAAAGGTTACAATCAGATTGAAGGCCTTGACTACACTGACACCTTTTCACCGGTTGCCAAACTTACCACTGTTCGACTTGTCTTAGCTCTTGCTTCTATTCACAACTGGCATCTTCATCAGTTGGATGTTAACAATGCATTTTTTCATGGTGATCTACATGAAGATGTTTACATGATCATTCCTCCTGGCATCAAAAATACATAGCCAAACCAGGTTTGCAAGTTGGTTAAATCACTTTATGGGTTAAAACAGGCGAGCCGTCAATGGTTTGAAAAGTTAACCTCCCTGCTTGCACATCATGGCTACATACAGGCACCATCTGATCATTCATTGTTTGTTAAGAAGACATCCTCATCATTTACAATTCTTCTTGTTTATGTTGACGATGTCATACTTGCTGGCAATTCTATGCACGAATTTCAAGTCATCAAGGCTATTCTACACCAAGCTTTCAAGATAAAAGATCTTGGTGTCCTTAAATACTTCCTGGGCCTAGAGGTTGCGCATTCCAACCAAGGCATCTCTATTTGTCAGCGCAAATATTGCCTTGATCTCCTTACTGATTCAGGTTTCCTTGGTTCTAAGCCAGCAAGCACACCCTCAGATCCATCCATCAAACTTTGCCATGATAATAGCCATGCATATGATGATGTTCCATCCTATCGAAGGCTTGTTGGGAGACTGATATACCTCAATACTACGAGGCCAGATATCACATTCATCACTCAGCAACTAAGTTAGTTTCTATCAAATCCTTCCATAACACATTATCAAGCTGCTTGTCGAGTACTAAGGTATCTCAAAACTTGTCCAGGCCAAGGGCTATTTTTCCCACGCAATTCACCTCTTCAGGTCACTGGTTTTTCTGATGCAGACTAGGCCACATGCACTGACACACGTCGCTCTATTTATGGCTCATGCTTCTACATTGGTCATTCCCTCATTTCATGGCGCAAAGCGAATACGCCTCACGTTCTTCCTCCGCGAATATCGTGCTCTAGCTGCTGCCACATGTGAACTCCAATGGATCCTTTATTTGCTCAGAGATCTTCATGTCCAATGCAGTAAGGTTCCAGTTCTCTTTTGTGACAGCCAAAGTGCACTTCACATCGCTGCCAATGCTGTCTTTCATGAGAGAACAAAGCATCTTGATATTGACTGCCATATTGTTCGTGAGAAATTTTTGGCTGGTGTTGTAAAGCTTCTTCCTGTATCCTCTTCCAACCAACTGGCAGATTTCTTCACTAAGTCTCTTCTGCCTAAGCCTTTTCATTCCCTTATGCTCAAGCTGAACCTGCTCAACATTTACTCCAGTTCAGCTTGTGGGGGCTAACAAACAATAGATTTTAGTTAGTTAGTTGAGTTAATTATTTGACAGTTAAGTTAGTTAGGGTAACTCAAGTAGATTCTCTAACCAACTTTTGTATATAAACTAGCTTCCCTCACTTCTATCAATAAGAAGAAAGTTATCTTGATTTGCTCTGTATTCATTTTTCCACTTCTGTTTATCTTCTTCTTCTTCACTTCACCTTCAAGGTTTATCAATGATAGAATCATAATACTCTCGATAAATTTCCTACATAGGATATAGTACCAGATCTAGCAGATGTTATATTTCTGTGATACGAAGCAGACCATATGCAAGTTCCACTCCTACATCAGTAAACCCAAGTCCAGTAAACAAAAAACACGATGACTTGACAATTGCGACTGTACAAACCGCAACAACCGTGCACAAAGACAGAACCTCACTTGCAACCCACATAACAACATAGTGATACATGACCCACGAAGAACATAGAAACATACAGGAAGTGAATTCTTAATGAAGTTACCTTTTTAATGTACGAATGACTTGTCGAAAATCTTCGTCCACCACCTACAACAGTAACAATTATATATCTCTAATCTCTACTAATCCTCAAGTACAAAATGACAACAAGTTTACTCTGTCAGCATAATAGATGTTGTACAGAAGCACATATGACACTGCTTCATGAGGTTCGAGCTCGATTACTCTGTCATTCTCAAAACCAGAATCATAAATAAATCTCTGAGCTTCCTCTAGCCATCCTGCACAGCCTAACCCTGAATCTGCTCTCCAGTCTTTGCAGCAGCCATATCCGCACAAGCACCCATAACACACGATAAAATAAACTCATCCAGGTTCCTCCCATTATCCAAAAAACGATAGAACAAAGACAAAGTATTTTCAAACTCTAGTTTATTATCTTTCATGTTAGTTTTATTTTCAACTTTATTGATAGGTATATAAAATCCTTTTGTAATAACCGAATGATACATTGAGAATAATCTCTAAGTATCTAAATACCTAATACAAAAAAGATGTGCCCAAAATCTTTCATCTCTAAATTTTTGCCAGAGATTTCTTGGTTTCACACAACAATCATATATCATTGTTGACTAAATAAAATCGACACATTAAATTGAGAATGTGAACTTACTCCCACTAAACATATCTCTCCCCCAAATTCAATATAATCGAGACACATTATAATATTTGTCTCAAAATATTCCTTAACTTGAGACTAAAGTTTATATTTCTCTAACTTTTCAACAATTCTAGATTGTCAAAAGTCATAACTAAATTAACTATAATAATATTTTAATTTAAAAGACAAATTGAAACCATCATTTAAAAAAGAAGTAGAAGAAGAAGTTATAATATTAAAATAAAATTTTATTCATTCACCAAATTATCTTTTAAATATAAATTTAAGCGTATAATGACAATCTAAAATAGATAAAAGTAAATAACAAATATCAATCTTCACCAAATTTGTTTCTTTTAAATTGATGTATCTTTCAACATCATTGAACATTGGTAGTTCAGATCATATTTTCTTATTATACTTTATTTGTCCTTATCCTTTGAGGTATTAACCAAATGAGAATATTTTATTTTTTCTTGCTTCAATCTTTCTTTTATTTCACACTTTATGAAATTATTCTTTTAAAGAATACTTTCTAACTTTAATAGTTATAAACTTAATTGTGCAAAGAGAATATCATATGCTAAATTTTCGACAAAGTCACCTAATTGACGAAATTATAGCGCTTTAGCAAGATAAAATAGTTTCATAATATGCTTAGTCTATTTTCTTTACTTGATATCTTAATGAAAAGTTATCACTGCAATAAGAATTTGTCTTTCGCTTTATTGGTTTAGAAGCACTATAATATAAGCAAAGATAATATGACAAAATTTATGTCATCTTAAATAACACCAATAATGTTTTTGGACTGCAAAACGTTAAGATTATAGAACTAAGTAATTTGGAGTGTACTCACTTTTAAATTGAGTCTCACTTTAAATATTCTAAATTGTAAGAGAATTTGAGTTTCTCCATCATTATGTAAGGTCTAAAAAAACCATAATGTTCATATTTTATTCTTAAAATAAACTATATTAGTTTATAGAGAACAAAAAAAATATACTCAGCCAAAATATCAAGTTCACCATTGATATTAAGTCTTTAGAAAATAAAATCAATTGCTTACTGTATTTATTTTCAATGATCAAACACTAATAATTAATATTTATAAATAATAAATTATTACAATTGTCACATGTTTACCTTATATTTACACTCATACAATATCATTACTAATATGACAATAAAATATTAATATATAGACATCCATCTTTACTTATAAAATAAAAGACTCAGACAAGATACCAAACACATCATTTGACTCTCATGCAATGATCAAACATTAGTAATAAGTCCGGTCAGATAATGGACGTCTTTGACATCAATCATTATCCACATGGATAAAATTAATAACAAATACATATTTACCAACACAAATATACAATTGTTCGGCCACAACGTGTCTTCCTTTTGGCCGACTATAACAGTTCGCATGGACAATTACACACAACATCTTTTTTAATTGTGATTGAATCAAATTTACACAACAGAGATTACTTTTGTAACACATTGCTTCAACCAACTCAACCAAAATTATTAGACATTTTAATAAATTTAACGGGAAAAGTTTTAAATTTATAAGGCACTACCCATAAATATGGATCGTATTCATTTAGGATGTCATTTGATAATAATAAAATTTCTTGAAAGTGCTTAGTGTGTGAACAAGTTCATAATAAAACATAAATTTTATATAAATTTTATAAAGTTATACAAATTTCATGATTAAAAAATATTATTGTATAAAATAAATAGCAATAATCTCAAATAACATAATCATGCTAAATGTATAATTTTAAATCAGATAAATATTAATTATTTATATATCCAAAATTAAATAAATAAATTCACATATGCAGCAAATAATTCTTTAAACAAATTATTTTAGAATCAACAAAATTCATTCTAAAATCCAAAGTACTCAAAATTTAAAGAATCGAATATTTTAGTTTTACCTAATAATTCAGTGAGATATTTAAAATATTTAATAATTTCCACAAATAGAAGATAATAACTAAATACATATTAATCAAATTAGTATTTGTCTTATCTCTTAAAATCGAAATTCATGTGTAGATTTTAAGTGAATCAAATTGAAAGATAAAAGAATAATAAAAAATAAAATAAAAAGATCTGATAATAAAATCATTTTTATTATTTTATTTTTAATTCAAAACCAAGAATCAAATCACCAAAATAAAGTTTAAATTTAATATTTATGTTTCCCAAATAATTGAGATAGATGTATATTTCTAAATATATTATTTATAACTATAAACAGAGTATTGAGAATTCAAATTCTTTAAAATATATATATATTTTAGGATTCTCAATCATCGATCATAATCATATATGTGATTGTAAATATATTTAGCATAATATATATTGAATGACATATCTCCCAAACAAAATCAATATTTTCACAAATACTCTTCTTCCAAAAATATTCAAATTTTAATTTTTAAACAAATCTTATCATATAGTGTCTGTCAAATTCAAAACTTTTTATTATCACAAATATAATTCTATGAATTATAACTTAAAAATAGATTTTTTTTACCATAATATCATAGCATTTTTTAAATCACAATTCTAATTCCAAATATGATCACCAAAATAAATATTATTTAAATATATACGATAATCAAATTTATTTTCAAGAATTCATATAAAAGATATGGAAGATGATAATTCCATATAAATATTTAGAAAATAAATATAACACACAAAATATAACTCCATAGTAAGTGTAACAAAAAAAATACTCAAAAATTATCATTAAAATTTCATACCTCATTAAAAATATAATGAATTTAAAATGAGATAAGTTCACCTGACTATATCAATGCATCAGCAGTATTTGTTATTCTGTGTTGGCACAAATGTGAAGGTGGATCTAGCTTATCTTCTATTTAGGCATCTTTAGCTCTATGTGAAAGAAACAAGGGAAGCAGAAAGGACAAAGAACCCAAAGGCTAAAAGGAACTGGATACCATTGGCAAGATTGCTTTCAAATATTTTGACAGAGAATGGTCTGATAAAGCATCTAGAAGATGCTAAGCTGCTAAATAAATTAGACCCCATCTGTGGATAAATCTTCAATGGAAAGAATTTGATGAAGAGAATGATCATTGGTAGACTTATTGCTGAGCCATCTCCGTTAGAAGTTGGAAATGTCACCAAAATAAGAATTCCAGTTGAGGATTTTCCAGCATTTAATTAAGAGGAACATCAGCTGACAACCCAACAATACATCAGAAATTCCAAGAGGAAAGGTCTCTCTATTGATCCATCCTGGTTGCAAGACAGAGAATCTCCAAGTCCTTTGAGAAATATCAAGAAGAGAAAAGTTGATGGTGAAGGAACTTCTTCTAGACCCTAAAAGTCTCAGAAGAAGAAGAAACAACATGGTTCAGGTAGAACTTCTTAATTCGTTCCTATTTCTAATTCTGCTAGTATTTTATCATCTGCTGCACAAACTTCAACTCCTGTTCCCCCAACTCCAAATACCACCAAACAAACAATAGAAACAATTGATGTAGATAATGATCTAACAGCACCTTCGGAAATTGTTGACAAAAACCCTCTCATTGATCAAGTCTTATCTAATATTAATAATTTTGATTCTTTAAATTCAGAACTTCCATCATCTTTCACTGCTACACCTACTACCACTCCACAGAAATCACAACAGGATATCCATGTTTCTGCTCCCATAACAGTAAATCCAAATGCACCACTTTCATCGATTTAAACTACAACCATTTCACAAACCTCACAACAAGAAAGTTTTGTATCTGCTCCCCAAAAAACTAATCCAAATGCACCATCCTCTGATACTCCTATTCCTCACCCAGGAACTAGTGAATGGAACTCAGAAGTCCCGTCTTGGATTTTACCTGGGATAAATGTCCCCTTACAAACAAAATTTCCTAGCCCCATATTAACAACCAATATTTTCACTATTTCCAAAACTCCACCACACCTCACCAAAACCATTTCCATCCCAACAGAACTTCCAAAAACCACCATTGTTGAACACACATCAACAACCACAAAACTTTCACCGCCTACATCCCCTGAACTACATATCACAACACCAAAACTTCCAACCACTCCCTTACAAGAATCACCTACAACAATACCAGAACTTACAATTCCCCAATATCCAGAAATGGCCACACCAACATCTGCTCCAATTCCCCAAAGTCCATACCCTTAAATTTCTGAGTCTCCATAATTTCTGAGAACACAAGTAAACCTTCATTCCCTACCTAAAAAGACCTCTGTGCATGCAAATGTTAATTTACGCTTGCAGAAATTTGAACAGGAAATGCTGAACTGGTTGGAACTGCTGAAGGATGATCTTGCAAATAATCTAAATCCCTCTGTCTCAGCTGACTTATAAAGCATATTCAGACGGAGATTCCTTGTTGAATCCCTAAAGCTCAAAGACTTGTGCCAATTCATGTTGATGAGAAATTTGTTGAGTGTCAGAATAGAGTGAAGAAGGATGTCTTCAGCGCCTATAATGAAAAGCCACTACTTTAATTGGACAATACTCCGTGGAAACCAAAGGCTGATTACATGGAGATCTTTGATGATGAATCATGAGAACCAGAAGTTGCTGATCCAAATTTTGGCGCTCTAGTTTTGTACAAACCTCTGAGTATTCGTCCACGAGAAACCAGGAAGAAAGTTCTGACATTGATGGTTGACCTTGATACTCTCTTCTCCAATGCCTTATGCTCAAAACTACTGCTTCTATCTCAAAGGTCGTTTCCATAGAAGATGTTGAAAATAAGGACAGTAGAAGATTCTTGAAATATGAAATCAAAAGGGGTGATGGGTTGATTCTTGAATTTTTGTGTTTATAATAATTCACAATAAATACATTTATTTACAATGAATCTCGAACTAGTTGCGCAGCCACTCAAGGGATAATAAGTGCTATCTATATTATGATATTGCAGACTTTACTACTGCCTCTAATCTTCTGCAGAGATCAAGAATCCTCTATTTTCAAAACAAACATCATTGCATTTTTTATTTAAAGTTTTTTTAGTGTTTTGCTATTTCTATTTTTTTTTATTGACAACCTTCTGTACTCGTAATTTTCATTAATGTTATAAGTATTTTGGTTTCCTATTCAATGCTTTTTAAACTTATGCGTTTTTTTTATTATGACAAAAGGGGGAGAAAATTGAGATTTTGATGTGATTGATCATAACATGTTACCAGAACAAAAATGTCAAACATTTCTAACAAAATATACAAGTGTACATTTTTGCTTCTAAGTGATACAGATTTACATAAGCTCTGGAAGAATAAGCTTCAAAGAAAAACTCAAGTAAAGCTTCAAACTCTGATGATTCAAGCTCTGAAATAAAAAGGAAAACTCTGAAGAAAAGAATTTCTTTCAACTTTTTAATTCTTTAATTATACTCGAGATATGTTTTTCATATATATAATTTTTTTTTCAAAATCTAATATTTTTGTCATCATCAAGAAGGGGGAGATTGTTAGAACATAGTTTGGTTCTAGACATAATCTTAGTGTTCTGATGATAACAAACGGAATAAATTTTGTATAATACATATGATACTCTGATGAATATTGTTTTCATTTCAAATGATGTTCTGACTCAAGCATTGAATAATTTATGTCTAAAGAAGTAACTTGACTAGTCACATGCAAGCGAAGCCTCGATAAAAGCACCAAGAGAATGTTCTGATTAGAAGATGTTCTAACAAGGCTTACAGAAGATTATGATCTTTGTGTACGTCATCTTCTAAGACAAAACCTGCTACAGTAACGTTACCCTACAAAGCTAAAACGGGTGAAATACTTGAGTGATTCAACTTTCTATGACACTTGGAGAAAACAAAAACACGTGAATTATACTTCATTAATTACGTTTTCCTGTATCCAAGACACGCTAACCATGCAACGGAAACTTTCTGGAAGCTCTATATAAAGAGTTCAAATTCAAAGAAGAAAACAACAATTACTCATAGAAAACTTACGCTGCCAGATTGAAATCATCTTATTGTAAAATTTTATTTCTAAGTTGTTGAGCTAAATAATTTGTGTAAACATCGCTTTGGTGATTAAGCTTTTTAGAAGCATATTGTAAACACATTGTTTAGAAGTTCTTGTGAATTGTTCCTTGAGAGACCAGTTTGGGTCAGATTGACTTGTGCGTTATTGTTAGTCACAACAGTTAGTTGTGCATTTGTTATCTTTGAATTATAGTGGATTAAAAGTGCATATGAAGACTGGCAATAAAAAACATATTAAGATAAAAAGACAATAAAAATAAAATAATGTCAAAAAAAAAACTCTATTAACAGTACTCACTACATTGATTGAAAAAAAAAAATAGAAGCTTAAATTCATTTGGTCTTAATTTTAGATACATTTGACTATCATAGATCCAAGAAAAAATAATTTTCAAAAGAACCAAAGGACAAAAGACTATCTAATTTATTACATTCATAATGTTTCAATTTATTTCCAGCATCCTCTGATTTTATATTTTATGCTCAAATTATTTAAGCATAATAACTTCTCGAGGTCCATCCATCTTCTTAAAGAAACCTGTTGAAAGTCACAACTAAGATGGTGAAGACAATTGAGAGAAATGTGCATTTTCTATAAAATTTCCACAATTTTCAATGGTGAAGAGAATTGAGCGAAATGTGCATTTTCTTTAAAATTTCCACAATTTTCAATGTGATTACATCGTAGTATGAAATAATAATACAAATGGTTAATTTCTATAATGGAAAGTATGTGTACTATGAATATGCAATAGAGAAATTAAAGAGAAAAAATATTAAACCTTGCTTTTTTTTTGCTTCTAAATATGAAATCAAAAGGGGTGATGGGTTGATTCTTGAACTTTTGTGTTTATAATAATTCACAATAAATACATTTATTCACAATGAATCTCGAACTAGTTGCGCAGCCACTCAAGGGATAATAAGTGCTATCTATATTATGATATTGCAGACTTTGCTACCGCCTCTAATTGTAAGAAATTTTAGCCAAAAGAAAAATAAAGGCAAAAAATTGTCAAAAACATTACTTACTTCAAATAATTCACAATTTTACAACATATGTAATTAGAAAAGAAAACAAAGTTATCCTAGAGGTTGAATATTTAAAATTAGATATGGTGAGACAAAGATTTAATAAAAATCAGATTGAGTTTTCCAAAATTAATATCCTCATTTTAAATTCATTTACTAAAATTATCTCTTTCATTAAAATTTAATGAATGTTTATATTTAAAATATTATGCTTTAATGATTGTTTTACAGCTCATAATATACGTCACCAAACATGAATTAAGATGAAATTGTGTATGTTGTTGCTTGTATAAAAGGAGGGTTATAATATGGTTTTTGAGAAAATTGAGTAATAAATCACTCATTGATTTATAAAAAATTAAAAAGAATTGAAAAACATAAATAATTTTATAAATACCAACAAAATAATTATATAAATATTATTAGTCACTCACTAATCACGTCATTAACATAGAATTTGGAAATTAAAATATAAATTACGTGGAATTCATCTGATTAAAGTTAACTAATTCAAAATAAATTATAATAACTGAAGACGGTATAAATTTATCATTTTACCTTATATTTAATCAAGGAAATTACGGTCGATAGAAATAAGGCGTAAAAATTCAAAACAAAGATAACGATTCTCATTTGATTTGGTCTGAAATGACACTTCATGAATTTTTTGTTGTTATTTCGGCAATGGATCTGGTAGAAACAAAATAAAACAAGATTTAATAGAAGTAGATAATGAAGCAAAAATAAATAATGTAAATGATAGAACAAGATGATTGACCTGAGATTTTCCATGATTGTATTGATTTGATTTGAGTGTTGGGGCAACAGATCTACCTCTCACAAATATATTAACATATCTAATCGAATCATTCAAGTAAGCATATGTGAACATATTATACGTATACGAAGTGATATTATACAAATGTATAATGAAAAACTATATCAACAATGGATCAAGAGAAGGAGAAATTGAAGATTGGAATTTTGGGTGAGCGGCGCCGACCTACCTATTAGAAGTAAACAAGAGTATGTATTTATAAGAAGCTGCTGAATAGGGTTTGATTTTAGGTTAATTTTAAAATTATATATTCTAGAAGATATTAACTATAACTTTTGGAGTCAAAAGAGTAAAACATAAAATATTATTTTTTATACACAACCATCTCAAGCCATGTTAGATATTAGATCCAAAAAGAGATTGTCTGTATCTCTTTCTCATACATACCTAAACAACAATATTTCAAAACAAGAACTCTCAAGGAATTTAATTGGCACGCGACACCCCCTATATTTTACTTCAATATTTATATTAGCCTTTAAGTTAACCAAATAAAGGGAAAAATATATTTGTGGCTCAATTAAATAATATAAATTTAACTTTTAATCTCTCAAGTTTTTTGCTTTAAACAATGGCCCCTCTAAAGATTTTCATCCACAATAAATGTCCCACCAACTTAAGTCTATTAATAGAGAATGACATAGCACGCAACATTATAGTTTTCGGTGAATGAGCTTACATGAGAAAGTTACAGAGAGACGGTCTTGATATGACATGCCACGTGAAAATCATTAACCATTTCCATTATCAATATTAAAATACTATATTGTGACTGAAAATCCACTATAAAATCGATGTCATAAGATGGACATCATACTTTAACTAGAAATGGTCACTAATTTATTTTTAAATTGTCGCTAATTTAATCTTTTAATATGTCACTAATTCTAACACCCAATTCCTTTATTTTTTTCCTTAATGTTTCAATTAAAAAAATTAAAATTAATCAAAACTTATTAGGAATGTCAAGAAAATGTAAAAATCATCCTTCTGTATATTATGAGAGGAGTTCCTGCAAAAAAAGACTAATTCAAAATTATGTCATAGGTCAAGGTTTGCATTATTTCCACTTCAAGAAAATCCAATTTTTGTGAGAGATACTTATAATATGACGAACTTGCAGGCAAAAAATATGATAAAAAATTTGAAGTCTAGGTCATTATAAGCAACTCTTTATGATAAAAATATCAAAAAAATAATGTTTGAATTAGTGATTGGTTAGTTACTAAAATAGCGACGATTTGGCGACCATTTTAAGGTTAAAGTATGGTGTTTATCTTATGTGTTTGATTTAACGGCAACTTTTTTGTTTTTATATAATTAATTAATATTTTTTCGAAACAAAAAAATACTTTATTAAATAAAAAAAAAAACTATGGGGTACAAGTGATGTAAAATGATTCAACTAGCCAAAAAACCAATTGCCTACACAAAAATGTTAATCCTTAAGGCGTGAGCAACTTACTAAGTTGAATTCTAAGCCTAGGCTTATCCCACCGCCTATAAACAAAAGCATTTATGATCCTATTAATAACATCTTTTTGACAGACTGATTTACCAAAGCACTTTTGGTTTCAATGTCTCCAAACTTCATGAATCGTCTCCATGAGGGAACATTGAGTCAGCTTTGCTCACCAGCTTTTACCTTTGCAAACTTTTATAGCCCGACACATTTCCGTCGTCCACTTCTCAGACTTGTAAATGCACTCAATCCATTGCAGAATTTGCTCCCAAATACCTTTGGGCTCATGGAATTCAAAAAATACATGATCCACAATTTTGGTTTCACCAAGAAGCAACAATTATGCTGGTTCATCATACCAAATTGATACTGATCGGTCACCATTCCCACTACTTTTTTGTACTTCTTTCGGTATAAATTCATCAATTCTGTGACATTTTAGTTCATTGTTTTTCTTGTTTTGTCTAAGTTTCGTTCTCGTTGGCAAATGTTTCTTTGTGTTGTTTTTATTTAAATTTCATGTTTATTTAGATAATTTTGATGGTCTAATTTGGTAGTTATGTGTTATCTCAGGTGCAGGTTGAAAAGTCAAAAATTGGTGCGCGCGAAAAGAAAATTATCAAGTTCCGGGAACTGACACGGCCACCCGTGTCACCTGACACGGGATGTGTCAGGAGGAGTATAAAAGAAAAGAGAGACAAGTCCCAGGGCTCAGGACACGGGCACACGTGTCACTGGACACGGCCCGTGTCAAGGCAAATAGAGAGAGGGCGTGTAAGAAGATCCAGAAGCAGAAGCTGACACGACCGCTCGTGTCAACAGATACAACCCGTGTTAGCCTAGGCGAACAATATTTCAATAATTGAGTTTTTTTGTGTGTTTTGAGGCACAAGAGCGTTCTGGACATTTGACACTGCTGAGAGATAACCTAGCATTACTAAAACTTGTTTTGGACCAGAGAAAGTTACGTTTTTTTAGAATTGGAGATTACACGATAAGGAGAGCTAGAGCATTGTAAGAGAATTGGAGAAGAAGACTCGTTCATTCGTGGAAGAAATTGAAGAATCAATTGATCCAAGTTTTCATTGTAATGTCTAACTTGATAATTATTGTTGTTTTCTTTACAAATATTATGAGAGGCTAAACCCCCCAATACTATGGGGTGTCCCTGATTTGTAAAAAATATGAATATTGATCTCTTTGTTTTATCAATGTTAAGGTTTATTAATGTCAATTTGTGAGTTTCGTTTACAATACTTTTTTACCCTATCGGACAACTAGGGTTAACTTTTCTTAACACATTAGAACTAGACAGTCGTGTTAAGGTTTTCAAAATGAACATGTTTTAGCAGGTTTCACCTAGGACTAGGGAAATCCTATGATAACCAAGAGAATTATTGTTAATAAATGCTTACTGTCTTCACTAATTTTTAATGGACATTAGAATTAGGGTGGTTGTAAAGGATTTTCTCTAAGTACTTAGGGAAAAGTATTCTTAAGAACTGATAATTGAATTAATGAACTTGTTGAGAGGATTAAAGAGTCAATGTCAGGAATGGGTAAATCATACACTCACCCTAGCATATTATTCACTTTTAGAAAAAGGCAACTTTTACTTTCTATTAATTGTTTCATTATAGAAGTTAAATCACAAACCAATATCAACTCTATTGTTTTTGTTCAATTTGATTAACTATTCAACTCAATATTTTGTACGCAGTCCTCGAGAGCGATACTCGTGATAAATCCCATTATTACTACACCGGTAAAAATAAAACACTTGCTATTTTTGCGATCAAGTTTTTAGCGTCGTTGCTGGGGACTGACAAAAGACATAGTTGAAATTAATTCGATTGAAATTTTATTGCTCTGCAATTAAAATTTTATTTTCCTGTTAATTTTATCCTTACTAATATATTGTCTAATCTTTTATGCAAGGCCAGCCCTCAGTTGAACTTCTTTTTGACGCAGAGATTGAAAGAACCTTTCACACTCGGCGAAGGAAAGCAAAACAAGTGAGACTGGAAGAAAAAGAAGATAAAGGTTCAACACATTTAGGTTCAGAATCAAATTCTGAAGCCATGGTTCCACCACATGAGAGACTGGTGGGTGATTACGGAGGCACAAATGCATCGGGTGGTAGACTAACAATTGTCAACCAACCAGTGAATGTTCCTAATTTTCAAATCTATCTGAGCACTATTACTCAACATGAGAGAAGATCCTTCTTGAGAAGGGTTAATTGTAAGTGTTTTTATGTTGGCATTAATTTTTGGTAAAACTAGGATTTGACAATGTCTTGACTGATGTCATGACATTCAGAGTGGAAGATAAATTCTGCATAAGAAGAATGATTCAAGCATCGGAAGCTAAACCGCTGGAATTCTGCAGAAGATTGACTGATGTCATAACCGATGTTATGACATTCTGTGTGACATTTGTTGTTATGCAGAATCTTTTTCCTGAGAGTTTTCAGGAATTCTGTTGAGTTGTTTTTATTATGTTTTATGTTATTAGATTACATGCTCACGTGGCTATTTGGTTAATCTTAGTTAACCCTAAATTGGTTTGTTAAAAAGACCAAGTCTTTAGGATTAATTAAGTGAACCCTAGCTATTATTATGGAAGCCCAAAACTGAAGTTATAGGATTGCTTCTATAATAGGAAAAGAACCCTTACTCTGCTGCTACGCCTCTGGACTATATTGAAGATTTAGCAGGTTATTTTATGTGTATTCTAGTTACTCTTGTGAGCCAAGCAATTATCAATTGATAAGTGCCTTGGACTAGGATTTGGTTGTAAGGGTTGTTTATCACTCAAAGCTTTGAAGCACGAGTGTTGTGTCTCTTGATTAAAGCTTTGAAGCAAAATCAAGTTTGTTTATTGAAGAGCGTCTTCACAATTCAATTAATCAATAGGTTGATATCACCGTGATTGAGGGGAGTGAGTAGGAACTCGTGTCTAAGTAGGACTTAGATTGAAGTTGCATTGGGTAGGTCTTAAGTGAAGGAGATAAACTGGTTGGTTTATTCTGAATTAATTCTACTAATAGTGAATTTCCTCCTCGGCTTGGTAGCCCCGGATGTAGGTGTAGTTACACATCGAACGGTAAACAATTGATTGTGTTCTTTTCTGCTTAAATTAACGTGTGAATTGTTAGAGTGTCGACATCTTGTGTCATAACATTCTCACATCACCGCATTTCAATTGGCATCAGAGCAGGCACCCTGCCTGTTATTTCTGGGTGAGATCTAGGGATAATAGTTTCTGGCATTATGGACAAGGAAGGAGGATTTGGAAGTAGGCCATCCATTCTGGATGGATCTAACTATGATTACTAGAAACCTCGTATGGTTGCCTTTTTGAAGTCACTGGACATTAAAGCTTGGAGAGTTGCAGACAGAGGATGGAAACATCCAACCAAGCTTGAGAAAGATGGGACTACTAGTCTGAAACCTGAGGAAGAATGGAGCAAAGAAGAAGAAGAGCTAGCACTGGGCAACTCTAAAGCATTGAATGCCTTATTCAATGGAATTGACAAAAATATGTTTAGACTAGTACATCAGTGTGAACTGGCCAAGGATGTTTGGGACACTCTCAAAACCACTCATGAGGGTACATCCAAGGTGAAAATGTCAAGACTTCAGATGCTCACTACCAAATTTGAGAATCTGAAGATGAAGGAAGATGAGACCATTCATGAGTTTCACATGAACATCTTGGAGATTTCCAACACCTCAGGAGCATTGGGAGAAAAGATGTCAGAAGAAAAGCTGGTGAGAAAGATTCTCAGATCCTTGCCTAAAAGGTTTGCAATGAAAGTGACTGCTATACAGGAAGCTCAGGATATCTGTGTTCGCGTTAAAAAGTGACGCGCTAGGGAATCGAATCTGAATTCGGATCCTCTGGCTCGAAACGATTTACTCTTTTGATTTGTTTATAAAGATGCCGCGAGCATCAAGCTTTATTATTTTCAACACAAGAAAAAATGATTATGAAAAAGGGGAAAGCTGCAATACCCTCAATTGATATGATATGCATTACGACTAGCGCAAACTAGACTTAACGCATTTGGGGAGATTCCGGGTAAGGGGGTTTGTTATATAAAGGGAATAGATGGAGCACCCTAAATATATATGGTTATCCATAGCTTTATATATGAATACGTTTGATATGTTTGTGTGTTTTAATTGCTATTTCTATGATTGGGAAAGTTTCTCCTTGGATTTTAAGAAGGATAGATTCTGGGATCCTAGGTTTTGTTATTATTGTGCTCGCAAAGATCATTGGGATCTTCTGCATACATATCCCTTAATGGGAATCAGAGCATTTGTAGCTCGGATCTAAAGGGATCTATGGTTTGTTTAGTTTGAGGAAGAAAGAAATTTGCTCGGCAAGGATGAGACCTGCTCACGTATTCTCAAAAGGATGTTGAGAAAGTCAGAGCAATCGTAGTTCCCACTTATGCTAGTGGAAGCAACGGGATGTTAGTAAGAGACACAGACAAATGTCATCTTAATGAAAAATGTATCTAATCTATTTCATCACATACATTTTTTGAAAAAGTTTGATTGATTGAAATCTTTCATCGTAAGTTATAGGTGTTTTGCTTGAGTGTACAAGCATTACCACTTACATGTTTAAGAAAGATGTTTGAAAAAGATGATTGAATCTTTTAATTGTAAGTATTGGGTGTTTTGCTTGAGTGTACAAGCGTTACCACTTACGATTAAGAGATGTTTTTGTTTGAAACGAGTTTAAAAAAGTTTTTTGATTGTATGTGATGTGATAGATGAGATACTTCTTCCATAGAGATGATAAACGTCTAAATCTCAAGGAGAAATTGATTGGATTAAGGGGATGCTTTTAAGAAGCCCATGGGTCCTTGTATTGTAAGCCCAAGAGGAGGCATTCCGAGGGTCATCGAGGGTCCTTGTATGAAGCTCAAGAGGAAGCTATAGGGTATGGCTGGCTTTGGCTTTAAAAGGGATTTCACTGGGAAACCATCCTTTTAGTTTTAAGAGCAATTTCACCGGGAAATTATACTCTCAGGGTTCTATCCTAACGCGGGTGATTCTTTGTATTGGAAGCCCAATAGGAGGCTTGTTAAGAGATTTCCTGGTCTCTTTCTTGTATGATGCCCAAGAGAAGGCTAAACTCAATGAGGAGTTCTTTTGAACAAAGCCCAAGAGGAGGCTGACTGAGCAGGGGAGTGTTGTCTTATATGAAGCCTAAGCGGGGGCTAAACTCAGATGAATGAGTTTTCTTATATGAAGCCTAAGAGGAGGCTGAACTCAGATGAAATGAGTTGCCTTGTACAAAGCCCAAGAGGAGGCTATTTGTGGGGAACCTATTGGTTAGACTAGTTGTTATGTTATAACTAGACAATTGTATAAACAATTGTGTGTGTGTGTGTGTGATATGTATTCACAGGAGTTTATGAGAAACAATGCATGATGTTTATTTACAAGAGTTTATGAAGGAAATATAAACAAGTTTCTGTGAAACGAACGTTTAAAACGAGCGCAACTTGATTATTTACAAGTTTGAATGTGTACAAGGAAGTAAATATGTACACGAACGAGTATTTATGTACGAGGATATGTGGATGTACATAGGAGGGTTGGGACTTACACCATAAGGGAGGCCCATTGGTTTAAAAGCAGTTTCACCGGGAATAATGCTCCTTTTAATACCAATGGTATTCAGTGTATATACAAACGAAAACAAACGATCGAAGTTTGTCTGTACTTTACAAAAGACGTTTGTATTATGTACAGGTAAAAATTTGTATGTATATGAAAAGAATTTGATATGTACAAAGAAATAATTATGTACATAAAAGAATTTTTGGGACTTACACCGTGAGGGAGGCCCATGATCGATTAAGAAATTCGAGGAGAAACGAATTCGGTTTTATCGTTAAATCGGATCGATCATGGAAAAAGATGTAAGTTTGATGAAAAGTTTTGAAAAAAATGATTTTTAAAGTGTTTTTGAATAGTGAAATATACTTAATAGAAGTTTTGAAAAGAATCGGGCTTCAAAAGTTTGAAAAAATCACCTTTAAAGGTGCTTTGAAAAGTACTCAAAAGTACCATTTTCGGCTCGATAAAAATATAATCGGATGAAAGTTTTTCTGAAAATTTTTTACACTATCTTAAAATAGATACATTAATTGACAAGTGTACAAAAAATCACCTCAAAATGAGGAGTTTTGATTGGGTTTTGAAAAAAGTCAAAGTTTGTAAAAAAAATGAAGAAAAATTACAAAGTTTGGCAAAAATGGTCCCAAGGCTACTCGAACCCGGGACCTCAAGGCAAGGCAAGGTATAAATGACTTAAGAGTGAGCTGGAAACCGCTGGGGAGGCAATACATCCGTGTATTGAAACCAAACCATGTAATTATATTATAAAACAGATATTTGAATTTAAAAAAATGCGCGCAGCTTCATCTTCTTCCTCCAATCTTCAATCAGCCATGGATTCTTCATTTCTCCATGAAATTGTTTGATGTAAACATCAAACTTGATCGTTTCAAGCCCAGGAACATGATGATGTCATTTAATTTCATTTATTTTAAGCCTAACATGATTAAATTTCTCAAGAACACGAACAACCCTAAAACTGAAAATCCTAATTGAAATCGTGTATGGTTGATGAATTGATCAATTGATTGAGGGTTATTGATCGTGATAGTAAACAAACGCCAAGAGTTTTTGACCGAATCAAAGAATCATAGAGTTTGAAGTTCGTGTTCTTACCTGTTCAAGCTGAGATCGAAAACTGCTTTAGAGTGTTTCCAATTGTGATTTGATGATCCTTATAGCACCAACGGACTTCAAGGATGGTGTGAGGAAGGTCTGCTCACTCTGAAATTGCTTGAATTGTCCTGACCAAGTCCACCTGCATATGGTTCAAAATGAAACTCGAATTTGATGTTAGAGCTGTTACAGATGGAAGTTAATGATCTGCATCATCCATATGGAGTATGTTGATGATGTTTGAGTGAAAAAATCACACTTTGCTCGAGCCAAACATCCAATTCGATAGTTAAGGCAGTTTTGGGCAAGCTTGAAACATGAAATGCAAAATCTGTTCTTTAGTGTTTCTTGTGTTGATTTTAAGTTACAAACCAATTACATGTGATGTTTATGACATGTTAGACACCAAATATCTCATGTTTCTTCACAAGTTTTCAAAAATGCAAGATTTCTCAATTTTCACTATGTTACTTGAATTTTAAGAAAAGAGTGAGAAAGCTTGTTTTGGCATAGCTTTGGTGTGGTTTGAATTGGCCAACATGACCTCTATTTATAGGTCACAAGTTCTGAATGGCAAGTGAAGGAGAATGGCTTTGGTATTTACAAGTTGCCTTAGAGGGCAAGAAAGTCATTTTTTGTAATAAATGCAAAAGGAAGCTTCCTTTTAACCATGGTTAATTTTTCAACTTGATCTTATCCCATCATAATTACTCTCCATATGATTTTTTATCAGCCCTATCCCTCTTTGCAAGGTGGCATGGCTTCTAGAAGAAGAAACTCAAAAATGACCTATAATCTTGAATTTTGTACTTGAAAATCAAGGATTTTGGAGCTCTATGTTTCAAAATCAAAAGTATAGCTAGACTCCATGGATTTGAGAGTTCTTGGACATTTTGGAAAGCTTGTTTCAAGGGCTACAACTTTCATGTTTTGAGTTTTTTTCCAATTCAAAGTGGAACTATGTGAAAAAATGCCATGAAGTTTGGAAAAAATTTTAACACTTGAAAAATTTTCTAAGTGTTGAAAATTTTGACTTTTTGTTGACTTTTCCAAATTTCTTGATTTTTTATGATCATGATGGATCATTTGAAGTATTTTGATGATTGGAAAAGTTTTATCTTGAAAAAGTTGACCAAAAGTCAAAGTTTTGACTTTTTAGTGCAGATGAAATTTCATCAAATGATCTAGAAATTGACTGATGAAAATTGTGAACTTCTGTGATGTTTTGAATCCATAAATTAGGTCAACATGTTGTATTTAAGATATGAAGATCAATCTCTAATCAAAAAAGTCATTCATTGATCAGAAAATCAGTGATTGCTTATCCTCGATAAAAACCCTAATTGGTCGATCCTCGATAGATCATGAGAAAAAGTTGGATATCTGAAGATCAGAGGTTGATGATTTGATCAAGATAGATCAAATGAGGTGAATAAAACTCAAACCCTAATTGATTTCCTTTTGAATCAGATGAAAATTTTGTGAAACCCTAATTTTGACCTGTAGAAGCTACACCCGATTAATCCTGTTCTGAACTGTTAGTGATGCAATGATGCAAATGTAAGGTGGTATATTAGGTCAAAAATTGGGGTATGACAATCTGCACCTTGAAGGTTGATGAACTTATTGGATCTCTTCAGACATTTGAGATGGGGATCAGTGACAATGTTGACAAGAAGAACAAGAGCATAGCCCTTGTATCCAATACTGAAGAGGAATGCAAGGAGGATGATGAAGAGAAGATATCTGAAGCAATAGCTATGCTTGGAAGAGAGTTCAACAAGCTCATCAAGAGAATTGATCCAAAGTCAAGGTCCAATGTCAAGAACATTCCATCTGACATTAGCAGAACCTATGACTCCAACAAGATCCAAGTCCAAGAAAAGGGAGACAAAGCGAGGAATCCAAAGGTCATGGATGTGAAGGATATGGGCATATTAGAGCTGAATGTCCTACCTTTCTAAAGAAACAAAAGAAAGGAATGGATGTCACTTGGTCTGATGGTGACTCAGGAAGTGACTCTGAAGAGGAAGCTGCCAAACTTGTTACTGCTCTCTCTAGAGTTTGTAACTCTGATAATGATTCCAGTGATGAGGAAGTGACATTTGAAGAGCTTGCTGAAACTTACAAGAAGCTGTGTATCAGAAGTGCTGAAGTATGTCAGCAAAATGAGAAACAGAAAAAGCTAATTGTGAAGTTGGAGGCTGAGAATGTGAAGTTGGAGGCTGAAAAGAAGGAAAACACTGCTACTATAAGTCATCTCAATAGTGAAATTATAGTGTTAAACTCCAAACATGATCAGATGACCAAGTCTGTCAAGATGCTGACAACTGGAACTGATAAGTTGGAATAAATCCTTCAGTCTGGACAAAATATAGGAAATATGCATGGTCTAGGATATGTGGCTGCAAAGAAACCTGTTGGTGACAAGAAGAAGAACATGCCTGGAAAACCAATGTCAAAGCAGATGTCACAACATAAGGCAGGAAATGTGTCTGGTTCAGGATATGTGACTGCAAAGAAATTTGCTGATAACAAGAAGAAGAACAGACCTAATAAACCAGTGTCAAAGCAGATCTCACAACATTGGGTTCAACATCAAGATCAGAGAAACATGAACAAAAAGTTTCAAAGATGGAGATGTCATTATTGTGGAAGGTTTGGACACATAAAGCCTTTTTGCTATAGACTACATGGATATCCTAATCAGGTTCCTTATGTCAAGCCTAAGACCAACAAGGTACCATACACTCAACAGTGGAAGAAGAAGACTGCAGCTCTGATAGCTCACACCTCCCTTAGAGTTTTTGCCAAGGAAGACTGGTACTTTGACAGTGGATTCTCTAAGCATATGACTGGAATCAAGAACCTTCTGAATGATGTCAAACCTCATACTACTAGTTTTGTTACTTTTGGAGATGGAGCTAAAGGAGAAATCAAAGGTGTTGGAAACTTAGACTGTTCCGGAGTTCCAAACCTAAATGGAGTGTTGCTGGTAAAAGTTTTGACTGTCAATCTCATAAGCATAAGTCAACTATGTGATATGGGATTCAAGGTCAACTTCACCAGGTCTGAATGCCTTGTAATCAATGAAAAACAAGAAGTGGTTATGAGAGGAGTCAGATCAAAGGACAACTGTTACATGTGGGAGTCTGAGAACACTAATCTGTCATTTGTATGCTATACAGCCAAAGATGAAAAGGAGGTGAAACTGTGGCACCAAAAACTTGGTCATTTGCATCTTAGAGGGATGAAAAAGATCATATCCATGGAGGCTGTCAGAGGGATTCGAAGACTTCATATTGATGAAGGGAGAGTCTGTGGTGAATGTCAGGTTGGAAATCAAACTAGAATGTCACATCCAATGTCAAGACATCTGACCACCTCCAAGGTGCTGGAGCTGCTGCACATGGATCTGATGGGCCCTATGTAGGTTGAAAGCCTTGGTGGAAAAAGATATGCGTATGTTATTGTGGATGATTATTCCAGATTCACCTGGATAAACCTCATCAGGGAAAAATCTGATGTGTTTGATGTCTTTAAAGAATTATGCAAAAGACTTCAAAGAGAAAAGGAAGGCTGCATTGTCAGAATTAGAAGTGATCATGGAAAGGAATTTGAGAATAGCAAGTTTGATGAATTCTGTTCCTCAGAAGGAATCAATCATGAGTTCTCTTCTCCTATAACTCCTCAACAAAATGGAGTTGTGGAAATGAAAAATAGGACTATACAGGAATCTGCCAGAGCAATGATTCATGCTAAGAAACTTCCTATTCATTTTTGGGCTGAAGCTATGAATACAGCCTGCTATGTTCACAACAGGGTCACCTTGAGAATGGGAACATCCTCCACCCTTTATGAAATATGGAATGGAAGAAAACCTAATGTGAAATATTTCCATGTATTTGGTAGCAAATGTTATATTCTGACAGATCGTGATCAAAGGAGAAAGATGGACTCTAAAAGTGATGAAGGCATTTTTCTGGGATATTCTACAAACAGCAGAGCATATAGGGTATTCAACTCCAGAACAAAAGTTATGATGGAGTCTATTAATGTCATAGTTGATGATTGTAACACCCCAAATCTACCCAAGGTTTTATATACAAAAATCAGAGTAATTTAAAATTTCATACAGTAAATACTGAGGCGTCACATCATCAAACCAAATCACCTTAAACAGTTTACTTTAAAGTATAAATTTCGGATACATAGCATCGCTGGAAAACATAAATTGATTCATAAAAATCAAAACATCTTCTTTATTAAACTTCCTTAACCAATCATATTTTCATAAAGTATAATTCTTCTTTACAAAAGGAAAGCAACAAAAGAACAACAACAATGACAACATAAATATTCTCCCCAAGTGCTACGTATCAGAGCGACACCGACACGACTAACAGCAGCTATAAACTCCGTCTTCATAACCAGCACGTTACCAATATATAGGTAACGGCGAAACAAGTAAAGGGTGAGATACTCCAAAACATATAATTAAAGGCATGATAATATATATATATATATATATATATATATATATATATAGTGTCGGAATTATAAAGGGTATAGATTAATAAGTGCAATTCCAACACATAATCAAAACTCACTTACTTCACTAGTCATCCTATTGTGTATAATCTACACTTTATCACCCTAACCTCATCGGCATAAACGTCACAACAACACTTAAACTTCCATCACCACGAAATCGTCACGAGCTAATACATCACTAATTAACACGGCAGTCTTAAACAACAACATCAACCAACCACATTAAATAATGCTAATAATATAAGCAACACAAACAAATCATCACAAATTGGCTAAAGCCCATCTTCGCTTTTGGCATAAAGCCCATCATCACAACATCATCACAAACATTATCATATCATATATCATCGCAATTCAATATCATCCATCAATCAACAAAAACCCAACGCCAAATAACTCAAACATAAACAAACCGACTCCATGAGACACGACTATGTTATGCATGTGGTACCCATCGCTTTGTCCGTAATTAGGGACACTTGGCATAAATCCGATCTTCGCTCGGCATAAAAGCCATCATCGCTTGGCATAAAAGCCCTCTTCGCTTATGAAATGTATGTGACTCGACAATAAAACAACACAACACAAAAACAACATCATCGCTCATTCAAATTGGCATAAAGCCCACATCGCCATAATTTATCCAAAACAAGATAAATATAGCATCGCATCATAATTGCATTATGAAAACATCACTAATAAATTCATCATAAGTCATGCATTCACAAATCGAAAGCATTTATCAACAACATTAATATAATCATCACATTATCATGTACAAAGTGTAATACGGTGAACTGACTTTGAGGTTTTTGTATCGCAAATGTGCGGATAGAAAGAGTCGCCACCGACTTTTCTTTTATCCAATTAAGGGAAGGTAAAAAGTACAGAAAAAGACCTTCGTTAGATTCTGAGTAAGGGAGAAGGTTATGAAAAGGGAAGGTATTAGCACCCCTTTCCATCCGTAGTTATCTACGGGCTCTTAGTTGCTCTTAGATCATCATTTTTAAAAGTGCTTTCTGTGTGTTTGACAAAAATATTTTGAAGGGGCATTTCGCTTTGACTTTGTAATGATTCATGTAGGAATGTATACAAAGTGTTTGGAAATGTTTCATTTTGAAAAGAGTTTGAACTTTGAGAAAAAAAAAGTGTGGGGTGCAAAAAGTATTTTGATAGAGCAAGCAACTAAAAGTCTTATTACCTACTCAGAATTGGTCGTTTTCGTGTTATTTTACGTTCCTTTAGAATAGCGCTATCCAAACCATTAGTTGGTAGGTAACTCCATTCGTTGGATGCGAGCGGTACATTCGAAGGGACATAGGATGGTCATGGAAGGCAACTTGTAGGAAGTATCCTAGCACATTCGAAGGGACTATCATCATTTTTCGTAGGCAACAATCGAGGGTCAAGATCATGTTTTCGTAGGCGACATCGTGGGTCTATGATCTTTGTATCGAAGGGACTATAATGATTTGTTTTGAAGGCAACGGTGCTAGGATACCTCTACGTTCGAGGGACTTGACCATTTGTATTCATAAGGCAACGAGAGAGAATTACCCTAAGGGGTGCGTGTGTGAAAAAGTGTGTTGATTTCAGATATTTTATCTTGAAAATTAGAGTGAGCTATGTTCAATTTTATCTTGCCATACACGCCTAATTACTAGCAGTTTATAGGGTGCGGAAATTAAAATGCGGAAATATAAAGTGCGGAAAGATAAATCCTACGCTATTACATGGCTTTGGGGCAGATACATAATTTAAAAATGCGGAAAATAAAAGTCCTAATTAAACTATTACATCCCATAAGCAATTACATAATTTAGAAAAAAGAAAACGCTAAAAGAAATCGTCCAAAATGAGATAACCTGTGAAAAGATGAGAAATCGGGAAATACAAAGAAATCGAACGAGAGAAAAATGTTAGCAAAAATAATAATTTTTAAATGAGAAAAATATTTCATGCTGGAAATAACATTAATATGCTAAAATAATTTTTTGGGATTTTTTGGAGTTAATTTAATAATTAAAAATCAATTAAAAGTGATTTAAATGATAAATAACAATTAAAAATATGCATGAAAAAATAATATTTTTAATTTTATAAATTAAATAAACATTTTCTGGAAATAATGCAAAAAGAAAAATATTTTTGGGTGTTTTTTAATGCATGATAAAAATTATTGAAATTAAATTAAATTGTATGAAAAATATTAAATAGAAAATATGAAAATAAGAAGTTTTGCAAAAGGAGAAAAAAATGTTTGGTCTTGCCAGGGATCGAACTAGAGACCTTGCCTTCACAAACCCAAGCCTTGACCAACTGAGCCAGCGTGCACAACTGTTTGAAAACCGGAGCGAGTGTATTGTGAACAAGTGTCACCTCCAGGCTGCATCGATTCCGCGCCAAACTTCATCTTCTTCGTTTTAAAATTTTGAAAACATAGCGTCGGCCTCACGACGCTATAGTCCATTTTCCAAAATCAAGCACAGATAATATAAATAACATTCAAGGGTATGAATCGATTGGAAACATCGTTCTGAACACGATGGTGGTGGTCTCGTGGTCCAATTTATCCGTTTTAAGGAAGCCCTAAATCGAGGCCAAAAACCCTAGCTATGGTGATTCTCGTTCTAAGCCATGGAAACTCAATCAAACTGCTCAGAAAGCTTGTAAACTTCATTCTAATCACAAAAACAACAACAAATCACGTTAAAAATGCATGAATAATGAAAATCGATTTTGAGAAAAACATGAACAAACCAAATTCGGATTTCGTGATTCTTGATGCTTTTGGGCAATGTAAAGGTCTGGAATGCTTCCAGGGATGTCAAGGAATGTGTTTGTATGCTTGGAATCAATTGAATTGAGCTAAAACCCTGGCTGCTAGTAGCTTGTGAAGCACGGATTTTTTGAGTTAGGTTAGGGTTCCTCAAGCAATTTTTTCGTTCCCATTCCTGTTGTATGCATTGTACATTTATAGTAGATGGATTTGGAGCTGATTTGGGGAAGAAATAATCATCAATCAATGCAAAACATATTTGATTTTGTACAAAATCAAATTTTCTCTTTTTTGATCAATTTCAATCAAATTCTTGCCATATCCAATCAAATTTCGAAATTTGTCAGCTTTCTTGGGTTACTTGGATCTCAAGGATGAGAGAAAAACTCAATTTGCAATTAATTTTGATTATATACCTTATTTTTGAATTTAATTTGTATTTAAATGAATAAAATCCAAATTAAATAGAAAAATAAAATAAAAATTTGTGGCATTGGGCTTAGATGTCCCAAATTGTATAAGGAACAAGTTTGGATGAAGGAAAACTAGGCCCATTTGCAAATTTTTTGATTTTTAGAAGTATCTCTCTTTGTGCATCTCTTCAAAATTGCCCAACTTGCACAAGGTGTAGTTTGCTCAATTTTCCACATTTTTGAGTGTTCTTAGACTTTTTAGAAAGCTCTAAGAGTCCTCTAACCAACCTCTTTGGTTTCATCTCAATTGGAGTTTTCATGCTCAAAATATCTTCAAAACAAAACGTTGACTTTTTGTTGACTTTGAAAAGGACCTGTAATATTTTGATCCATACCTTCCAAATGAAGCATTTTTTGAACATTCTTGTGAGACATGATGTTGTAGAGAATTGAATTTCCTTCAAAACAAGAGGTGGTGGCAAAATTTCTGAGAAAGTATGAAGAAGTTATGCTCAGTCAAAGTTTGGTTGACTTTTCACTAAGAAACCCTAATTTAGAAAGTTTGACTTTTGAGCAAATCTTGAGTTTTCTTGATGAATCATGATCAACCCTTGATCAAATGATGAATGTAACTTCAAAAAGAGGATATTGACCAAAAATCATGAAGTTTGACTGTATGTTGACCACAGTTGACTTTTTGTCCAATACAACTGATTCTCAACCATTTGAGCAATTGTCTGAGGAGATTTTACTTCTGAGGCTTGAAACTTGACATGGAGAATGTTTGAAGCATATGAGGAGGCATGAAGACCATTGGAGATGTTGGAAGTTCATCTTGATCTGAGAATTGCCAAACCCTAGTTTGGGTTGATTGTCTAGGAGAGGGTTTGTTTGATCAACCCTTGAGGAATCCTTGAGCATGGATGTATGAAATATCTTGAGAAGATGGAGGGCAAATTTTGGAGTATGACAGCTGCCCCTGTTCAATCTTCTTGTACTGGAAGGGTTAGATTGGCACGTTCGCCTTTCGTGACCTGGAGGTAGAAGATGATTGAACACTCGAGTACACCTAAAAATTTGCACTCGCGGTTGGTTGATGATGCGGGAATGGGCTTATAGATGCCATTTGGAGAGGCTGGAGATTTCGCTGGGGAATGAGTCGTATGCTAGACTCGAGATTGTTGATAGGAGAACTGACGGGGATGGGCTTAAGATGCCATCTGGAAAGATTGATGCTGGGGAGTGAGCCGTACGCTAGGCTCTGTTGACGTTCTTGAAAGTGAAAGGAGCATGGAGATGGGCTTAAGATGCCATCCGGAGGAAATCGTACGTTAGACTTCGTGCTCATCTTTGAATGAAGTTATTGGTTTGTATTAGTTTTTTAACCAAGTATGCAGCATTCTGAAGGCAGAGAAATATTGACAAGTAGTCGGAGATGGGCTTAAGATGCCATCCAAGATAACTGAGTCGTACGCTAGACTCTGTAGTTGCTGTTGATAATAAGAGAGCGTCAGAATATATCTTTGTGCTGATTACTCTGAGGGATAGTAGTTGGCAATAATGTGGATAGCTTCCCTGTTGTGCATCGGGTATTGATCCACTGCCTGTTATCGGAGGATAACTTGTGATCGTTCGGATAGGGTTTCCCGTCTAGCTTCGGGTGTTAATCTTGGATCTGTTGCCGGAGGACAACGCGGGTGGTCGTTCAGATAGTTTTCCGGTCTGGATTCGGGTCTTAATCCTAGACCAGTTGTCGGAGGACAACTAGGACGGTCGTTTAGATAGTTTTCCCGTCTGGCTTCGGGCATTAATCCTGGACCTGTTTGTTTTTTAGAAGTGATCTTCACCTGTTTTGGAGGAAACAAGAGAAACTTTGATAGAATATCGTTAGTCTTATGCAAGTTATGATGCATGACGATGTTTATGAATGACATATGCATAAATTATGACTTTTATGAGTAATGTATGAATGATAGATGTCGTGGTATTTCAAAACATATCCATCTTGAAGAAGATGTGGATGCCCTGCCTGAGGACTTCTGACTTCTGTTTGGGGATGAAGTGGATGGAAATCCTGAGAAGAAAGATAACTTTGATTCCTCCGATGCACTATCTGGCCAAGTCTTGAGCCTAGATATTGTTGAGGATGGTAGAGATCGAGAAACACGTTGTCGAGGATCCCATACATAGACCCTGCTGGGGAGAGTCTAGAGGGGTACTATACTGGGGATCTTGCGCGTAAATTTTGCTGGAGAGTTGTAATTGGTAGTTGCTGGGAGACCGGGTTAGAAGAGTCTAGAGCCCGTTGGAATCTCTGACTGGGGAATAAAAGGCGTAGGTTTCCTCCGATGCACTATCTGACCAAGTTTCAGGTCTGGATACTGATGCCGTCGGGGAAAAGGGGAATTGTTGAGAGATATTCTGCTGGGGATAAATACCTAGGCTGGGGATGAAATGTTATTGCTTGGAGACTGATGTAACATGGTTTATTTTGAGTGGAATCACTGCTCGGGGACTAACGTATACTCTGCTGGGGGAAGGTTTGTTGTGAGCGACACCTCCGTGGGGATTAATGCTCTGCGGGGAAATTTTGGACGAGTGACATCTCTGTGGGAATTGTATTTTGTAAGGGAGCGTATTGGTGACTTTCGTCGTTATCTCAATTCCTGAAGCCTGCAGCAATTACTTTTGTTTGTTCACTTTTCGCATGTTTGTGATAAGATTCTTATTGTTAAATGCATATAATCATTCAAAGCAAACGTTGGACTTTATGCAAACAACAACAACAAAAATTGTAAAGAGAAAGAAACTTGTATTTATTTGAAAGGTGGCGTATGGCCAAGTAGTTTGTACATAGGAAAAGTAAAAAGCTATGCGGAAACAATCTCGTTAAGTTCCAACTATGCTAGTACTCATATATTTCCACTATCTCATCTCCTTGCTGTCAGTAGAAAGTGAGTGGATTGATTTTCGCCATTCGAATCTTGAATGCTGATAGTAGTCTGGAAGTAAATAGGTGATCTGGACGAGACACAGTCGTACGCTTAAATCCCTAACTTTTTGCCTAGACCGCCCTTTCGGGTTTTCAGTCTACCGGGATACCCTTTTTTGCCCAAACCGCCTTTTCAGGTTTTCGACTTGCCGGGTGTACATGTTTTATATATATATATCCTTAACGTTTGCCCGAACCTTTTTGGTTCACCAGGATGCCCTTATTTTTGCCTAGGTCAGTCGACCTAGCGGGTCTCTTTTATGCGTAGTATTTTTTGACTATGTCTGCGTTCACAGGGTGTGGGAAGTCTTCACCATCCATGGTGCTAAGTATCATAGCTCCGCCGGAAAATACTGTCTTGACTACAAATGGTCCCTCATAGGTGGGAGTCCATTTGCCCCTGGGATCACCTTGTGGAAGGATGATGCGCTTGACTACTAGATCACCAACTTGGTAGACTCGGTGCTTGACCTTCTTGTTAAATGCTCTGATCATTCGCTTCTGATAGATCTGTCCATGGCAGATAGATGCGAGTCGTTTCTCATCAATCAAGTTAATCTGATCAAGGCGAGTCTGGATCCAATCGTCTTCGCCTAACTCTGCGTCCTGGAGGACTCTGGTTGAGGGTATCTGAACCTCGATGGGTAGAACTGCTTCCATACCGTATACAAGGGAGAAGGGGGTTGCCCCTGTTAATGTCCGTACTGTAGTGCGATGACCATGAAGAACAAATGGTAACATCTCGTGCCAATCCTTGTAGGTCACTGTCATCTTCTGTATAATCTTCTTGATATTCTTATTGGCGACTTCCACTGCGCCATTCATCTTAGGCCGATAAGGAGAAGAGTTGTGATGGTTGATCTTGAACTGCGTGCAGAGTTCGGTGATCATCTTGTTGTTGAGATTAGAGCCATTATCTGTGATAATCCGTTCGGGAGTGCCATACCGACAGATAAGATTATGTTTGATGAATCGAGCCACGACATTCTTGGTAACAGATGCGAACGAGGCTGCTTCTACCCACTTGGTAAAGTAATCAATTGCTACAAGGATGAAACGATGTCTGTTGGAAGCTGTGGGCTTGATTTCTCCGATCATGTCAATGCCCCACATTGTGAAAGGCCAAGGAGCTGTTAGAACATTCAGAGGTACTTGAGGTACGTGCACTTTGTCTGCATAAATCTGGCATTTGTGACAAGATCGGGCGTAGCGGTGACAATCAGCTTCCATGGTGGACCAATAGTAACTTGTTCTCAAAATCTTCTTAGCCATGGTGTGTCCACTGGAGTGGGTACCAAATGTGCCTTCGTGTAACTCTTCCATAATACGTTCCGCTGTTTTCAGGTCTACGCAGCGGAGTAAGCACAAGTCGTGGTTGCGCTTGTATAAAATGTCGTTGCTGAGGAAGAACTTAGATGCAAATCTTCTCAAGAACTTTTTATCGTTGACAGATGCCCCTGCGGGATATTCTTGAGTCTCAAGATACCTCTTCACATCATAGTACCAAGGTTTCTCTTCTGTATCAAGCTCATAACAATACGTCGGTTCGTCAAACCTTTCAATGATGATCTGGGGAGCCTCGTTGTCCCATCTGACCTTGAACATAGATAACATAGTAGCTAGTGCGTCTGCCAACTGATTCTCTTCTCGTGGAATGTGATTGAAAGTGACCTCTTCGAAATAGGGGATCAAACTCAAAACATGCTCTCGATATGGAATGAGATTCGGATGCTTCGTGTCCCTCGCCTTTAATCGATCGATCACCAAAGCCGAGTCTCCATACACTTGCAAGAACTTGATTCTTAAGTCAATAGCGCTTTAATACCCATGATGCACGCTCAGATTCGCCATGTTGTTAGTGCAACCGAAACATAATCGGGCGGTGGCGTGTGTCCGTCAGGAGATGTAATGATGGCACCGATGCCATTGCCAAGTGCGTTGAGGCTCCATCAAAGACCATAGTCCATCGGGATCCTTGTTCGTGTCCTTTGTCCGGCCTCGGTTCTTCACAATCGTGACTAGTAAAACATCTTCGTTTGAAATTCGAATGCATAGATCGATAGTCATCTACGGCTGATGAGCCAAATGATCGGCTACTACACTTCCTTTGATTGCCTTCTGAGAGATGTCGTATTCAGTTAAAATCATTTGCCATCTTGCTATTCTTCCGGAGAGAGCTGGTTTCTCAAAGATATATTTTATCGGATCCATCTTGAAATCAACAAGGTAGTGTGAGTCAACATATCTGCCTTAGTCGTGAGCATTGACCAAAGCGTTGCAAGTTTTCTCGAGCTGTGAGTATCTTGTTTCACGTCGGTAAACTTTTGCTAAGGTAGTATATTGCATGCTCTTTTCGACTGACTCGTCATGTTGCCCCAACACACACCCCATTGAGTTCTCTAACAATCGCCAAGTACATGATAAGAGGTTTTCTTTCGGCAGGCGGCATCAGGATGGGAGGATTCTGTAGGTACTCCTTGATTTTGTCAAAAGCGATCTGGCAATCGTCGTTCCATTCTACCACTTGATCCTTCTTCAGTAACTTAAAGATTGGCTCACAAGTAGCAGTTAGGTGTGCAATGAACCTGGCAATGTAGTTCAATCGGCCCATGAAACCTCTGACTTCCTTCTCGGTGCGGGGGGCTGGCATTTCTTGAATAGCTTTAACCTTGGCTGGATCAACTTTAATACCTTTACCACTGACAACAAACCCTAAGAGTTTACCGGATCTGACCCCAAAGGTGCACTTGTTAGGATTAAGTCTCGATGCATGCTTCTTCAATCACGATAGTTTCGCAAATGATCAAGATGTTCTTCTTCACGTGATCGAGCTATCATGTCGTCGACGTAGACCTCTATCTCGTGATGAATCATGTCATGAAATAATGTCACCATAGCACGTTGATAAGTGGCGCCCGCGTTCTTCAGTCCGAACGGCATAACCTTGTAACAGAAAGTGCCCCACTGTGTAACAAAAGTAGTCTTCTCCGTGTCTTCGGGAGCCATTTTGATCTGATTGTAACCGGAGAAGCCATCCATGAAGGAGAAAACCTTATGCTGAGCGGTGTTGTCAACCAGGACATCTATATGAGGAAGTGGGAAATCGTCTTTCGGACTTGCTTTGTTCAGATCTCTGTAATCCACACATATTCGAACTTTACCATCCTTTTTGGGCACAGGCACCACATTAGCAACCCACTGTGGATAGGAAGTAATGGCTAAGAAACCGGCGTTGAACTGCTTCATAACTTCAGCTTTGATTTTCTCTGACATCTCAGGACGCATGCGATTTAACCTTCTTTTTGAGAAAACCTTCTTTGTCGGCAATCGTGTACCACAATATCAATGTCTAAACCCGCATGTCTTCGTATGACCAAGAAAAACCTCAATATAGTCTCGTAGCATCCGAACCAACCTTTCATTAACACCGTTCTCAAGACCCGCTCCTATCTTGATCTCTTTTCTCTTTCATCGCATCCCAAATTCACAACCTCAACTTGCTCTTCGTGTGGTATAACTCGCTTCTTCTTGCTGTAGCCCCGACAAGTTCTCCGGCACTTCACAATCTTCCTCACCTTCGTCTTGGTAGATCGGATTATCAAGTCATATTTAGCAATATCATATTGTTATCAACGAGATTCGAGTGATTCTGCAGTGTATCACGTGGGTGTGTAAGAAACACATAGCTTTTGAAGGGTGATAAAGTAAAAGAAAACAAACAACAATTGAATGCAAAAGTCCAACGATTTTATTGAATGAAAATATGCAAATGATGATAATAACCTCACAACGAGCCATGATGCCCGGCAAGGCACTAGGCTTTAGAGTTTATTGTTCAAAGCACGTAAAATGAAAAGCAAAACAAAAACAAGAGCAATTACTCCTCTAAAGGAGATTGGTATGACGCCTTCGCCTTCCAATTGTCGAGTCCGTTGTCGGAGTTGGGAGATCCATTTGCTGATGTCGAAGTCGTTGTCGCCGTCTTCATAGCATGGATTCCACTGGCTGATGCGGAAAGGAAGTTGGCGGCACGGCGTATCATCTGACCCTTGATGGTGAAGCCTAAACCGCCTTGTCGATTTGAAAGGGAGATCGTGGAGCTGTCCCCAAATAGTACTACCTCCTTCAACACGAGCATCTTCAATGAGGCCATCCTAGGTGGGACTTGCGTAACAGAGTGACGGAGAGTCAAGGCATGACTGGGACTGTTTCAAAAGCTTGGGGAGTTTCAAAGAATTAACCCTCCACCGAGGTATCGGAATGATCAGATGATCGACCATATATTCTTCTTCACCACATCCGTAACAACCTTCCCTTTTGGGTACTTCACGATGTAGGTTAGAAGTAACGCCTGCCCATGTATCCAAGGGCGCCCAAGTAGGCAAGAGTAAGTGGACGGATGTCCATGACAAAGAAAGTAGAATCAAAAGTCTGGAACCGACTTTAACAGTGAGTGAGCTCTCCAAGCACTGTTTGTTTAGAACCATCAAAAGCTCTCACAATAATGTCACTGGGTCTCAGAACCAACCCTTCCACATCAAGTCGATCAAAAGCAGTCTTCGGTAGGATATTCAAAGCAGAACCGGTATCCACCAAAACATGAGATAACGTAGTGCCCTTGCATTCAACGAGATGTGCAAGGCTTTGTTGTGTTCTTTTCCAGAGTCAAATCGAGATCGAGAAGCCTAGGCCGTTGTTGGCAGCCAGGCTAGTAATACAAACTTCAAACTGATCGGTAGTAGTGTCTTGCGGCACATGAGCGTTCTTCAGAAACTTCACCAAGGTGTTAGCATGAGCCTCGGAGCACAAGAGCAGAGCAAGCATGGAGATCTTCGACGAAGTCTGTCCCAATTGCTCCACAACATTGTAGTCACTCTTCTTGATAATCTTCAGAATTTCCTCCATTTCTTGTTTGGAGGTGTCTTCAGCAACTTCCTTTGGTACTTCTGTCTGAGCAGGATGAGTTACTTCTTCTTTCCCTCTAGCTTGGGGAATGGGTTGAGTAGCTGGAATGCGAGCTGGAGTCGCAGTGTCTTTTGGAGGAGAGATTTCTGGAGAGAATACTCTTCCGGTTCTGGTCACCTTACTAGATCCGGTGATGTTGTCAATGTCAGGAATGGTAGCTTCAATAGTGAGGTCCTCAATGGTCAGAGGGTCTTGCTTGACGCCATGATATTAAACATCAGAGCCATAGTTCCAAGGGATAGCTTTGTCAGAGGAATATGGAACCGGTCTGGGAGAAGTAATGATGAGAGGTGCCACTCTAGGCACAGAATCAGCAGAGGAAATCCTTATAGTGTTAACATCAGCATAGTCTTCTGGGAAATCGTCACCCCATCCGGTCGCCTTAACATCTTCAATAGGAATTTTGTAGCTTTCAGGAACAGTATACTTCACCATGTAATCAAATTTTCCACTTGGCTGCCCCAAGGTATCCCATGCAGACGGTACAGCTTCATTCACATCTTCGATCTTCAGTTTCTTAGACACGTCTTCACACAGAATCTCCACATGTGGTTTCAGGAATAGTATTTCACGGTTATCCATCATGCACTGAACACGTCTTCTCAACCAAGCACAACCATCAGGCGCAAATGGGCACCAACGACAATTCTCTGGGCATCCTAGGTTGACACCGGCTTGAAGCAAATTCTTCTTATCATCGAGGAATGGTCAAGTCATCTATGTTGAAAACATAAGTATCCTCCCCAACAGCATTGGAACTCTTGTCATGGTTAGGCATACGAGCGTTGATCACATTCGGAGTCTCAACAGGAGGGTCAAACTCAATCTGCTTAGCTTCAATCATATCTTGAATCTTGTTCTTCAGAGCCCAACAATCATCAGTGTTATGTCCAGGGCTATTGGAATGGTAAGCACACTTAGCATTAGGATTGTATCTTGGAGAGGAAATGTTGATATTTTGAGGAGGATCCCTCAAGGTTATCAGCTCTGCTTTCAACATGTGTTGCAAGGCTTGCGACAATGGCATGTTCATCTTTGTAACCGCCTTCGTGGCGTTTGGCTACGCGTTGTCTCACGAGGTTGTCCGATGTAGGATCGAGATCGCAACCCCACAGATGGAGCACGGTCGGTCTTGGCTCGGCTTTTCTGACCATACACAGCATTGGCTTCTTTCTTACCACCAAAAGATCTCTTCACAGTATTTGAAGATGTCTCTACCTGAATCTTCCCACTCTTGATACCAGCTTCAATACGCTCGCCCGTCAATATCAACTCGGTGAATCCGGCTGAGGAGTTTCCAATCAGATAATTGAAGAATAGGCCTGTCAGTGTTCCCATAAACATATCAACCAACTCCCTATTGGACAAGGGTGGCTGAACTCTTCCTGCTAGATCTCTCCATTTTTTAGCATACTCTTTGAACTTCTCATCATGACCCATAGACATGCTTTGTAGTTGCGTGCGAGTGGGTGTCAATTCAGCATTGTACTCATCTGTCGAGAAAGCATCGCTAAGTCACTCAAGTACGGATACGTCATTCTCTAGTGATAATACCACTCCAACTGAGTTCCGGACAAACTCTCTTGAAAATAATGCATCCACAACTTTCTGTCATCAGTGTGGGGGTTGATCTTCTGAACATAGGACTTCAAATGCAGCTTCGGACAGGAAATGCCATCATATTTGGCAAAAGTTGGAACTTTGAATTTGGGAGGAATCACCACACCAGGAACAAGACTCAGATCATCAAAATTCAGCCCGGACATCTTCAGGTTTTCCACAGCATTCAGACGGTCTTCAAGCTGCTTGTACTTGTCACCTTCATCAGAGTACTGGCTATAGTCAGAGCGATCCTTTCTTTCTTTCTTAGGCTCACGCTGGTCATCTTCATTACCCTTGACACTCCCCTCATTCTTGACACTTCCTTTTGAGAGCTCTATCCGGCTAACCCTTTTAGGACCACCTTTGTAGCGTCTGCCCATGTTGAGGAGACCGACGACCTTCTTCTTTCTGTTGATGAGCTTCTTCAGATCTTCTTGGCCTTGGACCAAGCTGGTGAACATCTTCTGAAACTGAGCATTCTGAGCTTGGGAGATCTTTGACAGACTGTTCAAGAGCCATTTCTGCTAAAATAAATAGCGAGAGAATGAGAAAACCAATCTTCAATGTACCTGTGATGCAATGTTATGCTATGCTATGCGATGTTTATGCGAATGCAATGCAATGTTTTCAAGGACCTTAGAGATTTAAATTTGTTAAACAAGCAATGAACAAACATTTATTAGTTTTCTTTTTATTCTTTTTCTTTTTAAGTACAAAAGATAGTTCGAAACAATAAAAGAAAAACATATCAATCCTAAAGCTCTAAGTCTCCCATGGGCGCTTCCTCTTGGTGCCGAGGTAGGCGTTGATGCTTCGCTCCTCGTGAAGTAGCTTGGTCAACTTTAACACTTTCTTCTCGCTTGCGTAACACTGAGCTTCAAATGTATCCCTTTCTTCTTTAAGCTGAATCCAAGATCCCTTCAAGTCTTCAAAATCAGTAGGCATGTCAGGATGGATAACGGTATAGGATTCGTCACCTATAGCAACAGGTTCCATAATTACTGGTAAAACAGGCGTGAACGGCATCATGAGGTTTTGAGCTCGATCTCGTACCCATTTGAGGTAAGGTTCCCAAGGAATGGAGTTTTGGTGCCCCAAAGTCTTGGTATCAATCTTCTTTACCATTCCCCAAGCGTGTATGAACCTTCGTCGGTAATTCTGGAGATCGTGGTTGTAATCGAACACAATATCTTGGAGAAGCATATCATGTGGACCATCTCTTCGAGCAAAACCAAACTGACGTAGAGCTAAAGAAGGGTTGTAAGTAATACCTCCCCTTATACAAAGGAGTGGTACATTAGGGAATTCTCCACAACGCTCGATGAATGTGAAGTCCTTTTGAGAGAAGAGACTCCAACGGATATCTGAATGAGAGAGTGACATTAGTCTTTGAGACCACTTCATCCTTTGTTCATTCTTCAAAACTGATGGAGGAAGGTGCGAAATAAACCACCTGGATAGTAACGGTATGCAACACATGAGAGTTCCTTGTCTCTTAGTAGTACGAGTGTGGAGAGAATGCAGAATATCTCCAAGTAAAGTAGGCACAAGATTGCGGGTAAGAAACAACTTGATGGCGTTGACGTCTATGAATTGATCCGAGTTAGGAAAAAGAACCAAACCATAGATTAGCAAGGCCACAATGTCTTCGAATGCATGGAAACTCATAACTTTGAGGAATTCTCGGGCTTTCTTAATTAGGAACTTGGCAAGTAAACCCTTAACTCCACTTCTAGTTTCCCAATTGGCTTCAATGTCTGAGCGCTTAAGATGTAAGGCGGATGCCATGTCTTCGTACCTAGGAACCTTTTCTAAACCGGTGAATGGCATTTGGTCAAGAATTGGTATCCCAAGTAGCTTAGAGAACTCTTCCAAAGTAGGAACCAACTGATAATCTGGGAATGTAAAGCAATGGTGTTTCGGATCGAAGAACTGGAATAGGACATGCATCATATCTTCTTCAAAACCGGAGATAACCAAGTCAAGTAGATAACCATGTCTTTTGATGAACTGAGCATGGTCGGGAATTTCTGAAACCAATTCTTTGAGCTGAGAAGGTATACCCATGAAGTTGATTCAGATAGTCTTTCTAGAAGCCATAATTCCCTACAAAACAGAGCAAAGATAAATCCCTAGGTCCTTGAAATAGTTAGAAATGATATGCAATGCGAATGATGTCATGATGTCTTGTTTAGCACACACAAACAATTCACACAATGAGCCTAGGTTTAAGGCTTGCATGAGGTATAGGTGATTACCCCACCAAAAGTTTGAGTTGGTTCATCCTGTCCTATAATAGTAACCGGGTTCTAGGAATCTCACATCATTGATCTTTCTCGTAGGCGTTTATTTCAATACGACTACCAAGTGGTCGACCGAAAATATCCCAAAAGTCTGATCTCAATGAGCGTAGCATCGAGTATCAACCAACCTCGGTCTGCACCAAAGTCGGCCATCTCACTACCTTCTAATGGCCAAGATGGGTCAATTAAGGTTCTAAAAGTTTAGTTAGTGCTTGATGACACCACGCAGAAGCCAAATACTATCCTCAACTTGGAAATGAAGAGTATCAGGACATCCAAAGTGTCACACTAACGTAGCCATCATGTTGACCGTTTTGATATACGTCTAACGGTCGCGACGATTTATTGCTACTTACCTAAAAGGAAACCCGGATCCGGGTGTAGGATCCCCCACAAATATAATACCCAAGCAACCCTTAAAGATAAAGCAAGCAAGTCAAACAGAAAGCAATAAAGGTGATCTAGAAATCCTTAAGGCATTCTCTCTTTAGGGTGTCTCCCCGGCAGAGTCGCCAGTCCTGTAATACGGTGAACTGACTTTGAGGTTTTTGTATCGCAAATATGCGGATAGCAAGAGTCGCCACCGACTTTTTTTTTATCCAATTAAGGGAAGGTAAAAAGTACAGAAAAAGACCTTCGTTAGATTCTGAGTAAGGGAGAAGGTTATGAAAAGGGAAGGTATTAGCACCCCTTTCCATCCGTAGTTATCTACGGGCTCTTAGTTGCTCTTAGATCATCTTTTTTAAAAGTGCTTTCTGTGTGTTTGACAAAAATATTTTGAAGGGGCATTTCGCTTTGACTTTGTAATGATTCATGTAGGAATGTATACAAAGTTTTTGGAAATGTTTCGTTTTGAAAAGAGTTTGAACTTTGAGAGAAAAAAAAGTGTGGGGTGCAAAAAGTATTTTGATAGAGCAAGCAACTAAAAGTCTTATTACCTACTCAGAATTGGTTGTTTTCGTGTTATTTTACGTTCCTTTAGAATAGCGCTATCCATACCATTAGTTGGTAGGTAACTCCATTCGTTGGATGTGAGCGGGACATTCGAAGGGACATCGGATGGTCATAGAAGGCAACTTGTAGGAAGTATCCTAGCACATTCGAAGGGACTATCATCATTTTTCGTAGGCAACAATCGAGGGTCAAGATCATGTTTTCTTAGGCGACATCGTGGGTCTATGATATTTGTATCGAAGGGACTATAATGATTTGTTTTGAAGGCAACGGTGCTAGGATACCTCTACGTTCGAGGGACTTGACCATTTGTATTCATAAGGCAACGAGAGAGAATTACCCTAAGGGGTGCGTGTGTGAAAAAGTGTGTTGATTTCAGATATTTTATCTTGAAAATTAGAGTGAGCTATGTTCAATTTTATCTTGCCATACACGCCTAATTACTAGCAGTTTATAGGGTGCGGAAATTAAAATGCGGAAATATAAAGTGCGGAAAGATAAATCCTACGCTATTACATGGCTTTGGGGCAGATACATAATTTAAAAATGCGGAAAATAAAAAGTCCTAATTAAACTATTACATCCCATAAGCAATTACATAATTTAGAAAAAAGAAAACGCTAAAAGAAATCGTCCAAAATGAGATAACCTGTGAAAAGATGAGAAATCGGGAAATACAAAGAAATCGAACGAGAGAAAAATGTTAGCAAAAATAATAATTTTTAAATGAGAAAAATATTTCATGCTGGAAATAACATTAATATGCTAAAATAATTTTTTGGGATTTTTTGGAGTTAATTTAATAATTAAAAATCAATTAAAAGTGATTTAAATGATAAATAATAATTAAATTAAATATGCATGCAAAAATAATATTTTTAATTTTATAAATTAAATAAACATTTTCTGGAAATAATGCAAAAAGAAAAATATTTTTGGGTGTTTTTTAAAGCATGATAAAAATTATTGAAATTAAATTAAATTGTATGAAAAATATTAAATAGAAAATATGAAAATAAGAAGTTTTGCAAAAGGAGAAGAAAATGTTTGGTCTTGCCAGGGATCGAACTGGAGACCTTGCCTTCACAAACCCAAACCTTGACCAACTGAGCTAGCGTGCACAACTGTTTGAAAACCGGAGCGAGTGGATTGTGAACAAGTGTCACCTCCAGGCTGCATCGATTCCACGCCAAACTTCATCTTCTTCGTTTTAAAATTTTGAAAACATAGCGTCGGCCTCAGCGCGACGCTATAGTCCCTGCATTTTCCAAAATCAAGCACAGATAATATAAATAACATTCAAGGGTATGAATCGATTGGAAACATCGTTCTGAACACGATGGTGGTGGTCTCGTAGTCCAATTTATCCGTTTTAAGGAAGCCCTAAATCGAGGCCGAAAACCCTAGCTATGGTGATTCTCGTTCTAAGCCATGGAAATTCAATCAAACTTCCCAGAAAGCTTGTAAACTTCATTCTAATCACAAAAACAACAACAAATCACGTTAAAAAATGCATGAATAATGGAAATCGATTTTGAGAAAAACATGAACAAACCAAATTCGGATTTCGTGATTCTTGATGCTTTTGGGCAATGTAAAGGTCTGGAATGCTTCCAGGGATGTCAAGGAATGTGTTTGGATGCTTGGAATCAATTGAATTGAGCTAAAACCCTGGCTGCTAGTAGCTTGTGAAGCACGGATTTTTTGAGTTAGGTTAGGGTTCCTCAAGCAATTTTTTCGTTCCCATTCCTGTTGTATGCATTGTACATTTATAGTAGATGGATTTGGAGCTGATTTGGGGAAGAAATAATCATCAATCAATGCAAAACATATTTGATTTTGTACAAAATCAAATTTTCTCTTTTTTGATCAATTTCAATCAAATTCTTGCCATATCCAATCAAATTTCGAAATTTGTCAGCTTTCTTGGGTTACTTGGATCTCAAGGATGAGAGAAAAACTCAATTTGCAATTAATTTTGATTATATACCTTATTTTTGAATTTAATTTGTATTTAAATGAATAAAATCCAAATTAAATAGAAAAATAAAATAAAAATTTGTGGCATTGGGCTTAGATGTCCCAAATTGTATAAGGAACAAGTTTGGATGAAGGAAAACTAGGCCCATTTGCAAAAATTTTGATTTTTAGAAGTATCTCTCTTTGTGCATCTCTTCAAAATTGCCCAACTTGCACAAGGTGTATTTTGCTCAATTTTCCACATTTTTGAGTGTTCTTGGACTTTTTGGAAAGCTCTAAGAGTCCTCTAACCAACCTCTTTGGTTTCATCTCAATTGGAGTTTTCATGCTCAAAATATCTTCAAAACAAAACGTTGACTTTTTGTTGACTTTGAAAAGGACCTGTAATATTTTGATCCATACCTTCCAAATGAAGCATTTTTTGAACATTCTTGTGAGACATGAAGCTGTAGAGAATTGAATTTCCTTCAAAACAATAGGTGGTGGCAAAATTTCTGAGAAAGTATGAAGAAGTTATGCTCAGTCAAAGTTTGGTTGACTTTTCACTAAGAAACCCTAATTTAGAAAGTTTGACTTTTGAGCAAATCTTGAGTTTTCTTGATGAATCATGATCAACCCTTGATCAAATGATGAATGTAACTTCAAAAAGAGGATATTGACCAAAAATCATGAAGTTTGACTGTATGTTGACCACAGTTGACTTTTTGTCCAATACAACTGATTCTCAACCATTTGAGCAATTGTCTGAGGAGATTTTACTTCTGAGGCTTGAAACTTGACATGGAGAATGTTTGAAGCATATGAGGAGGCATGAAGACCATTGGAGATGTTGGAAGTTCATCTTGATTTGAGAATTGCCAAACCCTAGTTTGGGTTGATTGTCTAGGAGAGGGTTTGTTTGATCAACCCTTGAGGAATCCTTGAGCATGGATGTATGAAATATCTTGAGAAGATGGAGGGAAAATTTTAGGGTATGACACAAAGACATATAACTTCGCATCGCATAATCAACAAGTATTTACTAACTAATACGTCGTCGCAAAGATTATGTTTAATCACCCAATCTCATTATCGATTTGCTCACTAAATTCTACATACGGAAAGATAGTCAAACACCTATCATCGCCGCAAAAGTCATCTCTAATAACCGGCATTACTCCTAATCGTCAACATCGCCATCGGATCGTCCATACATGTCCTAAATCCACTGAAACGAAATCCGATTCCATTGAACCGTAATTAACCTATTTCGGGTCATCTCGCGAAACTCGCAACTTCTAAAAACTAACCTCACCACTAAGTTCTACACGTCAAACTTAGCTAGCACGTCAATTTTTCGTTGAATTCGGAGCAACTTGCTCCGTCATCGAATTTACCGAAATCGGAAAATCGGAACACAATCGGGTTCTAAAGGAAAGTAAGAAAATTCAGAATTTTGGAGGCTACAGGAGCTGCAACACGGGAACCCGTGTTGCACAACACTGCCAGTGTTGCAAGGACATCAGAAAATCACCCAAGACAGGGACACAACACGGGCACCCGTGTTGTACGACACTTCCAGTGTCGCGCGGCCTACACTCACCAAAATTTCTCTTCTAGAGGGAAAACTTCATCTTTTTGAGTTTTTCTCATTCTTCTACCATGGTTTTCTTTCCCATTTCAATACTCTTAATTCTACAAACTAGCACCTAATACATCCACAAACCATACTCCTAATCCAACTCTTCTAAACCATTCCAACAATCAACCAACAAAACTCATAAAATCAATCTATCAATTTTTCTCCCAATTCAAACTACAACCACCCAACATCTCTTATCACTAACTCACCATCTCTTATCATCAACACAACATATATACCTCCATTACAACATCAAAACATATTTCAACCATCAATTGAGAAGTTCAACAACAACAACAAAACACCAAAGCAATGATAAACTATAAACCCCATGAATCAAAATACCAATTTTTCCTAAATCCACAACATATCTATTAAACCCTAACTATATGGAAAGGAAAATCAAACCCCTTACCTCACAAGCTTGGATGATTCAAGGTGCTCCAACAAAACCCCAAAACCATGCTAGCTCTTGCTCCTCTTCTTCTTCTCTCTTTCTTCTTCTTCTTCTTCTTTCCAAAACCCTCTATTCTTCTCTCTAATGCCAAGTTTGGCGTATTTTCCAAAATGGGAAGAAAAGGAAAGGAAAATGGTTTTTATAACTTGTTTTCTTACTAGCTTCCAAGTTCTATGTTTGGTTTTGGTATTTGGATGGAAGGAAAATGAGGAGAAATAGTTTATAAGCATATCTTACTAGCAACAAGGGTGAAAACCCAATTCTCATCAATTAATCCTCACACCCCCATCTATTCTTATAAATTAACACACTAATAATATCCACCAATATTATTAATTCCATTCATTCCAATAACTCTGGGGGATTAAATATCGGATCCTAACGAAACGTCGCCAAATATATTAATAGATAGATTAATTAACACAAACATTCTCGTCGCAATATAACTATCGATCGGTAATTCAAAAATATTAATATAATATAATATTAATAAAATAGGGCGTTACAATGATCACCATGAGGAAAACAATGTCCCATATGATGTTGAGACATTGTTTGAGACATCACCACAAGTGTCTGATAAGGATGATGTGCCTGTCTCTACTTCACCAAAGTCTGAACCAGAGGAAGCTAACAAAGATCCTTCCATCAGAATTCAGAAAGATCATCCAAAGGAACTCATCATTGGAGATCCTAACTGTGGAGTCATTACAAGATCCAGAGAAATTATCTCAAACTCTTGTTTTGTGTTTAAGACTGAGCCAAAGAATGTCAAAGAGGCTCTAACTGATGAATATTGGATTGGAGCAATGCAAGATGAATTGAACCAGTTCAAACAACATGAAGTGTGGGAGTTAGTTCCTAGACCAGAAGGAACAAACATCATTGGCACAAAGTGGATCTACAAGAATAAGTCTGATGCAGAAGGGGTTGTCACCAGAAATAAAGCAAGACTTGTGGCTCAGGGATACACTCAAGTTGAAGGGATTGATTTTGATGAGACTTTTGCTCCTGTGGCTAGGCTGGAATCAATCAGATTACTGTTAGGAGTTGTTTGCATCCTGAAATTCAAGCTGTTTCAGATGGATGTGAAAAGTGCCTTCCTAAATGGGTATTTAAATGAGGAGGTATATGTAGAACAGCCTAAAGGATTTGTGGATCCTAACTTTCCTGATCATGTTTACAAATTGAGGAAAGCTTTATATGGTCTGAAACAAGCTCCTAGAGCTTGGTATGAAAGGTTGACAAAGTTCCTTACTGATAAAGGTTACAGGAAAGGAGGTTTGGACAAAACTTTCTTTGTCAAGAATGAAGGAGGAAAGATAATGGTAGCTCAAATTTATGTTGATGACATAGTGTTTGGAGGAATGTCAGATAAAATGGTGAGACATTTTGCCAACCAAATGAAAGCTGAGTTTGAAATGAGCCTCATGGGAGAATTGACTTACTTTCTTGGACTACAAGTCACACACACAGATGGAAGACTCAACTTTTCTTTCTCAGAGCAAGTATGCAAAGAATATTGTCAAGAAATTTGGGATGGAAAATGCCAGCCATAAAAGGACTCCTGCTCCTACTCATTTAAAATTGTCCAAAGACACAAGTGGAGCAAATGTTGATCAAAGCTTGTATAGAAGCATGATAGGAAGCTTGTTGTACTTAACAGCCAGCCGACCTGACATTGCCTTTGTTGTTGGAGTATGTGCAAGATATCAGGCTGAACCTAAAGTAAGTCACATCAATCAGGTGAAAAGAATTCTGAAGAATGTGAGTGGAACTCACAATTATGGTATGCTGTATTCTCATGGATGTCAACCAATTCTGTCTGGCTATTGTGATGCTGATTGGGCTGGTAGTGCTGATGATAGAAAAAGCACTTCTGGAGGATGCTTCTTTTTGGGGAATAATCTTATTTCTTGGTTCAGCAAGAAGCAAAACTGTGTGTCTTTATCCACTGCTGAAGCTGAATACATAGCAGCTAGTAGCAGTTGTTCTCAAATGGTCTGGATGAAGCAGATGCAGAATGAGTACAATGTCACATAGGATGTCATGACATTGTGCTGTGACAACCTGAGTGCTATTAATATTTCAAAAAATCCTATTCAGCACAGCAGGACTAAGCACATTGACATTAGACATCACTTCATCAGAGATCTTGTGGAAGAAAAAGCGATTAAATTGGAGCATGTAGCCACTGAACTTCAACTGGCTGAAATTTTTACTAAAGCTCTTGATGCTAATCAGTTTGAGAATTTAAGGGGCAAGTTGGGTATTTGCCAATATGAAGAGTTGTAGCAATTAACATTGCTTACAACAAGGAATGGAAGAGACTTTTTATTTCATTTAATTCTAAGTGGGCTAATTAATTATTTCCCTCTTACTTTTCAAAAGTCCAAGAATAGGAAGAGACATATATATATTTCAATTTGTTCATTTGAATGCATCACACTCCATTCCTTCTACAGACAGGCTCAAACTCCCTGTCAAATTTTTTTCTCACTTCCACAAAATGTCTCAACAAAGCATGTCATCCTCTTCTTCATCATCAAGGGAAATTGGTTCTCTGTCTCCCACTGATTCTGGGGTTAGGGCAAACGCTGAAGCAATGCAGCCTGAGATTCTAGAGGTTACTCCTCTACGTGCCATGGCAACTGATCCTGGGAGGGTCAAGAAACTACGCACCAGACATGCAAGAAGATCTCAAGCATCTCCTTCTGGTAAGACCACTGAACCAACTTCCTCTGTTCCTCCTGAAATAGCAAACAGGGAAGGTTCTAGATATGTTCATCAGGCCATAGCTAGAATAGTTACTAGGATTCTGAATGAGAATCATTATGTGCCTGGGGTTTCTGTTCCTTTAAATCAAGAATCTGCTAGCCCTAGTTTAGCAACTGATCCAGATGTCACATAGAATGTCAAGACATCTGATGACAATGCTAGGAAAACCCCTGAGAATCCTGATAATGAACCCACTGATAAATCCCCTAAAAAATGTGCTGCTGATATCTCTGATAAAACTCCTGAACAATGTGTTGCTGGTACCAATGATAAGCCCCCTGTGATTTCTGATGATGAGATTTCTGATGGAATTCTTGAAGAGTCTCCTGTAAAACCTGCTGATGAAAACATGGAAAAGGCTCCAGGAAGCTCCTCTGATGGAATTCTTGAAGAATCCCCAGAGAAACCAGTTGATGACAACCTGGAAAACTCTCCAGTGAAAAACTCTATGTTGTGGAACCCCCTGTCATTGATTTGGATGAAGAATTCTCTAATAATGACCTCATTGCTAATGTCAACCCAAGCATTGCAAAGAGGATGATGAACAGAAAAGGGAAGCAGAATGCCTCTCAGAGTCCTTCCAAGGAGAAGGTTGCTAAAGCTGTTCATAAGACCCCCAGAGCTGAAGACATGGCTGAAGAAAGATCTGGGAAGGATCAGAAAGCTGGACCCTCTAAAGGAAAGGGTAGAATGAAGTCTGTTGGTAGTATCTCTAGGCCTAAGAGAACACCAATTATCAAGAAAAGGAAGGTCCCTGAACCTTCAAAATCTAACCAAGACTCATATTTTAATGTTGAAGAGAATGTCTCAGACATTCAACCCAGGAAGAAACCTTCTCTGGGCAAACTGCCCAAAGTCCCTGAAGTGGCTATTGATAACATCTCTTTCCACCACCCTGAGAGTGCTAGCAGGTGGAAATATGTGTGTCTGAAAAGAATTGCTCTAGAAAGGGAACTGAACAAGAGTGCCCTTGAATGCAAGGATGTTATAGATCTGATCAAGGAAGCTGGGCTGATGAAAATTGTGGTCAAGTTTTCTAACTGTTATGATGTTGTGGTGAAGGAGTTCATTGTGAACCTGACAAGTGGTTGTGCTGATGGAAGATCAACTGATTTCAAGACTGTGTTTGTAAGGGGAAGAAGAGTGAAGTTTTCCCCAAGTGTGATAAACAAATATTTGGGAAGATCAGATGATGCTCAACCTGAGCTTGAAGAAACTGATAACCAAGTCTGTCAAACAATCACTGCTAAGCAAGTGAAACATTGGCCAATGAAGGGAAAATTAACTGCCAGCAAACTGAGTGTTAAGTTTGCTATTCTACACAAAATAGGTGTTGCCAATTGGGTTCCAACAAACCACAAGTCCACCATCTCCATTGGTCTGGGCAGATTCATCTTTGTTGTTGGTACTAAAGCAAAGTTTGATTATGGAACATACATTTTTGAGCAAACCTTAAAGCATGCTGACAGTTATGCAATAAAAGGACCAATAGCCTTTCCCTCCCTCCTGTGTGGTATCATAATTGATCAATACCCTGACATTCTTGTTGATAGAGATTCAGTGTGTAAAAGAGCTCCTGCCCTTGGTTTCCATTACAAGCTCTTTCAAGGGAAACATGTCCTAAACATTGTCATGACATCTGCTGAGACATCAAATGTCAAGGCTAACTCTCAAAAGACAAATGTCATTGCTGTGCTGAAAGCAACTTGCAAGGACCTTGAAGCAAGAAAGCAAAGTCTTGAAGAGCTGATCTCTACACTGGAAAAGGAGCAAGACATAGAGGTTGAGGATGAAGGGCTAGCTGGTGATGCTTCTGCTGAAAACTTGGATGAAGATGCTGATGCTGATCATGTAACTGGTGCTGGTAGCAGTTCAGAAGATGCAACATACCTCAGTGCCTCTTCTAGAGAAGAGAGTTCTTGATTTGTAATCCTGTGCTGCTGTTGATTGTTTGTTTTTGTTGTTGATTTTGCTTGTTTTAATTCTGGTTGTTTTGGATATTTGTATTTTTGACTGAGTTGAAATATTTAACTCTGAATGGTACTTATTTATTTTATGGATTTTGGGAAATTGTACTGGTACCTTTGGCTCCTTTGTGGCTAAAAAGGGGGAGAAGAATTTATGGGCAATTGTGGGTAAAATTTATCTTTTTAGGCTCTGGTTCTTTAGCTTGGTTAGCTTAGACTGGTTGTTTTATTCTGCTGCATTAGTACTCTGATAGCTTAGTTTGTTTTAGCCAAAAATTTGCCAAAGGGGGAGTTTGTAAGTGTTTTTATGTTGGCATTAATTTTTGGTAAAACTAGGATTTGACAATGTCTTGACTGATGTCATGACATTCAAAGTTGAACATAAATTCTGCATAAAGAAGAATGATTCAAGTACAGGTCAGACTGGAAGCTAACTGTTGTGCTAGAATTCTGCAGAAGATTTACTGATGTCATAACCGATGTTATGACATTCTGTGTGACATTTGCTGTTCTGCAGAATCTTTTTCCTGAGAGTTTTCAGGAATTCTGTTGAGCTGTTTTTATTATGTTTTATGTTATTAGATTACATGCTCACGTGGATATTTGGTTAATCTTAGTTAACCCTAAATTCGTTTGTTAAAAAGACCAAGTATTTAGGATTAATTAAGTGAACCCTAGCTATTATTATGGAAGCCCAAAACTGAAGTTATAGGATTGCTTCTATAATAGGAAAAGAACCCTTACTCTACTGCTGCGCCTCTGGACTGTATTGAAGATTTAGCAGGTTGTTTTATGTGTATTCTAGTTACTCTTGTGAGCCAAGCAATTATCAATTGATAAGTGCCTTGGACTAGGATTTGGTTGTAAGGGTTGTTTATCACTCAAAGCTTTGAAGCACGAGTGTTGTGTCTCTTTTGATTAAAGCTTTGAAGCAAAATCAAGTTTGTTTATTGAAGAGTGTCTTCACAATTCAATTAATCAATAGGTTGATATCACTGTTGTGATTGAGGGGGAGTGAGTAGGAACTCAGGTCTAAGTAGGACTTAGATTGAAGTTGCATTGGGTAGGTCTTAAGTGAAGGAGATAAACTGGTTGGTTTATTCCTGAATTAATTCTACTAATAGTGAATTTCCTCCCTGGCTTGGTAGCCCCCAGATGTAGGTGTAGTTACACACTGAACTGGGTAAACAATTGATTGTGTTCTTTACTGCTGTTTAAATTAACTGTGTGAATTGTTAACAGAGTGTCAGATACTGTGTCATAACATTCTCTGTGACATCACGTATCTGCTGCCAGGAATTTCATTAATGAAGACGCTAACAAGCATTTGCAACGATTTCTGACAATGGGCACCACTTTAAAAATAGAGGGGCATACTGAAGAACAGAAAAAATTGTGAATGTCCCTTTCACTTTGGCAGATGAAGCAGAAGAATGGTTTTATTCCCTTCCAGCAGGCAACATTACAGTGGGAAGAAATGGAGAAAGCTTTCTTAAGTGAGTACTACCCTGCATCGGTGTTCATGAGAAAAAGATATGAGATCCTTAATTTTAAGCAGAAAGAGAGTGAGGGGCTCGGGGAGTCATTCAAAAGACTCATGGTGGCTTGTCCAACTTACAATCTGGATCAAATAGAGAAGATGAGGACATTTGTGAATGGATTGAGGATTAAAACCAAGTAGCTACTCTACACAATAGTTGGTGGCTCATCTAATTTTTCAACAGCCACTGGTATCAAAAATATAATTGAGGCAATTGAGACGAAAGATCATCTGGAGATTTATGACAAAGTTACTAGTAAGCCTGAAGGTGTGATTGATTTGGAGTTGGATACTAATAAGCAACTGAAAATGGAAGAAACAATAGCTGTCGAAGTAGAAAAGAATCTGAAAGCGATGAATATCAGTACTCAACAAGTGGCTCAAATTCAACAAGGCAAAAATGTTTTTCGTGATATTTGTGGCGGACCTCATTTGACAATGCATTGTCCTGCGACCGCTCGACAAATTGAATACATAAAGTTTCTAAATCAAAACAATCCTTATTCTAACACCTAAAATCCAGGGTGGAAGAATCATCTAAATTTTGGGTGGAGGGATCAAAAAGGAACCACTCAGCAGCAAGGACAGAGTCAATATTAGAATCAGTATCAGCAACAACAACCTCCGAAGAAAGCAGATTAGGAGTTGACTATTGAAATGATGGAAGCTCACAATATTTAATTTCAAGATGAGATGAGAAATAATTATAAGAACACTTTCACCCCTATCAATAATTTAGAGGTCCAGATGGGTCAAATAGCACAACAATTGGCAAATGCTCAAGCACTAGGCTTTCTACCAAGTGTAACTATAACAAATCTAAGAGATAACCATGGTGTGAAGGCTATTGTGACAAGGAGTGGTAAATCTGTAGGGAATGTTGAAAAAGATATAGTAGAAGATGAAGGGCTAAAGTGGTTGAGAAAGCTGTGATACCTCATGTGGTTGAGAAAGAAAAACCTAAAGAAACAAATCCTAAGGTTGTTCTTCCTTATCCTGCAAGAACGAGGAAGAAAGATCTTAATGAGGAGAACTTCGAGAATTTTTTAGAATTGTTCTAGAAGCTTGAGATCAACATCCCGTTTGATGAGGCGTTAGAACAAATGCTAATATATGCAAAGTTCGTGAAAGATATCATCTCAAAGAAGCGCTCCATAGAAACTGAGTCGGCTATGCTAATTGAAAGGTGTAGTGCTATCTTGCATGGTCTGAAAGTTCCACTGAAAAAGAAAGATAAAGGTGCAGTTACTATTCCTTGTGCAATAGGGGATAGGTTGTTCAAAAAGGCGCTTATTGATCTTGGTGACGGTGGAAGTCTTGTGCCGCTATCAATCTATAACAAGTTGGGGATTGTTGAAGTAAAGGACACAAGGATGACGTTGCAGTTTACTGATAACTCAATGAAAAGACCACATGGAATCGCAACAGACGTTCTTGTGAAGATTGACAAATTTGTTTTTCCTGTTGATTTTGTAGTTCTAGATATGCTCGAGGATGATGAAATTCCAATAATCTTGGGACGACCTTTTCTTGACACGGGAAGGTTGATGATAGATATGAAAAAAGGTATTATGAACCTCACCTTTGAAGTATTCATGAATCATTAGAAATATACATCTTGTATTTGTCATTGCCTTTTGAAGTTTTCTTGGATCTCACTATCCTCTGTAATGTTCTAAAACAAATCCATCAACACAGGAAATGAATCAAGAAATGAATAAATAGAAACCTCAAGAGACGAGAAACGTCGACTATTGTAATGAGTGAATAACGCGTCTATCAACTTCTGTTCATCAAAGCAAATAAAAAACACTGTATCAATCTTCCATTGAATCCATTAACAGAATCCACATTTCAAGAATATGTTGAATAAGTGAACCATGGAATGGACATAAATCTGCATATGTCATGTGGTTGGGTACTCCTAGAGCACATGCCAATGGTTTCCGTTCAACCTAATTCACAAACAAAAAAACTTGAATAAAGAATCTATAGTTGATTTCATGAACAAAACATACATGTACCCATTAATCTACCTACAATATAACATCAAGAGACCATAAATCTATTGTGTGATAGTAAGGATGTTCCTGAAAAAGTTTAGTAGCCATGTATAATGATTGGTATTACTGAGATGTGGATAGCTTTTAAATGTATTAATTCGAATAACAAATCATATCAACTAAAACATTAGCTTGGAAACCTTTTTCACAACTTGGTGATATAGCTAGATAGCTAGCTAGCTTCTTTATATGTCAAATTTTGGTTCGCGTCACATTCTGATTTTGCAAGTTTAATGGTCAACATGTTTATATATTGAAATATTTAAGGTTTGAAATGAATAATAATCAAGTTGCATATTGAATATGAGTTTCGGATAATCAAATATATGTATCAATCGTTTAAGCATGTTTTGATGCCTGCTATTATTATCCAAGCAAGAAAAAGTAAACATACAATCATCACACATGTTGCTGCACTAACTCCAGCTTCACCAAATGCTACAGTTGCAGCTTATATGACCAGAGCAATCACGACAATATTTACATTATTGCACAGTGCACACAACATATTGACATGAGAAATTACTATTACCAAATTTGTGACTCTCCAATCACAATATTACAATAAAATTATGATTTTTTGTGCTTCATTGGTGATGTGATCCTAATTTTACTAAAGTAAAAGAATGACACAAACATATGTATATAAGGAAAAATAACCCAGTTAGTGTTACTTAAAAATACAAGCTATAATTTAATGTCCTAACAACATTGAGTTTCCAATCAACTATGTCAAGTTAATTATTAAATAAGTATCATGTTATTATCAAGTCAATTTGATATAAAACCAACACATACTAAATGCACAAGCCATTTATAGAAGCAATCCCAATCAAACAAAAACAGAAATCTAAACCTTTATATACATTCATGAAAATGGTCTGTTGTAAATGTGCTTCGAAACCTTAGTTGATGAATAGAAAGAAAATATAATTTGGAGATGTGATTTATCGCAAAAATTTGAAGTTTTAGAAAGTCGGGAGAAAAGTCGAAAAATAGAAATCGAAAAAAAAAAATTCGACCGGTGAATAGTGATGTCCATACGGATGAATAGTGTTGTTCGTTTCTCGTTTTGTCAAAGGATACCTGTGATTTTTTTCGAACTTTTTCGACAGTTTCTCGTTTTGTCCGCGGATACATGCGATTTTGGGTTTTGTTTGTTGGATATAACAAAGAGGAGAATAAGCGTTTAAAGACATAGTATAGGATTTTGGCTATTCTTAAGGAAAATCTTAGAAGGCCAAGGTTTTGGAAACCTCTGGGGTTATCTAAGGTTATTGGAAATTGGGAAACACTTCTTTACACCTTGTGTTTGAATTATTCATATATTGAAGGTTGATGTAGTTGGGAAACACTTGGGTAGAAAATAGGGTAATTATTGGGCACCTTCGGGGTTGTTCTTCGGAACCTGAAGGTGGAGACTATTTTCTTGCGACTCATATCTAATCTCTAGTAACAACTTTATGAGTATAGTGAAGTGAAGTGTTGTTCTCTCCCCCAGAGTAGATCGTTTGATCAAACTAGGTAAACAAACATTCGTCTTTTTCTCGCCTTATTCTGTTATATTTTCTGTGTAAGAATTATTATTGCTTCAGACCATTTATTTTGGTTGCTACTATTCTTTTCCCCACAAATTGATATTGAATTTTGTCATAATTAACAACAAGATTCACAACAAGTGGTGCGGTGAGCATGGAGTAAAGAGGTATTGAGCACCACAGGAAGATGGGAGATTGAGAAATTTTTTGGTAACAACGACTTCGAGTTGTGGAAAATTATGATGCAAGAAATTTTAATTCAAGAGAAGTGTGTTGATGCTTTGAAGAGGGAAACACTGATGCATGCAGGTCTTACACAGGTACAAAATATCGAGATGGTGGATAACGCTATGAGTGCCATTATCTTGTTCCTCGGGGATAAAGTTCTACGAGAAGTCACCAGGAATGAATTTTGTAGGAATCAAGGGATAAAAATGCATGTTACCGTTGAGTTGCTATTGAGTTTTTGGGGAAAAGTCGAGGTCAAAACAACTTACTAGGTTGGTAGACAATTTCTTCAGGAGAAGAATAATGAAAACCAATGTAGAAACGTGGTAAAAACTATAACGGAGAAAACTCAATTTGAGGTGGAGTTTCCAACTACGGGTGCTAGTAGTAGTGACGGAACAAGGTGGATGCAAGTGGCGAGATCAAGGTTCAAGGATTGTTTGAATTTGATAAAGATTATTGATTAGAGTTTCAACATGGTAGAGAGAAACAATGTTGTTGATTGTTAAATTGGTATCAACACGGTTTAAAGTCAAAGTGAATATTGTTGTAAATGTGCCTTAAAACCTTTGTTTATTCGGGAAAGAAAACATATTTTTGAGATTGCATTTACCGCAAAAATCGGAAGTGAATAGTTTCATCTGTACGAATGAATAGTGTTGTCTGTACGGTAAATAGTGTTGTCCGGGCGGTAAATTGTGTGTGTGTGTGTGTGTGTGTGTGAGAGAGAGAGAGAGAGAGAGAGAGAGAGATCCAAAGATTAACGTCAAAATGGACTTTCATATAACATTAATTTTGATGTAGTTCAATGACATAGTTAATCATTATAGATTAATCTCAAACTTTATAGGTATGATCTATATGATTGTATGTTTTAATCCAACGGTTGAATTAAAAAAATATTAATCGAACGTTTTTGAGCGAGTGTAACTCATGGTGTAACTCTTCGGGTGTAATTTGATCTCTCCTCATATATATATATATATATAACTCCCAGGCGAAAACTAAGTTCCCACTCACGACGCATGTAACAAGCTACACCCAGTAAGAAGTGTAGAACAATTAGTTCATAAGGACCACCATTGTAAAACCATTCATCAACGGATGCAACTTCCTATATCGGGTAAAAGTACAAACCGATAGCCGCAGAAGTAGGAATAATGACACCAGAAATAATATTGTTTTCGTAAAGAAGAGATTCAGAAACAGGCTCACAAATACCATCAATATCTACTAGAGGGACAGCAATGAAAGCGATAATAAATACAGAAGTTGTAGTCAATAAGTTAGGGATCATGAAAACAACAAACCATCCAATGTAAAGACGGTTTTCAGTGTTGGTTATCCAGTTACAGAAGCGACCCCATAGGTTTTCGATATCGCGTCTCTCTAAAATTGTAGTCATGGTAAAATCTTGGGTTTATTTAAATTGAATTATCAGGGACTCCCAAGCCCTTCATCTAATAAATTCTCTAAAAATATAGAATTAAGGGCTTGTTATAAAACAGTATAACATGACTTACATACGGATGTTGTAACACCCCTTCTAATTACCCGCGATTTTATAAATAATAATCAGAGTTTCATTCACAATTAAGAGGCGTCACAATTTAAATCATAAGAATTTACCAAACATGTGTCATGCCTTCACTGAGGAATAAAATCATTAATAAATCATACTCAACGTCATGTTTATCAGCGGAAATGAAAACATAACCAAAATCCTGAGTACATCACTCAACAAGTATTCCAGGATAATAAGTCAACATAATTCAAAGTTATTCAAAATATCCATTAAAGGATTCACAACCGTTTCCCGTGTTACATCTATCGAGCACGACACGACACGCGGACTAAATCAATCGACTCAATGCTAGAGCTAATCCTCACCAACTCCAATGCAGCTAATCACTGGATCGAAATTGTTGAGTAAGGGTGAGATTCCAATTCAATATAACATGCATTATACGTTTCTAGAATACAACGGAATAAGCAGATCGTTAATTTATTAACCAAACACAAGTCATAATCAATGCAGTTCACACAATGAACATGTATATAATCAAACAATGGAAATTGCAACACGAATCCATCCTAGCATGTTACAATCCCATATGCAATGCGACTCTATGCATGTGGTACCAAACGTGAACCGAGTTCACACACACGCTCCGTTTACATGTGGAAAGACGGTGTAAATTCATGATTCGCGAGAGTCAAGAATCCAATCCATGATTCGCCCATAACCACCGGGTCAAGAATCTAGCCCCACTACCTCTGCACCAGGTAAGTCCATTGGCTCTGCCAGTTCACTTCCGCACAATGGGAGTGAACCAATTTAACAAATGCTCATGCATACATCATAAAAGCATGCAACATCAATTCAACGGAATATGATAACAACATAATTCCACATAAATGTTAATACCAATCTATCGCACGATAACAACATAATCATGAATTAAATTATCACAAAGCATAAACATGCCAGACGCTTACTCTTCAATCAGTAAGACTATCACCAGTATATAATAACAATAACACATGATACCAATACAATCATGAACAAACCACGAGGGAAAGAAACATCATATGAACGTCAATCTCCATCCAAATTGTCAAACACTCTAAACCAATTCATAGATTACGATTCCAACATAATTCACTTATTGCCAATCACCAACGTATCACATTCAATCACAATGAATATCGAGATACAACATAGCAAGCATTAATAACTCATCCGGTAACTCAGACCGTTCGTAATAGTTTCCCATTATCCTTAACTAATCACTCTTTTCAAAAATCGGGAGCTTGACTATTTTTAAAATAATTTTAGCAAAAGAATATTTTCTCTTTTCAAAAGGTAGTATTTGAAATTTAGGAAATAACGCCGAAAACGGCACTCGAATCGGAGTTACGGTTTAGAAAATATGAATTTTTGAAGTTTTAGAAAAATTGGAAAAATGCACATGGAACCCGGTTCCTACCTATACAGGAACCGGTTCCTGTGAGTTAAAAATACCTCGCCCCTGGTTTTTGAATGGGGAACCGGTTCCTACCTATACAGGAACCGGTTCCTGAGTGTAAAAATCCCAGTTTTACCAATCTTAACACTGGGAACTCGGTTCCTCCCCACAGGGAACCGGTTCCCACGACCTGTGACAGCATTTTTGCTACTTTTTGATAGCATTTTTCATTCTTACTCATTTCCAAACTTACTAACACGATTTGGTACATTAGGAACATCATTTCATCGTCATTTCACAATGTTAAAACATCAAACAACATGGTTTATTCACCCCTATCAATTACCTGACATACTTATGATTCCTAATTCCAACACCGACACAAATAGGGTTTATTCCTATAACTCATAATCATCATAATTCAAATTCTCTAACATACCCAATTATCCCTATGATTCCCAAAACCCATAAGGCATATTAATCGATCGAAACCACCCCTTACCTCGCGATGATTCTTCGATTTCTCTTGGTGTCGGCCTTTCCTCTCTTTTCCTCTTCTCTCCAATTCCACGTGAAAACAGTTTCTCCAAAAACCTATTATTTTCTTTCTTTTTCCTTTTTATGTTCCTTTAATTATTCCAATAAAATAAAATAATTAAAACTTAATAATTAGTAGAGTGATTTACTCTCTTACACCCACCGTTTACTCTGCACACCTCAAAACATTTCCTCATTTAATGACCCAATTAATCCACTAAAATTAATACTCGAAACTTCATTTAATTAAATAATTAAATCCTCACTTATTTAATATTTAAATTAAATCGGGTGTCACAACTCTCCCCACTAAAAGAGTTTTCGTCCTCGAAAACATACCTTAAACGAAAAGTTCGGATACGAGTCCTTCATCGACTCTCCGCTCCCAGTTACATTCCCTTCACCGGTCCTCCCCAAGCTACTCTTACGATCTCTCTTTACCTCAATTGCTTCACTTTCCGATCCTCAATTCTGGCTTCAACGATCAAGTTATCCCTTTTGAACATCATCTATTTGAATCTCATGAGACGGATCCATAATGTACCTCCTCAATGAGATACATGGAAAACATCATGCAAATTAGCAAGTGACGGTAAAGCAATCGATAAGCAACTTTCCCAACTCTTTTGGTAATCTGAAACGGACCAATAAAGCGCGGAGTCAACTTCTTTGACTTCAAGGCTCGACCAATACCCGTCAGTGGAGTAACTCTCATAAACACATGGTCTCCTTCATTAAACTCAAGATCTTTCCTCCTCTTATCATGATAACTTTTCTGACGGCTCTGAGAAGTTCTCATCTTCTCCTGAATCATCTTAATCCTTTCTGAAGTTTGTTGAACAATCTCTGGTCCAATCACAACACTTTCTCCAGATTCGTACCAACACAACGGTGTCCGACATCTCCTACCATACAATGCCTCAAACGGAGCCATACCAATGCTCGAATGAAAACTATTGTTGTAGGTAAACTCTATCAACGGCAAATAGCTATCCCAAACTCCATCTTTTTCTAACACACAAGCTCTCAACAAATCCTCTAACGACTGAATCGTCCTCTCCGTCTGACCATCTATCTGCGGATGATATGCGGAACTCAATCGTAACTTAGTACCCAAAGCTTCTTGCAATCCTGTCCAGGACTGAGAAGTAAACCTCGAATCTCTATCCGACACAATGCTAGACGGAATACCATGCAAACTTACAACCTTTTCGACATACAATTCTGCCAACCTCTCCATCGGATAATCCATTCTTATCGGAATGAAGTGAGCAGACTTTGTCAATCGGTCAACAATAACCCACATAGAATCACAGTTCTTCGTCGTCCTCGGCAAACCAGACACGAAATCCATTGAAATTCCATCCCATTTCCATTCCGGAACGAACAACGGTTCCATCAGTCCCGACGGCCTCTGATGTTCAATCTTCGATTTCTGACACACCAAACATGCGTACACAAACTCGGCAATTTCCTTTTCCATTCCAGGCCACCAGAATAATTTCTTCAAATCATTATACATCTTAGTAGCACCAGGATGAATACTCAATCCACTACGATGTCCTTCTTCTAAGATACTCTTTCTAATCTCAGCAACATCCGGAACACACACTCTATCACCAAATCTCATAACACCATTCTCGTCAATTTGGAACTCACCTCCTTGACCTTGGTTAATCAATGTCAGCTTGTCCACTAACCCAACATCAGACTTCTGTCCATTTCGAATCTCTTCCAAAATACCACTAGTCAGCTTCAACATGCCCAACTTCACACTATTCTGAGTAGTTTCACATACCAAACTCAAGTCTCTGAATTGTTCCACTAAATCCAGTTCACGAACCATTAACATCGACATGTGCAAGGACTTCCTGCTCAATGCATCTGCCACCACGTTTGCCTTACCAGGATGGTAATTCAACCGAAATCATAATCCTTGAGAAATTCCAACCATCTCCTCTGCCTCATATTCAACTCCTTCTGATCAAAGAGATACTTCAGGCTCTTATGATCACTGAACACTTCAAACCGTGAGCCATACAGATAATGCCTTCAGAACTTCAAAACAAATACACCGGCTACCAAATTCAAATCATGGGTCGGATAATTCCTTTCATGCACTTTCAATTGTCTCGAAGCATAAGCCACCACCTGCTTATCCTTCATCAACACACAACCCGTCAATGACGCATCATAATACATAACAAGGGACTCTTCCGGATTCGGCAAAATTAAAATCGGAGCACTAGTCAACCTCCTCTTCCACTCTTGGAATCCTTCCTCACACTCAGAATCCCAAAACAATATACACTTGGTTTTACAAATCTATTTCTCTGAGCACCTTCCAATAGCTTCTCCAATTTTCTATATCTAAAGTTGACGTCTTGTACGGTGTCATAGAAATAAGTTTTGTACCCAGAACGACATTAACAACGACTCCGACTCTCCTCAGCCATCATTATACGATAAATAAATTACTTACAGGTGCTGGAACCATTTTTAAAACAAAGTTCATCACATTATTTTTCCAACACTTCAAACGAAACTCAAATCAGACATCCAAAACTCCAATTATGGATTTTACAAGTTTCCGAAAAACAATGTTGTCAGCTTCAGGAAATCAATTCCCTATAATAGGTAATCGATTTCTCACCTTGAGAGAGTGAATAATTCCAAAACATCATAGAATGCAAAATTTGAGATTCTAACTTCAACATACCGCAGCACACATCATTCACCATGATTAATTGCGTTAAGTTACGATTCCAATAACCAATTCACATCATTGCATACTTTATATCAATCATTGACACTAACACAATTAATCTTTTCAAGAACACAAAGAGGTCACTCACACTGACAACTTCACGATCAACCGGAAACGTTGCAATATTCCAATCACACCAGCTTCATCTTCTAAGAGTCATTCTTCTCAATCACCAAATATCTTCTAGGCCAAGAATATGCATCGACTCATCAAAACGATTCATAATCACTTGGTTTACTTCAAACATTCAACTCAAGGGTAGCCTCAAGCTAATTCAACATCTTGCTCAAACGATGAGTCGCTATTATTCTCAGGGAACATTAGAATTCACACCTAACTCTTCCAACTGTTTCTTCCACTCAGTCAACTCAGATGCCGACATGCAATACGGCGCCATCGACACCGGACTAGTTCCAGGAATTAAATCTATAGTAATTCCTCCTCTCTCTCTCTCAGACGGAAATTCACCGACGTCTTCTGGAAATTCATTCACCACTGGCAATCCAACTTACTCGGAACAATCTCAAGACAATTCTTCACTACCGGTAATTCATCGCTCTTAGATTTTCCTTTCACTTCCATCGAAGAATACAACATAAATACCACAGCACCATCATTAATATCTACGCAACTCTAACCATCCATCTCAATTCATTATTCTGATTAGAGTCCTCGTCCACTCATATGGTTCACAAGCTTCTATCACACTTCATTCATATTCATCACTTTATGTCCCAATTAGATAGCAAGACAATTATATACCATCCAATACGATTTCGTCTACTATCAACAAGAGATTAAGGGTGATCAAGTCCTCAATTTGTCAATAGACATCCGATAATCATACTGAAGTATAAACCATCACTACCAACACTTTCTGTTCTCAGAATCGTACTCACCTTTTTTGCACTTCCAACTATGACTCATGGTCCAAACGATTCCAACAGCTCTAACCACACTTGCACTGCCTTCTCAAGCAGTACCTCGTACCAATGACTTACAATCGGAACATATCTGGGAAGCATCTCTCCTCCCCCACTTAGTTTCACACTACTCCTGCAATAATCGATCAGAAAGGCAACAAGTACCGACATTGTTGCACACACTTGTCGCGTACAAAGGAATAATGACATTAAGACACTGGTCACAACGACCGACTATGCTCTGATACCACTATTGTAACACCCCTTCTAATTACCCGCGATTTTATAAATAATAATCAGAGTTTCATTCACAATTAAGAGGCATCACAATTTAAATCATAAGAATTTACCAAACATGTGTCATGCCTTCACTGAGGAATAAAATCATTAATAAATCATACTCAACGTCATGTTTATCAGCGGAAATGAAAACATAACCAAAATCCTGAGTACATCACTCAACAAGTATTCCAGGATAATAAGTCAACATAATTCAAAGTTATTCAAAATATCCATTAAAGGATTCAAGCAACCGCTTCCCGTGTTACATCTATCGAGCACGACACGACACGCGGACTAAATCAACGACTCAATGCTAGAGCTAATCCTCACCAACTCCAATGCAGCTAATCACTTCGGATCTGAAATTGTTGAGAAAGGGTGAGATTCCAATTCAATATAACATGCATTATACGTTTCTAGAATACAACGGAATAAACAGATACGTTAATTTATTAACCAAACACAAGTCATAATCAATGCAGTGGCGTTCACACAATGAACATGTATATAATCAAACAATGGAAATTGCAACACTGGAATCCATCCTAGCATGTTACAATCCCATATGCAATGCAGACTCTATGCATGTGGTACCAAAACGTGAACCGAGTTCACACACACCGCTCCGTTTACATGTGGAAAGACAGTGTAAATTCATGATTCGCCCAGAACACTGAGTCAAGAATCCAATCCATGATTCGCCCATAACCACCGGGTCAAGAATCTAGCCCCTACCTCTGCACTGTAAGTCCATTGGCTCTGCCAGTTCACTTCCGCACAATGGGAGTGAACCAATTTAACAAATGCTCATGCATACATCATAAAAGCATGCAACATCAATTCAACGGAATATGATAACAACATAATTCCACATAAATGCTAATACCAATCTATCGCACGATAACAACATAATCATGAATTAAATTATCACAAAGCATAAACATGCCAGACGCTTACTCTTCAATCAGTAAGACTATCACCAGTATATAATAACAATAACACATGATACCAATACAATCATGAACAAACCACGAGGGAAAGAAACATCATATGAACGTCAATCTCCATCCAAATTGTCAAACACTCTAAACCAATTCATAGATTACGATTCCAACATAATTCACTTATTGCCAATCACCAACGTATCACATTCAATCACAATGAATATCGAGATACAACATAGCAAGCATTAATAACTCATCCGGTAACTCAGACCGTTCGTAATAGTTTCCCATTATCCTTAACTAATCACTCTTTTCAAAAATCGGGAGCTTGACTATTTTTAAAATAATTTTAGCAAAAGAATATTTTCTCTTTTCAAAAGGTAGTATTTGAAATTTAGGAAATAACGCCGAAAACGACACTCGAATCGGAGTTACGGTTTAGAAAATATGAATTTTTGAAGTTTTAGAAAAATTGGAAAAATGCACATGGAACCCATACCTATACAGGAACCGGTTCCTGTGAGTTAAAAATACCTCGCCCCTGGTTTTTGAATGGGGAACCGGTTCCTACCTATACAGGAACCGGTTCCTGAGTGTAAAAATCCCAGTTTTACCAATCTTAACACTGGGAACTCGGTTCCTCCCCACAGGGAACCGGTTCCCACGACCTGTGACAGCATTTTTGCTACTTTTTGATAGCATTTTTCATTCTTACTCATTTCCAAACTTACTAACACGATTTGGTACATTAGGAACATCATTTCATCGTCATTTCACAACGTTAAAACATCAAACAACATGGTTTATTCACCCCTATCAATTACCTGACATACTTATGATTCCTAATTCCAACACCGACACAAATAGGGTTTATTCCTATAACTCATAATCATCATAATTCAAATTCTCTAACATACCCAATTATCCCTATGATTCCCAAAACCCATAAGGCATATTAATCGATCGAAACCACCCCTTACCTCGCGATGATTCTTCGATTTCTCTTGGTGTCGGCCTTTCCTCTCTTTTCCTCTTCTCTCAATTCCACGTGAAAAGCTTTCTCCAAAACCTATTATTTTCTTTCTTTTTCCTTTTTATGTTCCTTTAATTATTCCAATAAAATAAAATAATTAAAACTTAATAATTAGTAGAGTGATTTACTCTCTTACACCCACCGTTTACTCTGCACACCTCAAAACATTTCCTCATTTAATGACCCAATTAATCCACTAAAATTAATACTCGAAACTTCATTTAATTAAATAATTAAATCCTCACTTATTTAATATTTAAATTAAATCGGGGTGTCACAGATGTCAACCAATACCCACTGTATTCTGTTATTGATCTAGATTCAGACAAATTGTGTTTTTTTTTACCTCATTTCACTATCCATCCAAAAAAAGAAAAAAGGTTTTCTATATTCTCTAGATATGACTTCTCTATGATATGTAATAGTGCTAGATTCATTATTTTGCTATATTAATTACAATTTATCTATTCATTCTAATGGGTTGCTCGAGACTCGAACCCGGAACTAGTCCGATGGAGTAGAAAATTCATTGTTGAATCAAATAAAACAATAAAAAATCCCTCCCTAAGTCGTGCATGCATTTTTCATTGCACACGGCTTTCCGTATGCATACATCTAAACCTGAGTTACTTCAGAGGAATCTAGAAACTAGACTCTAAACTACATGAACATTTCAAAATCCTTTCTTTTAGTATCATAACATAACCAATCATTCATCATGGACCAAATCGTTACTGAAAAGAATATCCAAATACCAAATGTGATTTCTATGTAACCGTTGCAAAATAGAGGAAACTCTTGGAAAAATCAAAGAAAGAATCTCTTCATCCTCTGCAAAGAATTCTTGCAAGAATTCTTCTGAACCAAATCTTTTCAAAAAAACGCGTATAGTACTTTTGTGTTTACAAGCCAAAGTTTTAATACAAGAAAGCCTAAATATATACTTTATTCGATACAAACTTTTTTTTAAGGATCCGTTATAATAATGAAAAAGATTTTTGCATATTCGCAAAAATCGGCCAATAATATCAAAATCAAATGAATCAGCCCAGACCGGCTTACTAATGGGCTTCCCTAATACATTACAAAATTTCGCTTTAGCCAATGATCTAATTAGAGGAATAATTGGAATTGTTATATCAAGTTTTTTGATAACAAATTCTATTAGAAATGTATTTTGCATCATTTAACTTCGTACCACTGAACGATTTAGTCGCACATTTGAAATATAGCCTAAAAGATTAAATGAATGTTCGGATAATGGGTTTATATTGATCATTCTTGGTTGAGACCAAACATAAAAAAAAAACATTTCCATAAATGGATAAAAAAGTGTTTCCATTTATTCATCAAAAAAGACGCATTCTTTGAAGCCATAATGCATTTTCCTTGATATGAATGTTAGGATCCTTCACGAATGTTAAAGTATACGAAAAATCTTTAGCAAAAACTTTGACAAGATGCTCTCTTTTTGCATAAAAAAATCGCTAAAAAAAACGCTAAAAGATTTTAATTGTAAATGAGAGGATTTATTAAGTAGAAAAACGAAGATAGATTCATATTCACATACATAAAAATTATAGAGGAACAAGAAGAATCTTGGATGACTTTTTGGAAAAGTAGAAATTGATTTTTTGGTAGTAATAAAACTATTCCAATTACAAAGAAACAGCCGTAATAAATTAAAAAAGGGGCATCTTTCACCCAGTATCGAAGGATTTGAACTAAGATTTCCAGATGGATAGGATAGGGTATTCGTATATCTGACACATAATTGAAATATGTCAATTTATCCTCCAAAAAAGGAAAAATGGAATGAATTGATCAAAAAAATTTATAAGATTTGATGATTTCTGCCTCCTCTAAGGAAGAGCTTAATTGTAGGAAAGATGGAATTTCCACGACCATGGAAAAACCCTCTGATATTATTTGAGAATAAAAATTTTTATTATACCCCCAAAATGAATTTTTGTTAGAATCATTATCCCAAATGATTAAATGATTCTGTTGATACATTCGAGTAATTAATCGTTTTACAATTAGTAAACTATATTTATTGTCATAACCTACATTTTCCACAAAAATGGATCTATTGAAATTATGACTATAAGCAAGTCCATAAATATACTCCCTAAAAATAAGTGGGTATAGGAAGTGTTGTTGGTGAGATCTAGCTCGTTCTAAATAGACTTTATATTCCTTCATTTTCAAAATTCTATTTGGTCAAAGGATCAAAGATTCATTGGATTATCAAATGATACATAGTGCGATACAGTCAAAACAAGGTATTCGATATCTATATTCAAATTGAAATAAAAAAACAAATATGAATAGATACCGAGAAAACGATTTCAAACACATTAATGGACTATCTCCCCTCGCTTGTTCCTTCTAATTTTTCTAGGACAATAAGCAAATTAGAAATCCTTTATTTTTTGGACCAATTGCTCTTTTGATTTTGGAAAAAAATATCTTTATCAATATACTCTTTCTTCTACACATTTCTTGCTACCCCGTAACATAATGGGGAATAGCTCATAATTAGGACTCATAACAAAAATCCTTAATCCATTTGTGGGAAAAACTTTTTCCACAGCAAGCACTAATCCTTTTTTAACGTACAGTTAGATGTGGTAATCATTCCAATAAAAAATGAAAGCTCGTTGCTTTTTGTTTCCCTATAATTGGAGCAGCTAAGATTTATCCCTTTATTAATTCAACCCAACGAAATTCATTTGTTCTCAGCCAACAATTCAACGAAAAAGATTGGTCGGATCCAATATGAATGAAATTTTTTTCGAATTCACCGTTGATACGACATGCTGCTTTTTCCATTCATTCCTTTCTGGATCAGTCATGGTCTTACAAACCCCTACTGATGGTATGGATGAACCAATTAGTTCATAGAAATGTGTAAAAAATGGAGTCGCACTTAAAAGCCAAGTACTCTACCATTGAGTTAGCAACCCTAATAAAATTACAAACAAGGATCTGTATATCCAATCGCAATAAAAAAAGATGGAATTCGATAAAGAATAGAATCAAATGTTACATATTACATTTAATTCGAATGAAAAAAAGAAAAAATGATAATAAAAAATGATAGACGACTTCTTTATGTGAAGAATGTATGTCAAGGCAAAGCATGAATTATCCACAAGATGTAAAGTTATGCATGACATGTGAGGGATGCAAGTTAAGGTAACAATGCCAATGTTCATGGATGAAAATTAATGCATGAACATGTGAGGAGTGCAAGTTAAAGTAATGATTCCTATGCTCATAGATGAAAATCAATGCATGAACATGTGAGGAATGTTAATAAAGCTTGGAACCCAACCTTTGCTTTAGTTTCTGTTTGTGGTGACATAAATCCCCCCTACAACGCATGAATTAAGAATTGTAGCAAAAACAAGGTCTACTCGACATAACTTAACTTAGGAGTTAATAAAACTTTTTAACAAATAATTCATCATCTAGTATTATCAATTAATCCGAATGGGTCATTGTTCAATTTTACCATGATATTTGATTTGGCAAATACATCATTATTCTATATTGTTTCGTATGTACGGCGCAACCCAACCATTTTTTTCGAGTCTCTTATTTTTATTTTTTGAAATTTCGAATCTAATTTTCGAATATAAATAATAAAAAATATACTCTTGACCTTTCCAGTGATATACAATGTATATGTAAATCCTAGAAGTCAAAATCGGCAAAATTTTCCCAATAATAAGAAAAATTGGTCAAAATAAATAATATGCTAAGTATAAATCCTATGCTGAGGAAATAAAAAAGAAGGACCTATGAGATAGAAAAACGGAATCATAAACAAAAACAAACAAAGGTCAGGTTCGAATTACATAGATAACATAGATAGTAGGCTTAAATGCATTTTTGGTCCCCCTATATTAATTTTGTTAACATTTTAGTCCCTCTATAAAAAAAACCAACTATTAGGTCCCCCAATATCATATTTCATATTTTTTTAGTGGCCCCCCATGATAAAATAGTCTAATTTGCATAGGTGACATTGAAATTATGAAGTGATATTTTTTTAATTGATGTCACGTCATTATAAATATTTATAAATTTATTATTATTTATTTTCTAAGTTTTCTTTATAATAATTAAACGTTTTTAATTATTTTTGTTATTTTTGTTTATAAATATTTATTTAGAAATTATATATTATAAATTTTAATTCTAAAATATATATTTTTGGGTCTATTTTTAATGACGTGATAACAATTAAAAAATGTCACTTCATAATTTTAATGTCACATATGCAAATTAGACTATTTTGTCACGGGGGACCTAAAAAAACATAAAATACGATATTGGGGGATCTAATAGTTGGTTGTTTTTATAGGAGAACTAAAATGTTTAGAAAATTAATATAGGGGGACCAAAAGTGCATTTAAGCCTAGATAGTATTGTCTAGAATCTAGAATCTAGAATCTAGAATGATAAACATCATCCAATAAAAATTTTCGTAATGACTAGTTTGACCTTGAAAATGAAATCAGTGAAAGTTTAAAACAATTGAATTGGTTGGATAGTACCAAGAAAATCAATTATTCACTTACATTTCTTATTGAATATTATGATATAGTAAGAATATTAACCGATCAACTTGCTTTGTTATCAAACTTATGAATTTCAATTCAAACAAATGGATATTTTAAAATATGAAAATAACTCCTCCTCCTTCTGATACTGAGGTTTCTGCACTTGGAAAAAAATCTGGGGCGTATCACACAAATAATCGGTCTGGTACTCGATGTAGTTTTTCCACCAGGGAAGATGCCTTATATTTACAATGCTCTGATAGTTCAAGGTCGAGATACGGTTGGCCGACAAACTAACGTAACTTGTGAAGTAAAGAAATTATTAGGAAATAATTGAATTAGAGTTGTAGCTATGAGTGCGACAGATGGTCTAAATAGAGGAATGGAAGTGATTGACACGGGAGTTGCTCTAAGTGTTCCAGTCGGTGGAGAAACCCTAGGTCAATTTTTCAACGTCCTTGGAGAGCCTATTAATAATTTGGGTCCTGTAGATACTCGCACAACATCTCTTATTCATAGATATGCGTCTGCCTTTATACAGTTAGATACATAATTATCCATTTTTGAAACAGGAATTAAAGTAGTCGGTCTTTTAGCTCCTTATCGCCTTGGCGGAAAAATAGGACTTTTCGGTCGGTGGAGCTGGGGTAGTGTTCACAGTGATTTCTGGTGAAACAACCGCTAGTCCTCCAAACTATCGAATAAGCGTTGTGATTGTTATTCAATTCCTCTGGTAACTTGCAGGATCGACTAGATTGATCCTATGGGGTATTGGTTGTTTGTATAGAATTAATAATAAAATTAGGATTCAAGTTTAAGGCTTATATTTAGAGTGTTTTATATAAGTCCAATGTATTTTGATCACGGCATTCAGTAACTTAGTGCCATGATTAAATAAAGAAACATAATATTGACTTGAATGAGTAAATAAACAAAGATTCAATTTACAGAAGAAATATAAGTGCAGAAATGCTTAAATGACTTTTAAATGTAAAAGAATTTTCAAAGTAAAGGCATGAAATGTAAAAGACAGGAATGTAAAAACAAGTATGTAAAAGCTTTCTGGAAAATAAGAGCGTTAATGTAAAAGTTTCAGAAAAGTAAAGGATTTCGAAATGAAAGAAAACGTTTAAATGCAAGGAAAGTTAAATGACTTTGAATGTAAAGAATTTAAAAGACATTGATGCAAGATAAAGATAAACTGGAAAGGTAAAGATACATTATTGAATAATAAAAGTTTTGGTGCAATCATACGTACATCATTCGAGCATTTGTTTCCCTAGCCATGTGGTATTTTGAATGTTTACTGAATTTTTGTACAATAGATATGACACACGAAATCCTAACACTAAGACTCCTATTTATACTATTTCAACCATAACGGTCTGGCTTATGAGATCTTGCCACGTTCAGAACATACAGAGCACTGCGCCTCTCTTGCTTCCACGCGTCTTCGAACTGTCTCCAGCACATACATTCTAACTTCCAATTATCCCGCTCGCATTTTGAATTTCAAATGCCTTGACCACTTCGACTTCGAACTCACTTCTCAGGTACAACCTTACTACCATTTCGAAGCTTTGCTTTACATATATCATAATTTCCATTCGAAGCTCCAAGTTCCAACAGGTCCGTTCGAAGAGCCAATTCTTTCATCCCGAACTATGACATTCACTTTGTTCCAACAAATACTGACATTGTTTCGTTTCGAGCTCAATGATTTCTATTCGAATCACAGATATCAAAATCTTCAGCCAACAAAATGCCCCTTTAAAATATGTATTTCGAATCTCTTTCTGAGAAATACTTATTTTAAACACATCCACAAGATTTTGATGTGACCCTGAGTAATCATGACACTGTATATGATTTCCACTACGTCAGTCACGACGGCTTTGGGGTGTTTCCGAACCGCTTCAAAACAGTTGCCACGGTATGGTGCGGTTATTAAAGACAATGATTACCTTTAATCATGCTTATTACCAATGCCCATTTTACGCCACCTCACTCCGTGTCCAACCCAAGTCCTCCACGTATCTTAGTTTTAGTTGATGAGTGCTTCAACTTCCTTACTATAAAACTAAACAGCTTTTAGTCTTTTAATATTTTCCACACTCTGAACTATTTTCTCTTCTTCTCTTCTCGTCTAAACCCTAAGTTCTTAACAACTTCCAACAATGTCTTCAACAACATCCCAGATGAAGAAGATTTCTAAGAAGAAGAACAAGAACGCTGGAATGATCCTGGAAAGCAAAGTTGGCATTCACCAAGGTCAATCCGTGCTTATTCCCCAAGGAATCTCCAAAGAGCAAGAACTCCTATATTCTTCTCAGGTATTAATCCCAACCAATGCTTTTGGAAAGAGGTTTTCCCTAATGGGCCCTCTTACAGTTTTTGAAATCCTGAAAGACACCAGGACTATCTTCCCTGTTTGCTATGATTTTAAACCTTTGTTCAACATGATGGAAACCCCTAGTCTAGGAACTGAGAATGCGAATGAACCCTCTGCTTCAAAAAACGTAGAAACCCCTGTAGTTCCCCCAAAAGATCCTTTTATTTTGGACTATGTTAAAAGTAATTTTAAACCGTTTCGATCTTGCCCTACTGCTGATATAGCTTACCAAACCTGGTTTGCTAAGGTGGAGACTAAGAAATCCCATCAGTGGGAGGAGCTAGGGATCTACAATCTAATTAAGTTGTCGAAACCAGGCTTCACCTACAGCCACCCTCTGTTATTTGCGTCCTTGTACTTTTGGGATAGTACTTATAATACCTTTCATCTTCCTGAAGGAATGATCACTCCTACATTCTTCGATATAACCGCTATTACAGGATTATCACCGGTAGGAGAAACATATATCCCTGATTCTGAAGACCATTCAAGCATTATTGACTTCGATGTCAAGTTGGCTAGCTTCTCCAAGTTTATCAGTCATTATCACACTGAAGGTGATAGTGTATCAGACGTAGAGAATATCGCCTTCCTTACCCTTTGGTTATCAAAATATGTATTTTGCAGTAGGTCACTACAAGTAGCCAGTAGGTTTATTCCTCTAGCAAGGGATTTACACGAAAATAGGAGAATTTGCTTGAGTGAGCTATTACTGGTTGATCTCTATGAAAGTTTGAGATCAGCTGCTTCGAGCCTGAAGTCTCACACTCCTAAGAATATCTTGCTAGCTGGTCCCTTCTGGTTGCTCCAGTTATGGCTAAATGCCATGTTCGAATCTTCACTCTCCACCGATACCATTGTTGAGCAAGATCCGAAATAGCGGATCGAAATGTTGAAGGCACAAGGCTAAGGAGGCGACTCAAGTGATGATAAGGCTGATTTCCGTTCTATTCTCACAATATATTATGCTCTTCTCAAAAACATAAGTTCGAAGAGACTATGGCACCTTTTGCTTGAGGACTCATGGACCATCATGGTTCACAATGTCCCTTCGGAGGTGATAAGAGTAAAGAGATCCAAGACCTCTGAAAGCCTTCTTGCTCCCAAGACTAATCTCCTCAAGAATTACTCCGACCAAGAACCAAATCCTTCATTTGCCTATCAACCCAACTTTGTTTGAGACAATTTGGTTTATGTCACTAATCCACGAACCCCTTTTCAAACTCAAAGCGCTATTACCTCGGTCGAACCTTCAAGAAGCTAAACTGCAGCAGGAACAATATCAAGAACTTGCCCAGTTCGAATTAATTTCTTTTGAACCAACCCATTTTTCATCAAAGGGTTTTCTGGATTGGTGGACTAAATTCTACCAGACTTATATGTTTGATACTCTCACCATCCAAAAGAAACTGACTGCTGCGTTCGATGTGCAGGTACATAAGAAGAAAGGTATGTTCACTCATGCTCAAGAGATTAAAGCTTTTCAAAATTACTTCGAAACAACTTATGATCCCACACGCTTGGAGTCCACAGTATATCGAGCGTCCCAAACCTTGAAGGAAAAATTTAAAGAAAAAGTCTCTAAGTTCAGACTTCCTTCAGGGTTGTCACCTAAGGATAGGTATAGGTTGGCACTCGAAATGCATCCACCTAAGTTTCCCAAACTACCTACCTCAGAACTGGCTCTGGCTTGGTTTCCCCCATACCCTTGGTGGTTAACTTGCAAAGAGATGTTCAAGTATCGATCTCAAAAGAAACTAAAGCCATCTGAGACTGTGACATGGGCTCGACACTGGCTCCATAATTTCCCAGGGCATCTTCTCTATGACCTTTCTGCCATGTCAATTCTTTCGAATGAAGGCGCAGGTGCGAATGCTTGGGAAATCCCCAAATAATTCTCACTTTCTTTATTTTAACATTTACCTTACTTGTTTCGATTTTCAGCCGTTAGAATCAAGACCGTTACATCGAAGACCAAGGAGGGAAGCAGCTCTCAACAAACCATCGAAACCAATGATGATGTGCCCAAAGAAACTCCAACAATTACTCCTGTAACAACAACAACAACAACAAACACCATTGCTCCAACTCCAACCATTTCTCCAACTCCAACAACTGCTCCGACTCCAACAATTGCTCCGACCCCAAAAGTAAACAGTTTATTCTGGTATTTCGAATGGATTTGAATTTATGATTAAAGCCTAACTTATGTTTGTACCATTTCAGACTAATAAACTCCCACCAACTACTCCCAAAAAGCGAAAGCCCAGTACCAGTGGGAAGACTCTCAAGACTAGGGAAAGCTCACCAACGGCTTCGAAGAAGAAGCAAAAGAAAGACATTTCAAAGGATACTAACGTCTCTGGACTTGATTCCAGGGATGTTGCTCCTTTCCCAAAAATCCAAAAATCCACCTTCGACCTCCAACATAATGTTGGAACATATAGACAGCAATATATCTTCAGACAATCCACAGGTAAACTGACTTCGAATTTTTAACAAAGATAGTTATTTGTACCTTAGTGCAAGTTTCTAATCTTTCTTTATTTGTGTAGGATGATTCAACTCCAGTCCCGACTACTTCGACTCCTCCCTCACAAGCAGCTGCTCCGATCCATTCTTCTCCTCATGGAGATTCAAGTAATCTGGTGCAGAATAAAGGCTCCTCCAATATGGCGGTTCCAACTGGGGCTTCTGAACAGCCAGATGACCAAGGCACTTCGCCTCCTCTTAAGGAAACAAATGAACCAACACCTGAAGTTGCTGAGGAGGTGCCTCCAGAAGCTTCTCAACAAAAATCCCCTCTCGAAATCCCTCAAGAGAGTAAAAAGGCAACTCAAGCTGAAGAGGAAAAAGCCAATGCCTCTCAAGAGAGCGAAGATTCTAGCGAGGAAGGGTCTGAGGACGAAAGAGGAGAAGATGCTCAAGACGGTTCGAGTGAAGGAACGGAGTCTGATAATCACAGTAATGAAAACGATGACATCGAAGTCGTGGACCTAGTTGGTGATGAAGAAGATGATGAGGAAGAAAATAATGAAGGTGATGGTGCTCCTACCAATGAGCCAATGGAAGTCGAAATGGATGTGACTCCATTGCGCATGGAACTCCCTGAGTCCTCTCAACGTCAAACAGCTGAAGAAGAGTTAGCCCTTTTAAAATGAACTGACCCTATTGGGTACATGAAGGCTAAACTGGCTCAGAGAGATACTCCTCTTCCCAAGGCTGGTGTTGGTTCGACTACTGATTCAACTCCTTCTGATGATAGGTTTGTACTTCTTCACAAGATTAGGAAAACAATCCTAGATGTGGATTTATTTGAAGTACTCAAGAAAGACAGTACAGCCTGCTTTATCATGAAGGGACTTCTCAACCAAGTCGACCTCACCAACTGTTTTCTGGAGGTTAGCACCATTCTTTTCGAACTTCAATCTTTAATAGACAACGTGACTGGGTGTTTCCTCCAAGATTGAATCTGCTACCAATAAGGTTCAAGAGAAGCGAGCTGCAATGGACGCTGCTTATGAGCATGCTTCGAAGCTTTCTAAAGAAGCTGAAGAGCACGCCACGCATATCCAGCAAGCTAAAGTTGATTATGACCTTCGAGCTCAATCCATCCTTCTCTGGGAGAAACAGATTCTAGAACTTCAAAGTAAAATTAAGGAGGCCCAACAACAACAGCTGGCATATGAAACCAACACTTTTGGCAATCGATTCGAAGAGCTCCTTAATAAAGGACTTGCAGAGACTGGAGCAGCTGAGCAATTTAAGGGTGAAGTTGCTATCCTAGAAGGAGCGCGCTTCACTCAACAAAGGCTTGAGTCTTATCGGAGTATCTTGATCGATTAAGGAACAATACCCATTTACGAAAATTTGTTTGTTTAATGAATCTTGTATTTCAATGTTTGTCTGTAACACCTTAAACAACGCCATTTTGGCAAGTTAAATCACCATTTTGGCATTTCTTTATATTATGATTACGTTGTTAATATTCGAATCTCCAGCATGGCTTATATTTCTTTAAATATTTCCCATTTACCTTTAGGATTCGCTTATCATCCGCCAACTCTTCGATTTCATACGCATTATTTGAAAAAGTTTTCATTATTCGAAAAGTCCTTCCCAATGAGGTGACCATTTACCTAACGCTTTATTCTTCTTGTCCATGGGTATAACTTTCAAACTAAGTCATTAGTACTAAATATTTTACCTTTCACCCTCTTGTTATATGCCAGCTACTCTTTCCTTTTGCCTCATCAGGATTTCCAATGCATGCAACCTAACTTCATCCAATTCAACTAACTCATTCATCATCATTTCCCAATATAAAGAAGATGGGATTTCATTTTGTCTTTGAATTCGAGCTGATTGTAGATGAATTTCTGGTAAGACGCATCATGACCAAATGTTAGTTGGAAAGGTGTGGTGTTAGTAGCCTCTTTAGGAGATGTTCTACAGGCCCATAGTATTTGGTCTAAAGTCTTATGCCAATTTCTTGGTTTTTTACCAACATGTTTCTTTATCAAACCTATTATTACTTTATTGGCTGCTTCGACCTGACCATTTGCTTGAGCATAGTATGGTGTTGATGTTAGCAATTTAAACCCCATTTCTTGGGCAAACTCTTGCATCTTTCTACCAAGAAATCTGAACCTTGGTGCGTGGTTATGCTCTCTGCAATCCGAACCTATAGATAATTTGTTTGTATGAACTCAATAATAGCCTCTTGATCTACAGCTATTAATGGTATTGCTTCGATCCACTTGGTAAAGTAGTCTATTCCCACCAAGATATATTTCTGACCTTTAGATGAAGCAGGATTGATTTCTCCTATTAAATCTAATGCCCATCCTCTAAAGGGCCATGGTTTAATGATCGAATGCAACTCACTTGCAGGAGCATGTTGAATCCCTGCATGTTTCTGGCATTCTTCACACCCTTTAGCAAAATCTATACAATCTTTGAGCATACTGGGCCAGTACATCCCATATCGAAATAGCAGCCATTTCATTTTATGGCCTGCTTGATGTGCCCCACATGCCCCATTGTGGACTTCTAATAATGCTAAATATGCCTCACTTTCTCCTAAGCATTTAAGTAATACGCCTTCTTGGGTCTTTTTGAACAGTTCATTCCCCATGAGGACATATGATAATGCTCTATATTTTATTTTCCTGTCAACATTCAATGTTGGATTTTTTAAGTGTGCTATTAATGGACTTTGCCAATCTGTATCTGATAAGGTATTTATGGCTAATACTTTGAATCCATCTTTATCACCACATCCCAATTTAATATTTTCTAAATCTGATGGTATGAGTCTGGTAGCCATAACCCTACCTCTAATTTCGACCAAATCCTCAAAGTTTTTGGCAGAAACTCTATACCCTGAAGCCAATTGTGCTAAGTCATTTGCTTCTTAATTTTTTATTCTGGGTATAGGTTGAATTTCTATGTATTCGAATTTCTTGAGTAGCCTATTAACTATGACAAAGTATGTCATCAGATTTTCCTTTATGCATTTATATTCCTTTGTTATCTGCTTGACCACTAACTCTGAATCACCTTTGATTTCGACTCTAGTTGCCCCCAATTCCAACAAAGCTTCAAGTCCAACAATGAGCGCTTCGTATTCAGCTTCGTTGTTCGAGCAACGCGGACCATCTAACTTATACTTGAATTTTGTTGGAATTCCTTCAGGAGAAATTATGAGAACTCCAACACCACTGCCCTCTCTGTGGGTCGAACCATCAAAGTATAGCTTCCAAGGTTGCATTTCGACGTAACCCATGACAGGCTTTTCGACCAACGAATGGTCCACAATGAAATCAGAAATTACTTGACCTTTCACAGCTTTTAAAGGCATGAAAGTCAAAGAATATTCTGTCAAGGCTAAAGCCCATTTACCAACTCTGCTATGCATTATTGGTTTTGAAAGCATGTGTTTGATAACAGCGAAATGAGATGAAACATAGACATCAACAGGCTTTATATAATACTTAAGTTTCATACAAGAAAAGTATAAACAAAGACACAACTTTTCTATATTACTATATCTAGTTTCTGCATCATTCAACACCCTACTTAAATAATATATGGCTCTTTCGATGCCATTACTATCTTCTTGTACTAACATACTACCTATAGTAAATTCAGAAGCAGATATGTACAATCTCATGGGCTTTCCCCATGAAGGTGGAGACAAGATAGGAGGCTGAGAGAGATATCTTTTAATCATGTTGAAGGCCTCTTGATGTGCTTCGTTCCACTCGAAGGCTTGGCCTTGCTTTAAACGAAGTAGTGGAGAGAAAGCTTGAGTTTTCCCACTTAGATTCGAAATGAATCTTCTGAGAAAATTAATCTTCCCAGTGATTGCAACTCCTCTTGATGTAGGTGCTTTAGTCTCCATAATGGCTTTGGTCTTATTCTGGTTGATTTCGATTCCTTTTTTGTGAACCACAAAGCCCAGGAAATCTCCAGCCTGCACAAAAAATGCACATTTAAGGGGGTTCATTTTTAAGCCATGTTTCCTCATTCTTTCGAATGATTGGCTCAAATGATGCGGTGGGTCTGCGAGATAGATTTGATGACTATATCATCAATATACACCGCATAAATGTCTCAATAAAATCATGAAAATGGAATTCATTGCTCTTTGGTAAGTTGCCCCAGCATTTTTTAAACCCAAAGGCATCACTACCCATTCATAGGTGCCTGAGGCTCCTGGGCAACGAAATGTTGTCTTAGCAACATCTTCTTCAACAATAAATATCTGGTTATAACCAGAGTATCCATCTAGCATACTTAGGTATTCGAATCCTGCAGTAGAGTCTATTAACATTTCTGCCACAGGCATAGAGTATTGATCTTTGGGGGTTGCAGTATTTAAATCCCTAAAGTCTATGCATATTCTCAAAGAACCATTTTTCTTAATAACAGGTACTATATTTGCTAACCATTCGACATACCTTGTGGTTCTGATGAATTTGCAACGCAGCAACCTTTCGAGCTCAGCTTTGATCTTTGTGAGCACTGCTGGCGCGAATCTCCTGGGATTTTGCTTGATGGGCTTCTTGCCATCCTTAATTGGAAGTCTGTGCTCCACTAACTCTCTTTTCAAACCAGGCATTTCGTCATAATCCCACGCAAAGCAATCTTTGTTTTTCTTGAGGACTTCGATCGCCTCTTGCTTGAAACTTGGGCTGAGTTTTGTGCTTATGTAGGTTATTCTCTTTGTGTTATCATCCCCCAAATTCACCTCTTCAAGCGGATCCTGCGCTAACATTTTAGCGCCTGAGTTGGTAGGATCCTTCTCGAAGCCCAAGGGTTCTTTGTCATATATGGCATCAAGCCTTTGATCTATTTCGTTTTCTTCACAAGGTGAATCTTTTGAACCAATCCCTTTCATTTCATTTACTTCAACTATATTATGTATTTCAGCCTCTGAAGCCGTTTTCCATTCATTCTCAGCCATATAGGCCGAAATCCTTTCAAAGAAGGAGGACTCAGTCATGAACAAGATTGTCGAACTCCCAGCCTGGTGGCCGTCTTTGCGAAGTGCCTTCGACTCCTTCATCCCCCTTAATTATTTTCCTATCCCAGTACATGCCATCATGGCGAAGGGTCATATAGTAGTGGGCATCCCTTGTTTCGTTCATTTCGTCACTAGGGGTACAAGGGGCTATTCGTGCCAGGTACTTGTCATAATTCCTTTTGTTGACCAAATTGACTGTTGTCATGAAGTAACTCTGGTCCGCTTCGATATTCTCCACTATACCATCTTCTCTCCACAGAACTAACCGTTGGTGCATTGACGAAGGAACTGCTCCTACGCCATGAATCCACTCTCTTCCTAGCAGCAAGTTATAATTGGCCTTTGCTTCGATCACCATGAACATGGTGGGCCTGCAGCTCGATCCAACTGTTAAATCCACTTGCACCACTCCTAACGTTTGACCTACTTTCCCTTCATAGTTGGATAGGACCATGTTGTGTGGTTTGACATCACTCTCTTGAATTCCTAACTTTTTCAGCATGAATTGAGGCACTAGATTAACTGCAGCGCCTCCATCCACTAAGACCTTGTTCACCCCATGGGCTCCAGCCTTTGCTCGAATGAACAATGGCTTCAAATGATTCTTCATTGTTGGTTCTGGGTATTCGAAGAACGCGTTCTGCTCTTCGACCGCACCGTTATCCATTACATAGTAGCACACTGGTCTGTGCTTCATCAAGTCTATGGTATCCTCTTCCTCATGCTCTTCGATTTCGGTTTCTTGGCCAAACTCGGATGGTAGTACAGATACCACATTGCAGTTTAAATTGAGTGATGACTCCCCCTTCGATTCGAAGTTATCTGTCAAGCATATCCTCGTCTTCTTCTGGACTTGGAGTGTATTCTTTCGATTCATCTGGTTGTGTTTCGGAGAAAAGTCTCTGACTAACTGGAGGTTTATCTTCAGGTTGATTGTTTGTTGTAATTGGCTTGTTGGTACTTGACACTTCCTTATTGCTGGTCGAAACCGCTCCTCTATCTGCCAAGGCTTCTCTTTCAGCCTTTCGAATTCGCTGTTGCCTTCGCCATTGTGATCTAGACATGGGGTTTTTCCCTTTGTAATTCTCTAGTCTCATTTCTTCCCTCTTCGCGGTGTTAAACTGCCTCCTATACACCATGGCGTGACGTGCATTTCGCTCATTGCCTTTCCATTTCTCTTTCCCCTTATTGGTCTTGACTTCCAGCCACTTATCATTGGTACTACGGGGATCTTGAGCGTCACCCTTCGAGCACCTCTTGGGTGGGGACTATCAGGCTTTCGTTGAGTATGATTACCCTCGAAGTGTTGACTCATCTGGCCAACCTCCTTGTGATTCCAGCATGGGGTGAAAGGGATAGTTTCGAACGCTCCAGCTATGTTCTGGTCATATGTTGCTGAGCACCTTGGGCAAATCAGGCACTTGGTTGCCCCTTTGTGACAGCGCACCACGAACTCCAACAAACTTTCCCCATCTCTAGGGTAGCATCTAAATAATTGGTTGTCTTGGCGCCAATTTACTCCAGTTCGAGCCCTTTGTTTCCTTTCAAACTCTGCGGATCCTCGGTTGCATATGATCTTGCATCTTGGACAAAGCATCATTTCATTTCCTTGTGGCACATGAGATATTCTTTGAGGTGGTGTCTGCAGATAGCCATCCTCCATTTTGTATTTTTCTTTTCGAGGTATCTTTCCATTTCCGCATCTCGAGGGTCTCTCAAATCCACCATATTGACATCCACATCTTCACCTTTTCAACATCACCTCCCGTCCCGATGGTTTGGCGTCTTCGATCCGAATCTTTGAACTCTCGGGCGGTATTTTACCGATAATCAAATTTTCCACCGGGTTCCCTAAGGTATCCGGACTTTCTCTGAGGAATGCTACCATCTCTATCCTCCCTTTGTATCATCATCTCCCCATCCTGTGGGCTTGACGTCTTCGATTGGGATTTTCGAACTCTCTGGAGCTGAATATTTCACCAGATAATCGAACTTCCCACTGGGTTCACCCAAGGTATCCCAGATCTCTTTCTTAGGAGAGGGTTGCTTTGTAATCTGGACTCTCTCTAGTTTGAGCCTCAGGCCTTCAGTAGCCTATACCAACTCTCGCCTCTGGCTTTCCGGCCCTCGATGCTTTGGACTTTTTGAAACTACAGATGGCTGGTTCGATCAAGTCTCTGTTTGTTTGTGGATGTCTTCAGTGACTCCTTTGTTGACTTCGACCAGCACCCAACTTTCACTCTTAGTGCTTTCCTCTTTCGATGTAGTGGCCCCTTGGTCTGCTTCCACCATATGGATTTCTCCAATGCTCGAAGGCTCGGAGTAGTTGGTGTCTGCAATGTCCAGAGGGTCTTCGTCTACTTTCATTTTTGGTTTGTCAGCAAACTTTAATCTGCCTTCCTTAATCGCGTTTTGAATCAAATCCCTGAAAAGAAAACACTGTGAGGTTTTGTGGCCTAGAAAACTATGATATTTACAAAACCCTCTTTTCTTTCTTTGATCTAAAGGAGGTATTTTGACATTTGATGGCACAATTAATTGGCCATCTTTGACAAGCAAATCGAAAATCTCATCACACTTCGTCACATCGAAGGTATATACCTTCTTTGGGAACTTATCACTTTTCTCATTTTCAACAATTTCTTTCCCTTTTGTGGGAACTAATAGTTTACAAGAGTAAGGTGGAGCCTGTTTCAACTCAGCGAGATCTATTTCGATCTCTTCGAATTCAGGATAGTCTTCGACTTCCTCAGTTTCGACATAGGAAACTCTTTCTTTTTTATTACTTTTGAAAGCCCTAGCCTTTTCGGCCTTTAGTCTTTCGACCTGTCGAACCCTATCTGCTAACTGAGCCATATCCCTCAAGTATTGTGTATCTAATTTCTTTCGAATAGAATAGTCCAGGCCACCAGCGGCCATTTCGACTAACTCATGTTCGGGAACTACTGTGAAACATCTTGATTTCAAGAGTCTAAACCTATTTAAGTACTCATCTATGGGTTCAGTAAACTTCCTCTTAACACTTGCTAGTTCCTTTAGACTTATCTTGGATTGTCCCATATAAAATTGTTCATGGAATAACCTCTCCAAGAGGGTCCAGGTGTCTATCGATCCAGGAGGTAAAGTGGTAAACCATGTGAAAGCATTTTTAGTGAGGGAACTTGGGAAATATTTAATTCTAAGGTTCTCACTATTTGCTATGTCTCTCTTGATCGAGATATCGGCTATATGTTCGACCGTTGACTCATTAGTATCTCCAGCAAACTTTGTAAACTTAGGGATCTTGTATCCCCTTGGTAAATTAGTATGCATTACATAATCTGCTATAGGAGAGGCATAATTTGGCCTTCTAATCCCTGTATTAATACCGTTTTGGGCCATAATCCTCTCTATCATGGTGGTTAGATTATTCTCTGCCAAGATATTGTCATTTCGAATTCTATGGACAACTGCCTCAGCATCTTGGTTTTGACCCACCATGACAACTCCTCTAGGTTGTTCTTCTCGAAACAATGGGGCTTCTAATCTTTCGACCCTTGCCCCTGGTTCCATCATTCCCCTTTGTGGTTCCTCTCGAATCACTGGGGCACCTAATCTTTCGACCCTTGCTAGTGGTTCTATTAATCCCCTTTGCGGTTCTTCTCGAATCATTGGGGCATCTACCCTTTGTGCCCTTGCCCCCAAATTAACCCCCTCTCTAACTGGCCTATAAGGTGGGTCATCAGCAACTTGTTCGATGATAGGTATGTCCGCTCGAACCAATGCCTGGTTCTGCCTACGCCTCTCCGGCGGAGCGAAGAAATCTGCTATTCGACTCATATTATTTGCGTTTTCTCTGTTTGTCACAATTACATTTTACACTATTGGGGCAAAGATTTCTTGCATAGTTTGCGCTAACACTCCTATCATATTATGGTTACTATCATCCATTAACTGCCTAAAAGCTATTTGATTTTCTATGGTTAGGATAGGCAATGCACTATAACCTACTGACCCTTGGTTATTTGTCATGAATTGGTTAGCCCCAGAACCAGACCCTAATTGTAGTGACGTGTTCGAAGTCGAAGTTTGTAAACCTGCCATAAAAGATGTTGGCATCCCATAAGGGGGATTTCTGGGTCTATTACTATCAAAACTGGATGGTCTGGTTGGTGGTGGGGTAGCGAAATGGGTTTGTGCCCCAGTTTGTGGGACAGATCCCCCAATATAACCAGTGGTCCCTGTATTTCCTAGGGTCGAATTGTTTATTGACATGCCACTTGTTCCATTCGTGGCCATATTACTGGATGCAACTGACTGTGCATTCGAAGGGATCGCGTTGGACGTTCCCGTCGAAACAGACGCACTAGTGCCTGTTCCATGTGGGGCGTTTTGTTCCCCTTGTTGATTATTTGAATTAGACATCCTATTATTTCGTTTTCTTCTGGGTAAGGGTTGGTTACTATTAGTTATTCTACCACTCCTAAGGTTCATATACCAACGAACTTTGTTTACTCAGAAGGAACTTTTATAATAATTATGTCTTATAATCCTTATTTTTAATTTGTAACTACCAATGGGTCCCACCAGGTGTGCCAATTTGTTCACAGTGATTTCTGGTGAAACAACCGCTAGTCCTCCAAACTATCGAATAAGCATTGTGATTGTTATTCAATTCCTCTGGTAACTTGCAGGATCGACTAGATTGATCCTATGGGGTATTGGTTGTTTGTATAGAATTAATAATAAAATAAGGATTCAAGTTTAAGGCTTATATTTAGAGTGTTTTATATAAGTCTAATGTATTTCGATCACGGCATTCAGTAACTTAGTGCCATGATTAAATAAAGAAACATAATATTGACTTGAATGAGTAAATAAACAAAGATTCAATTTACAGAAGAAATAGAAGTGCAGAAATGCTTAAATGACTTTTAAATGTAAAATACTTTTCAAAGTAAAGGCATGAAATGTAAAAGACAGGAATGTAAAAACAAGTATGTAAAAGCTTTCTGGAAAATAAGAGCGTTAATGTAAAAGTTTCAGAAAAGTAAAGGATTTCGAAATGAAAGAAAACGTTTAAATGCAAGGAAAGTTAAATGACTTTGAATGTAAAGAATTTAAAAGACATTGATGCAAGATAAAGATAAACTGGAAAGGTAAAGATACATTATTGAATAATAAAAGTTTTGGTGCAATCATACGTACATCATTCGAGCATTTGTTTCCCTAGCCATGTGGTATTTTGAATGTTTACTGAATTTTTGTACAATATATATGACACACGAAATCCTAACACTAAGACTCCTATTTATACTATTTCAACCATAACGGTCTGGCTTATGAGATCTTGCCACGTTCAGAACATACAGAGCACTGCGCCTCTCTTGCTTCCACGCGTCTTCGAACTGTCTCCAGCACATACATTCTAACTTCCAATTATCCCGCTCGCATTTTGAATTTCAAATGCCTTGACCACTTCGACTTCGAACTCACTTCTCAGGTACAACCTTACTACCATTTCGAAGCTTTGCTTTACATATATCATAATTTCCATTCGAAGCTCCAAGTTCCAGCAGGTCCGTTCGAAGAGCCAATTCTTTCATCCCGAACTATGACATTCACTTTGTTCCAACAAATACTGACATTGTTTCGTTTCGAGCTCAATGATTTCTATTCGAATGACAGATATCAAAATCTTCAGCCAACAGGTAGGTAACACAATTCTCATTATGGAATTGATCAATAACATTGCCAAAGCTCATGGAGGTGTATCCGTATTTGGCGGAGTAGGTGAGCGTACTCATGAGGGAAATGATCTTTATATGGAAATGAAAGAATCCGGAGTAATTAATGAAAAAAAATATTGTGGAATCAAAAGTAGCTCTAGTCTACAGTCAAATGAATGAACCTCCCGGAGCTCGTATGAGAGTTGGTTTAAATGCCCTAATGTTGTACCCTAAAATTTACCCTCTTCTTCTCCGTATTTCTGGCTTATAATTCGATTTCATAAATATACATGTATCCGCCTGCATAGCATTGGTCATGGGTATGTTTCTCGGTTCGTACGGCTATTTGCAAGATTTTCTAGTCAGGAAGCTATTTTGGTTTGATTCCATAAGCTATGGAATCATATAAATATGTCCGCCAGTTTATCTGCTCAGATCGGGGGTCGTTTCGTCAAGAAAGATAATTTATTCGCTTATTTCTCAATAAACTGGATTTTGGGTTTTCAATGTGTTTTGGGTACTCCAGAAGGCACATCTCTCAACTCGTCGGGTATTTTTTGATGATTTTCGACTAGAAAGTCCCTCTCATTATTATCTACAACTTTTGTTTGAAAACCATAGGCAAATTATGTGAGGAAATACCCCAAAAAATTGATTTCTCAAGGGGTTTAAACTGAGCTTTTGTGTTGTACCGTGTGCTCAGTGCACTGAAAAGTTCGTAATTTCCACCTGGAAAATAGAAACTGAGTAGGGCTGGTGTCTAAAATTCCACATCAAAATTATCTTTGACGTTCATTTGCAACTCAAGATCTGGTTCGTCACCAATCAATACCAGAATTTTATTCTTTGGGGTTGATTTTGAGCTGAACCGAGCAATTTTCATCTGATACGCGAAGATCAAAAAATCATATCTTGCTCGATTTTTATCAAAACGAGATGGGAACAATGCCAAAAGTTCACAAATTTTGTTAGCTTCGGTTGTCTCAGAAATACTCATTTGCAAATTTTGATCAGAAGACCCTCGTTCGATGCAAGTTCTCTGAAGAGCGCACTGAAAATTCTGCATGTGTCAGCCGCCTGAAAACTGTGCTAAAACTTCAAAATTTCGTATTGACTTGACCATTCATCCGATTGAGTAGAAATTTTAATTCTCTCAAGCAAAATTATATTCCGTACATTTTTCGTTTAGAGTCTGACTTCAAATTCTCGACGGATCGGGCTGTTTTGGACTATTTACAAAAATTATTCAGATAATCGCGATTTGGGCTTGATTTTGGATCCAAGGCACCCTTAGGCACAATTCCCAATGCTATAAATATATTTTTGCCTTCCCAAAGAGGGGGAGGACAATCATTTGCTCTCCAATTCACTCTCAAACAAAATCCAAAACTCAAGAACAAAAATCAAATTTCACTTTTCCCTCCAAGCAACCACCACAAGCCACCACCTAGAGCCTCCCTAGCACCAGTCACATCTGTGAACTGCACTAAGCGCGCCTCCCTCCACTAAGCGAGCCTCCCGCCGCTAAGCGAGCCCTGTGAATTCCCCAGAATTTCATCTTCTCATCGGAGCAATTTCTTCATTGCATCTTTCTCCTCCTTTTTGGATTGTTCACAAATCCAACCTAGAGGAAGCTTTTCTTTCTTGATTTCTCCTTAATTCTCCAAGATTTAATCAATTCCTCTTCATCTTCTTCAATTCTCCATTTAAGCTTTCAAGATCTTCAAGATTTCAAGCTTGATTTCAAGTATTATCATCAATTCAACATTGATTTGGTATTTTCTTTGGAGATCTCATGGAATTCCTCTTTAATTTAACTCAAGCTTCAAGTGCAAGTAAGCGTTTAGTTCAATTAAACACTTATTTTAAGTTATTTTTGACTTTTATCTTTTCTTGAAATTGAATATTGAAATTGCTTGCAAATTCTGTGTAGATTCCGATTCTTGAATTTTTATTCTTGAATTCTTTGATTTGAATTGGATCTTGCAACGTTATTGTGTTAGTGTGAAGGAAATTGGTACATAACGCACATATACACTTATGTACTTGCATTTTCTTAAATTTAGGTCACTAATTCGTACATTTTTCATCATTTATCACATGCTCATGCATTAGAGAGTGTTTAGATTGATTAACATGCATTGTTTCACGTGAATTGAAGCGTAATTTGCACACAAATAGTGTCGAAATGTAGATTTAAGTGCATTTTAATCCCTAGGAGCATTTGCATTATACATATCTCATATACATGCACGTAACCTTGTGAATTGTTGCCTTAACTTGCATTCCTCACATGTTCATGTATTGATTTTCATCTATGAGCATTGGAATTGTTACATTGACTTGCATTCCTCACATGTTCATGCATTGATTTTCATCTATGAGCATAGGATTTATTACTTTAGCTTGCATTCCTCACATGTTCATGTATTGATTTTCATCTATGAGCATAGGAATTGTTACTTTAGCTTGCATTCCTCACATGTGCATGCATTGATTTTCATCTATGAGCATAGGAATCATTACTATAACTTGCACTCCTCACATGTTCATGCATAATTTTTATCCATGAACGTTGGCATTGTTACCTTAACTTGCATCCCTCATATGTCATGCATAACTTTACATCTTGTGGATAACTCATGCTTTGCCTTTACATACATTCTTCACATGATTGGTGGAGCAACACTGTTAAGAGATTTGATGAGGATGGTGTTGAAGTTTCTTGGGCTCTTTTCCATGATGCATTTTTGGAAAACTATTTTCCAAAAGATTGTCGTGGAAATAAAGAGGTGGAATTTCTTGAGTTGAAGCAAGGTAATGGAACCGTGGATGAGTATGCTGCAAGATTTCAAGAGTTGATTAAGTATTGTCCTCATTACAATACTATGAATGTTGAGAGATCTAAGTTTCTGAAGTTTGTGAATGATTTGAGACCTGATATCAAGAAGGCTATTAGATATCAACAGATTACTCATTTTGCTGAGTTGGTGAACAAGAGTAGGATTTATGTTGAGGATAGTAGGCAGAGTGCTTCTTACTACAAGAATGTGATTTATAGGAAAGGAAAAGGTCAATTCCGTGGGACATCTTATGAGCATAAGAAGAAAGCTAGTGGTGGTAAGAAGTCAAGTGGGGGGAAGGATGATGGAAACGATGTTATGAAATGCCATAGGTGTAGCAAGGCCGGTCATAAAGTTGCTGATTATAGATTTAGTGCGGATGTGACTTGTTATAATTATGGTGAACGAGGTCATATTAGTACTAAGTGTGAGAAGACAAGGAAGGAGCAAGCGAAAGGGAAAGTGTTTGCATTATCTGGTGCTGAGAATCTAATTGAGGATAGACTTATCAGAGGTACGTGCTTTATTAATGGTACACCTTTGATTTTTATCATTGATACTGGTGCAACACATTCTTTTATTTCTTCGGATTGTGTTAAGAGATTGAATCTTGAATTGTATGATATGCATGGAAATATGATCATTGATACTCCTGCCATGGGTTTTGTTTGTACTTCTGTTGCATGTTTGAATTGTCCGTTGAGTATTTTTGGTAGAGATTTTCAGATGAATTTAGTTTGTCTTCCGTTAGATCAATTGGATGTGATTCTTGGTATGAACTAGTTGGAGTACAATCATGTTTTTATCAACTGTTTTGACAAGTCAGTTATCTTTCTTGATTCTGGTGTCAAGAATGATTTGTTTTTGTCTACTAAGCAAGTGGATAAATCTTTAAAAGATGGTGATGTGTTGTTTGCTTTGTTGGCATCGTTGGATCTCGGTGAGAAACAATCTATGGGTGAATTGCATGTTGTTTGTGATTTTCCGGAGGTATTTCCTGAACATGCTATTGATTTTCCGCCAGAGTATAAGGTGGAGTTTTCAATTGATTTAGTTCCTGGAACTAGTCCTGTTTCGATGGCTATGTATCGAATGTCTACTTATGACTTGAAAGAGTTGAAGAGTCAACTTGAGGAATTGCATGAGAAGAGGTTTATTCGTCCGAGTGTATCTCCGTGGGTATACTTGTTTTGTTGGTTAAGAAGAAGGAAGGTTCTATGAGGTTGTGTGTTGATTATAGACAACTGAATAACGCGACTATTAAGAACAAGTATCCACTTCCCAGGATAGATGATTTGATGGATCAGTTGGTTGGTGCTTGTGTTTTCAGTAAGATTGATTTGAGGTATGGTTATCATCAGATTCGCGTGAAAGCTGAGAATATTCAGAAGACTGCTTTTAGGACAAGGTATGGTCACTATGAGTATTTTGTAATGTCGTTTGGTATGACTAATGCTCCTGGTGTTTTCATGGAATATATGAATAGGATTTTTCATGAGTATCTGGATCAATTTGTAGTTGTGTTTATTGATGATATTCTGATTTATTCCAAGAATGAAGGAGATCATGCTGAACATTTGAGGATTGTGTTATCTGTGTTGAAAGAGAAGAAGTTGTATGCTAAGCTTTATAAGTGTGAGTTTTGGTAGAAGGAAGTGAGTTTCCTTGGGCATGTGATTTCGAGTGGTGGTATTTCTGTGGATCCTTCTAAGGTTGAGGTTGTATCTCAATGGGAAGCTCCGAAATTTGTTTCTAAGATTAGAAGTTTTCTTGGTTTGGTTGGTTATTATCGTAAGTTCATTGAAGGATTTTCTAAGTTGACTTTACTGTTGACGCAATTGACGAGGAAAGGTCAAGCTTTTGTTTGGACTTTGCAGTGTGAAGCTAATTTTCAAGAGCTTAATAGAAGGTTAACAACCGCTCCTATTTTGATTTACCTAATCCGGCAGAACCATTTTTGGTGTATTGTGATGCTTATTTGATGGATTTAGGAGGTGTGTTAATGCAGAATAGACAAGTGGTAGCTTATGCTTTGAGGAAACTTAAATTAAATGAGAGGAATTATCTGACGCATGATTTAGAGTTGGCCGCAGTGGTGTTCACTTTGAAAATTTGGAGGCGTTATTTGTTTGGTTCGAGATTTGAGGTGTATAGCGATCATAAGAGTTTGAAGTGTCTATTTGATCAGAAGGAATTGAATATGAGGCAAAGAAAATGGTTGGAGTTCTTTAAGGATTACGAATTTGGTTTGAATTATCATCTGGATAAAGTGAATGTTGTAACTGATGCACTAAGTAGGAAATATCTGCATACATCTATGTTGATGGTGCGAGAATTAGATTTTCTTGAACAATTCCGAGATTTGAGTTTGGTTTGTGAAGCGACGTCTTCGTGTGTTAAGTTTGGTATTTTGAAGCTTACTAGTGGTATTTTGGATGAAATTCGAGAAGGTTGGAAATCTGATTTGGTTTTGGTAGATAAGTTTTATTTTCCTTTGATTGAATTTACCTATAACAATATTTTTCATTCGAGTATTGGAATGGCTCCGTTTGAAGCTTTATATGGACGAAGGTGTAGGACACCTTTATGTTGGTATGAATTCGGTGAGAGTTCTGTGGTTGGACCTTAGATAGTTCAACATACTACGAATAAGATTAAGATGATTCAGGAAAAGATGAAGATTGCCCAGAGTTGTCAAAAGATTTATCATGATAAGAGGAGTAAATATCTTAGATTTGAGAAAGGTGATCATGTGTTTTTAAGAGTTACTCCTGTGACTGGTGTTCGTAGAGCATTGAAGTCAAGGAAGTTGATTCCACATTTTATTTTTCCTTATCAAATTGCTGAGAAGATTGGTGAAGTAGCCTATCAAATTCATTTGCCACCGTCACTTGCTAATCTTCGTGACATATTCCATGTCTCTCAATTGAGGAAATATATGCCAGATATATCTCATGTTGTGCCGCTAGATAATGTGCAAGTTAGAGATAATTTGACGGTTGAGACTTTACCGATGCATATTGAGGACCGAGAAGTTAAGCAACTTCGAGGGAAGGAAATCACTTTAGTGAAAGTATCATGGGGAGGTCCTGCTAGTGGTAATGTGACTTGGGAGCTTGAGAGTCAGATGAAGGATCCGTATCCTGAGTTGTTCGCTTGAGGTAATTTTCGAGGGCGGAAATCTTTTAAGTGGGGGATAGTTGTAACATCCCGATTTTTAATAGCTAATTATTAATTATTATATTATATGATAATTAATTTATTTGGGTGATTTAAATGAAAATAGAATTATTTGAATATGTGTATTATTTGAATAATTGAGTTTTATTAATAGAATTGTGATTATTTAGTATTGGACCTATTTATGAGAATGGAAGTAATAGAGAGATGTTAAGTAGTAAGCCCATTAAAAAAATCCTAGTTAGTAAGGATTAGAATAGAATCATAATTAGAATTTAATTTGGAGAAATAAGAGATCATTGGAGATCTTGTGAAGATGCATGCTGCTCTTTGTAAAGTTGGTTATTGCGCTCATGATCATGCTGCTTGTAATGTGTGTAGCAAGGATACTCGTGGTTGTGATAAGATAAAGAGTGATCTTCAAGATATGATGGACAAGAACCTTATTTAGGTTATCAGGTTGAAGGAAGATCCTAAAGTTGAAGTGAATGTTGTCTATGGTCCTCCTATAGAAGTCCAAATTCGTGATGTGAATGAAACTAATGCTAATTTGGTAAATTTGAACTCCGAATTCAATTTCATTGAAGGACAAGAGATATACCAATATAGTGAGTGCTCAGTATGTAGCACAGATCATCGTGGTTGTGATGTTGTGAAAAGAGATATTCAACGTCTTTTAGACGAAGACATTATTCAGATTGTAGTAAGAAGGGTTGGTTTCAACAATGGCGTCAATATGATTGAAGGATTGTTTGATGAATCTGACGATGAACATGTTTCTGTTGATGAGTATTTCTCCGCAGATGAGTCTAGTGAACAAGCATATGTAAATGTCATTGTGCCGCATTTTGATATTCCCACTTCAGTGGAGGTGGCCTATTACAGTAAGCCTTCAGTCACTCCTTTGGTTATTAGCTTACCTGGACATGTCCCATATAGTTCAAACAAGGTTGTGCCATACAAGTACAATGCCACCATTCTAGAAGGAGATGTTGAGGTTCCAATTCAACTATTACCTCAAGTGGAAAATATTGTTGATGTTATTCGAATGACCAGAAGTGGTCGTGTATTTGCTCCTGTATTTCCAAAGTTGGTGGAAACTAGTGTTAAACCCAAGAAGGTTGAAGGGAAGACTAGTGGGGTCACCCAAGAGAAAGAAATAGATGATTTGTTGAAGATTATCAAGATAAGCAATTATAAGATCATTGACCAATTGTTGCAGACACCGTCAAAGATTTCAATTCTGGCTCTGTTGATGAATTCTTCAGCTTACAGAGAGTCTCTAATGAAGGTTTTAGATCAGGAATTTGTTGATTATGATGTGCCTTTGAAAAATTTTAATAGTGAGGTTGGAAATATCACATCTTGTAATAATCTGAGTTTTAGTGATGAAAAGTTGCCCGCTGAGGGAAGAAATCACAATATGACTTTGCACATTTTCATGAATTACAAGAATGATGCATGTTCCAACGTGCTTATTGACAATGGTTCTGTGCTGAATATTATTCCCAAGAGTACCCTTTCAAAGCTTAAATATCAAGGTCCGCCGATGCATCCTAGTGGTATCATTGTGAAGGCGTTTGAGGGCTCTCGTAAATATGTTATTGGGGAAGTGGATTTTCCCATTCACATTGGCCCACATCTATTTTAAATTGCCTTCCAGGTGATGGATATATTTCCTACTTATAGTTGTTTGACATGGACGTCTTCAACCAATGAAAGCGTGTCGTGTAATGTTTTTGAATTGGATCATGTGATAACATTTTACCATATGTGCGTCTCTGGAGCCCTTGAATCTGATTGCTTTTGTAAGTCAGACTCGATTCAATGCGTGACATTATTTCAGATTTTATTTTTTTAAACTTAATTTAATTTGTAATTTGGTGTGAAAACCAAGGAGGTCCATATCAAGCACAACACACCATGTCCATTGAATGTGATTACCCACGAGTTTTGATTATGATCAGATGATCCACATTTTTTTGCTTTTATTTTTATTTTCTGATTTTATATTTTAAATGTTTTAAACTCCCTAAAATCATATAAAATTCATTTCTGGTCCAAAAGTTATGAAAAATATCACAAAAATATTTTAAAATATTATCTTTCTGAATTTTATTTTTTCATAATTTTATTTTCAAATTTGTATTTTTTATGATTTTTATCTTTTATTTGATATTTTTTATTGTTTTAAAATATTTTTTGATATTTTAAAATTCTGGAAAAATTATGAAAGGATCCAATGGTCATTTGATAAATATTTGTGACCTCATTTTTTATTTATTTTTGAGTTTACTATTTGTTGCGATTTTTGGTTTATTTCACCTTTTATTTTATCCTCTAAAAATATTTTCTGACTTTAAAAAATTCTCAAAAAATTTGTCAACACTTGTTGACCTATGTTTGACTTTGGGTAATTTTATTGGAATTTTATTTGATGAAAAAAATACTATTTATGTATTTCGTCAATAAAATCTAATTAAATAATCTAATTTCAAAATTATTTTTTAATCTTCTTATTTGATTTGATTTTCATTTTTATTTTGCTGCCTTTTGAATTTATCTTGGAGTCACAAATTTCCTCAACATCAATAGAATTTGGGTGTTGATAGGTCTCTTGATCAAATCCACCAAAAAAGTTGATTGATTTTGACGAAGTTAGACCAAATAAATTCATCTGATGCAAAATAAAAGTTGAATATCATTTCTTCTTCTTCATCTTATTTTTCTTTTGTCCCGATTCGGAGAAAGTGATCAATTGGTGACATAAATTTCAATGTTCTAACATAAGCCCCAAAAGATTACTTGAGCTTTGATCTTGGTTCAACACTTGTGGCGATTGTCATTTGGTCGCGTCGATTTCTAATCAAGCTTCTGGCAAGTTTCCACTAACCTTGTCCATTTGAAATTCTCAATCATCTTTGATCAAGTGATATGATAATTCCAAAACCGGTGATATACTTGACAATAAACAATTGAAACTTGTCATGTGGTCGCGTTGATTCTATCAAGCTTCTGGCAAGTCTTCATGCGTAAGTTTCAAGATGGTCACCTTGCTGACGACTAACAATTAACAATTCGATGATATACATATACTTGACAAGTTTCAAGATGATCATCTTGCTAACAATTATTAATTGCTTTTTATTTCCCGCTCTTTACTTTCCCCATTTACTTTTATGCTCTCTTTTTTATGCACTTTATTTTTAACATTTTACATTTTATGTCATTTTTGCTTTGCTCACTTGAGCATTTTATTTTCTATGTCATTTTTCCTTTGCTCACTTGAGCATTTTACTTTCTTGTTATTTTGAATTTGCTCACTTGAGCTTTATTTTTCCTTTTTCAAAATACCTAATAATTCCACTTAGACATAAAAAAATCTTAATTGGACTTGGTTACTATCCTTGTACTTGGAGCTTGATCTTTGGACTTAGGATTAAGACATCTACCCCAACTTGGAGATTTTTGTGCCATTGGTGTTATTCTGTCTTATCTGGTTATTATCTTTGCATGCAGGTTATTCCGTTGTACTCAATTAAGAGTGGATTTCCTCAAAATACAGTCGTTACTCTGCCTATTTTTTAGACAAGAGAGTTCATCCAAAGCATTGACTTATTCGAAGCTTGGGTTTTTTTGTCTGATTATTTGTTGTTTATGTGGTAATCCTAAGGATGGGATATAGTATTGACTCTTGATGTCAAGTACTAGTCTTCTCACCTAGTTAGATCTTTCTTTACCTTTACCTTTTACTTTATGCACTTAGGTTAACCTCTTCATCTCCTCCCCATTCTTTAATTTTCAAAATCTTTCCTCTTTTTTCAAAGGATTCTTGTTTTCAAAACTCGAACCGCTTTCATAAAAAACTTGGACTTAGGTCCATGAATTTCCAAACTTGTTTTCTTAATAAACTTTCAATCCATTTAATAATACTTTGACCACTTTTTGTTAAGACTAAAAAACATCTAACCTTATTCAATTTTTTTTAGCTCTTTGTAGCTTTTCTAAACTAACATTTTCTTAAAATCAACCAACACACAAATTTGGTCTTTTTTAGCCGAACTATTTGGTTTTAATTTCAACATTGCACATTGTTGGTATGTAGGCCTGGAACTCCTTGGAAGTTCTATGAAACCAAAAATTATAAAAAATACGTTTTTTCTCCCCCCCACCATCCATTTTGTACATATACCTTTTTTAGCACACATATACAAATTTTCAAAAAAGCTTCTTGCAGAATACCGTAGTTGTTTTGGGTGTCTAACACCTTCCATTTGCATAACTAACCCCCGATCCTAAATCTCTGATCTTTTTGTTAGGATTTTATTCGCTCTTTTTCCTAGTCCTTTGGATAAAATAAAAGCGCGGTGACGACTCTTTTGTTATTTTTTGAGTTAAGTCAATTCAATGGCTTATACTCGCAGTTTTTGCCGCTACACCCACGTTATGTGTTCTTTTACTCTTATACTCTTTGCTAAAGTTACTGATTTCTCAAAAAATATTTGGAAACTATACCCCAAATTTAATAAAAATTTACAATTTTCATTAAATTCTAATGGAAAATATCAAAATTTTGAAATTTCCGGTATAGATCAGTATTTTCATACTAGAATTTTTCAAATTTATGATATTTACCAAAAAAATCGGAAATGTGAAATTTCTGGTGAATAGTGAGGTCAATATTTTAATTTTTTCTTTCATTAATTTTCATAAATAAGTAATTCGATAAATAAACTACCCGATAAAACATATACATATAATGGAAAATATGCTACACATAGGAATACAAAATAAATTAGGATGACATTTTATCTTTGTATTACCGGTTCTTAATGTGTCCAACATTTGTTGATGCTCATTCTTTTTCATCTTCAGTGCAGTTATGTCTCCAACAGTTAGTAACGAGAGGCAATGATTAATCATGTTTTAAATTTATCTAAACTCGATGATTATTATTGACAAAACCAACAACAATGATTTTATGCCTACTTGTACACATAGATGAAGTTAAGGCAAGAGGAAAATGTGATATTAAGTTTCTTGGACAGGGAAACAAATACAACATTCTATCTACAATAGAGTAACCCATATCTGAAATCACCAACCATTTATCCATACCTTGCACACCTAAGGTTTCTACTTGAAAGCACTAAAGATTTGACTAATTTTGGTAAAATAAGATGTTGAACAAGATGTTAAATATGTGAAGAACAACATGTCGAACAAGATGTCCTACCATGAGGACTCGACATCTTGGACTGCTACAACATGTTTTTGGTAAATCTGTTCCAAGATTTAATAAGTGCTTTAGTAGTGAATCAAGGAATGTCTTAACAGAAGATTCAAAGCCCATAGACAACTGCAGATAATAAAATGAAGACTTAGACCTAGGGAAATTTAACTAATCCCTGTGAAAAACTTTGGCAAAAAAAGAAGGATTTAGAGTTTTGAGAGTTGTGTAATTTCTTGTGTTGTAAGTCACCCTTTGTATCGAGTTGATACATCGTGGTAGAAATAATTTTTAATGTTGATTCAGAAGCCTTTAGGTAATAAATTGTATGTTTTTTGGATAAAAATTTGAAGCAAATCTAAGTAGTTTATTAGTCAAGAATCTTGGTTGAACTTCATATCAAAAGGGGTATCTTTCAAGTGGTTTGATAACAGTCAACAGAGGTTGTGACTGTCACATGTGACTGAGGTGATTTAGTAAGTGAGATAGGTTTCTCTTATCTTAGATGGGATTCTGAGATAAAGATTGCATTGGATAGTGATTAGGTAAGACGAAGGTTGTTTACTTGTAAAGCTGGGGTTGCTTACATAAAATAATACTACTGATAGTGGAATCTTCTTCTTGGCTTGGTAGCCCCAAGAGTAGGTGTTGTTGTATACCGAACTAGGTCATCATATCTTTGTGTTATTATCATTCTAAAAATTTACAGTTCAGTATTTTCTTGATTGATTGACATGTCGTGACAGATGTTGGAACATCATTCATGACTCTATTGTGATCAGCGTTATATAAGTATGTTTTATCCAGTCCTTGTTTTGATATGCATAGATAATTGTTTTGACATTTGTTAAGACATTAGTTACTTTATACCATAATTCCACTACCTACAACGCATTTCTAATTATATAGGTCGTGTCATAGAACAATTTGGAATACAAGTTAGAGTGTTAATGAATTTGAGTATCTAAATGTGTCTGAACTAAAGACAAAGACTCTTTGCCTCATCCAAGTAGAGCTGCAATACCACATAATCCACAATTTCCATATGTACCAACATTAATAACATCATCAATGTATGCCTGTAAGAAATTTGGAAATTGAGACAAGTATACACGTGTCGAAGATTTAGTGGACAATTAACTTCAAGTGACATACTTGAAGTTTGACTTCCATTTGGTTTTGTGCATGATGTCTTTGTAGTTTGAATTCCGTGGGAACCCTTATTAAACTACCACAATGAAGGATTATGATGCACATCACTCTCTTGACCTTTTCTGCACTTCTTAACTCTCATATTTGACTTGTACTTCACTGACATTGGAAATACAATATTTCTGGATGAATGTGATAGTTTTCGAACTTTTCCTTTAACACCCTTTGACCTAAAATATCCAAACCACTAAAATATGTCTTCAACTCTTCACACTATGCTTCCAAATCCAACTCCAGTCCACTATCTTCATGAGTGATCTCGCGCTCTTCAATGTGTAATTTCTTCCAAAATACACGAATTGATTCTAAAGGAACAAGATTACCTTGTATTTGAAAACTGACAAGTCGACATGCACACAGAAACCCACATGTTGTTCTAATGAAGCAACCACGTGCATCTTGGTTAGAACTAGCAATAAGCAGACTCCACCCTAAAACCCATAAATAGAAATTTATGTTAAATTATGATTAGTAATGTAATAAGTTCAAACTCACATCCATGTACTTGTTTGTTGTTATGTTTCCTAAATGAGTGACTCTATTAGTCCAAAAAGCAACAAACCTTTGTTTATAAGGTGTCAACCATATTTCACTCACACACTTAACAAATAGAGAAATATCAGCACGTGCTTCAAGTGTTTGATAAACTTAGTTTCTCTATTCGAATACGTGATGTTGTTCCATATATCTATGACATGCTCTTATCTTTCGGATTTAACATACTCTTTACATTTCATACTAAGGTTTTTTGAAAGATGGAACAAACACAACAGATGAGTTGAATTTGGAAACACAACTTCCATGGCATTCATCAACACAAGTTCTCAATCCGTCTCCACAACCTTTGATAGAAAATTCTTAGAAGAGAACAAATCTTTGAGCTTCTCCACAAACGTTTCTTGCACGCTCTTCAACAACTCGGTTGTTCGTATTGTAAGTAAATACATCTCATTAACGGTCAACACTATGACTTTTTTCTTGTTAGTTGTTCCAAATTCAATTTTGAATTGTGTTTTTCATTTTGTTCTAGCTGCCACCTCAAAATATATACGAGAACTAATGAAAATAGATGGCCTGCCTCACCAACGATTAAGTCAAAAGTTATTTGCGGATTTGTTTAGTACTTTTAATTCATGTTATATTAAAAACACTAAGAACGGGATAATTTGGTTGTTGTTGTTCAAATTTACGAATTAAAAATTTTGACAAAAATTTAGTCCGCACGCAAGAAGGAGTCCGGTAATTTACAATAATGTTATTGCAAATTCACAAACAGCTCATTTGTCTTAATTGGTTTTTGATCTGTAATGTCACATACCTCTTTAGTACTTGATTAAAAAGGTGATCTTATATAGCATGTGGTTCTATATTATTAATGATTTCTGATATTTGCTTCCACATAAATGTTTTTAATCTCTTTCTTAATTTGCTTGGATTATGTAAAATTGTGATCTAGTGTGAATAAGTAAGGTGGAGATGTCTGATAGTGTATGTGTTACAAGTTTTTTCTTGAATCATATTATAATTATATTGGGTTTATAAGTTATGAATTAATTTTATTTTAGTTGATTTCTATTGCTGGAAATATATTATGTTAATTTCTTATGAACATAAAGCGTAAGTAATTTTTTGAAATACATGAGAAGGTAACTCCTTTATGTGAATATTTTATATTTCTAGTAGTTCAATTTTGTACAGTAAACTGATGCAGTATATTGAAATTGTGCGTCGAGGACAAACATGTGGGTCATAAACTAGTTATGTTTTTGAACAATTGGTTATATGATAACCATTTAAATCATATATTTTAAATATGATGTGGTTAAATGATATGTGTTCAATTACACATCAAGTGAAAAAGAGTAAGAATTTTAAAAAATGGTTTCTTTTTTTTTTTGGTGAATAGTAGAACTTTTGGCGGTTGAACCGACACTATTTTCATACCAAAAAATATCTCCATTTTTAACAATGTAATTTACCGGGGTTTGTATGGCGGTTTTTGGTAAATCGTCGTTTTTTTACCTCTTGGCAGTAAAGTATATGGTGTTATAAAACCCGCCAGTCATGTCAATGGTGTCGATTCAGACCGCAATAATTTTCAAAATTAACCATCACAATTACCCAATTTTGTTGTTGACACCAACCTTTCACATACATATCTTATTCGACAGACAAAGTTCAAACATCTTCAACATGTATATCCCCACAATGAATTTTTGTGTTTTGAATAATTTACAATGGATACATAAATTAAGTACTATTTACGAATCTTTAATTAGATGTAAATTTTGGTAAGCGTGTATTTGGATTGCCGATGAAAAATTTTATTTTAGTAGAATTTTGTTCGGTGAATTAAGTTTAGAATAATAATTATTTATGTTTGAGTACATTTAAGTAAAAGTGAATTGAATAATAAATGTCAACGTAAAAATCAGTTAAAATTAATTTTATAAACAAAAACTACAAATTTTAATTTCAAGTAGAATAAATTTTAAAGACAGAATCAATTCTATTTTAAATTAATCAAACATATTAAAATAATTACAGAATCAATTTCGTACACTAAATTTATTTGTTAAAATTAATTCTTAAAAAGTTTGTTTAAATAAAATATATTACAGAATAAAAAAATTAACATTTAAATATGTTTAAATAATTACCAAAAAACAATTTAACAAAGCCCAAATGTAAAAAATTATATATATAATTTTTACAAGATAATTAACAAAATTTAAAAAAAGAATACTGCTAGAACTAAATAAATGATATATTTATATAATTTGTCTCTTCAACTTTCAATTCATTCTTATAAAAAGAAAAACTTGAAATGTTGTGTCCTTTACACTTCAAAAATCTATGATAACATGATATAAGCAAAAGAATAGCTAATGCTTTCTTCCATGCCATTTTTCTATTTCCTCTTAAATAAGGTACAATGGATGGAGACCACCTCAAGAAGAATGGAAAATATGGGTCAAAAAGTTACAACCAAAGTTCGAATATATATGAACACAAACTTCTTCCAGAAAATCCAAACCTTGAACATCGCATATTGTTTTCTCCCAAAATTCTCGTCTAGGCCATCCAATGCACTGACGGGACCTCACACTGAGGAGCGGCTGCAATTGGGTGGGAATGGGAATGATGATAAGAAAATCATTCACAAAATGAAGCTTTGCAAGAAGTATTGCAATGGTGAAGAATGTCCTTATGGGGACAACTGTAATTTTCTTCATGAGGAATACCACATTGTCAAAGCTTCTACATATGAAATCAAAAAGAGTGATGAGTTGAATTCACAATGGATACATTAATTCACAATGAATCTTAAATTAGTTGCGCAACCACTCAAAGGGATAACCAGTGCTATTTATGTATAAGGAATTTTAGCCAATAGAAAAATAAAAGTAACAAACTGTTAAAAAGATTACTCGATTCAAATAATTCACAATTTTACAACGTTCGTGATTAGAAAAGAAAACAAAGTTATCGTACAGGTTAAATATATAAAAATTGTATTGGTGAGACAAATATTTAATATCCTCATTTTAAATTCACATAGTAAAATTACCTCTTTCATTAAAATTTAATGAGTATTCATATCTAAAATATTCCGCTTTAATGAATTTTTTACATACATGATATATGTCACCAAACAAATTGTATATGTTGTAGCTTGTATAAAAGGAGTGTTATGGTATGGTTATTGAGAAAATCGAGTAAATAAATCACTCAATGATATAAAAAAAATTTAAAAAAAGTATTGAAAATCATAAAATATTTTATAAATATCGACAAAAGAAATATATATATATATATATATATATATATATATATATATATATATATATATATATATATATATATATATATATATATATATATATTAGTCACTCACTAATCATGTCATCAACATAGAATCTGAAAATTAAAATAAAAATTAGGTGGAATTCATCTGAATAAAATCGACTAATTCAAAATAAATTATAATAACAAAATTGGAGACGATTTAAATTTATCAATTTACCTATATTTAATCAAGGAAATCACAGTCGGTGGAAATACAGCGTGAAAATTCAAAACAAAGCAAATGATTCTCATTTGATTAGGATTGAAATGACACTTCATGATTATTATTATTATTTTGTGTTTTCGGCCATGGATCTGAAGAGACAAAATAAAACAAGATTCAATAGAAGTAAATAAGATAGCGAAAAATAAATAGCGTAAATGATTGAACAAGATGATTGACCTGATATTTTTCATAATTGTATTGGTTTGATTTAAATGTCAGTGTAAGAGATCTACCTCTTGCAAACATATCAACATATTCAATCCAATCATACAAGTAATCATAAGCAAACATATTTTATGTATATGAACTAACATTAGATAAATATATAATGAAAACCCATATCAACGATGGATCAAGAGAAGGAGAAAATGAAGACTGGAATTTTGGGTGAGCGGCGACGATCTATTAGAAGTAAACTCGAGTATGTATTTATAAGGGTTCTCATATAGGGTTTGATTTTTGGTTAACTTTACATTATATATTCTAGAAGATATTAACTATAATATTTTGTGTCAATCATCTAAGTCATGTTAGCAATTAGGCCCAAATAGAGATAGCCCATATCTCTTTCTCATACATCTAAACAACATTATTTCAAAACAAAAACTTTATTTGGCATCTAACACCTTTTATATTTTACTTAAATAATTTTGGCTCCTGTATTGAATTTTATAACATTTTAATCCTTTTTTAAAAAAACAAAATCAATTTTTTTTATCTCTTTTATTCATAATTCTTGATGTTTGGCGGCCTCCAGTTTTATATAGTTGGCACTTAAATTCGTGTTGTGGACTTGACGTGGCAGCTATGTGGTGACACATCATAAAAATTTTGCCATGTCACATTTAAAAAATATTAATTTGATAATTTTATTTAATAATTATTAATTAGAGTAATATTTATAAAATTATTTAAGATTTTAAATAAACTAGTTTGATAATTTTATTTAATAATTATTAATTAGATTAATATTTATTAAATATTTAAGAGTGCCATGTGTTAACATAACAATGGCCAATTTGTAAAATTAATTTTTGCAAGAAAATAGAATGGAAGTAGCAGCATATAATGAAATGGTGGGTCTGATATATGCATCATATTTTAGTTGACGGTTAAATAATTGGTTATATATATTTGAAAGAAGAAATCTCATAAATAATATAAATAATTTATTTTTTATTACAAAAATAACTTCATGCATCATCATAATTAAATTTCATCATTCACCTTCACTTAATCACATGTGCACCATTTGATTCAATTTTGACTCCAAGAATTAATTTCTAAGCCTAATTCTAATTTTCTAACCAAACTCCAAACGACAACTAATCCCAAGCCTAAACTCTATAAATAGATGTTTCATTTCATTTAATTCTCATGCTTTTGATAGCCAATACCACCTTGCTAAAAATTCTCTCTACTCTCATCTACCAAAATACACTCAAAGCTCTTTTTCCATTAAAGTTAGTAAGCTTTTCATTGAGGCTTACTAATCTTTGAGCTAAAACTTCATCCAAACATTTTTTTTTCTTCATTATTTCTCTTTATCAAGGCTTGGGAGATTGCATCTTGGAGTTGAATTGAAAAAAATTGTTGAAGTGGTTTTTGTTGATAATTTTCAAGATCTACATTTGTGTAAGGTAGATCTTCATCTTTCACAATGTAATCCTTTGTTCATCTTGTTGGTTTAATTCTTTGACCCATTTTTTTATTCGATTGGTGTTAATTCCTCATGATTTTATGGAATTCTTGTGCTAAATTAAATCAAAGATCATAAGTTGTTTGATGAAATGTGTGAGCAAGAATTTTCTCTTTAAAATGCGGTTTTTGAAAATTTCGTACCAGAAAACGATTTCCCTGTTTTAGAAACCGGTTTCTCTAACTGATTTTTGCAACAGATTTAAAATTTCGTGCAAGAAACTTGTATCCCAAATTCTAAAAACCATTTTCTTGACAACAAACTACAGTTTTTTCTTTTTTGGGGGTTGTTTTGGCTCTCTTTCTTTTTCTACTCTATTCTTTTGATGGTTGATTTTTAAATGTCAATTTTCTCTTTAAATTTAATGGACTTTGGGTGTTGATAAAGTTAGATAATGTTCATTAATTTAAATATATCAGAGTGAATTATTTAATTCATTATCGGTGCTTTGAATTAGTGATATATCTAGTTCTTTAGTCTACCAAGATGAGTGGTTGAACTTAAAGATGAAAGAATTTTGAGAATGCCATACAATTTAATTTATCATTCCCATCCCTTTTTATCTTATCTCATTATTGCTTTGACTTGTGCTACGTGTTTTAGGAGCATGGTTTTTATCATGTCTCTAACATGTACGATACATGGATTACTATTGATTGGTCTCATTGTAGGATGACTTCTATATAAGTTACTTGGAGATAGCTTAACATAGCGCTACATTTTTATCCCTTAAATCGGAAAAATTATTCTTCGTGGCTTAAGCTTTATGCTTGAAATTGTCCAAGTATGATTAGTTGTTGATCTATGGTCGATAAATTAGTCAATTCATTGTGTAGAGGCTTTGATTCTATCAATCCTCTGATGAATTATCATAACCTTTGACCAAGACTCAAGACTAAATCATCGCGAACCATATGGATTTCTCCCCTTATTTATTCTATTTTTATTTGATTGATTCTTCGTGGCCCAACATTTAGACTTGCAAGCCCAGGGATGATTAAATTTTGAGCTATGGCCAATAAATTTGACAATTCATTTTGTGGAGGCTTTGATTCTATCAATCCTCTAATGAGTTCTCATAACTTTTGACTTAGGCTCAACATTCAAATCATTATGGATTCTTCATATAAAAACAACTAATAATTAATTACTAACAATTAACTTCTAACTTTATTTTTATGCTTTTAATTGCTTTACTTTAATTTTAGCATCCATTATCATGTTTATGTTTATGCCATTTTCTCTTTGTCCATTTAGACCTTTTATTTTGTTTATACTTAAAATATTAATAAAGGATTAAACCATAAAATTTGTTAACTTGGACTTGATTACTCTACCCTATGCTTGGAGATTGAATCTTGGAATTAGGATTAAGACCTTGACATTGACTTAAAGATTATGTGACTCTGTTGTTATTTTGTCTGAAGTCTTTGGGGTTTACTCTAAGGCATTGGGGTGTTATTTTCTTTGTGTGCATGTTATTCTTTTGTGCTCATTTATGAGCGGAATTCCTCTAAATACATAATTTCATCTGAGACTTGGTTTCTTCTTGGCATTTTACTTGGCTTAGTCTTTTATCCAAAGGATGGGAATTCTACATTGAATTTTTAATGTCAAGGGTTGGCTTCTTGTTTGGTTAGACCGTTGTTTTCTCTAACTTTTACTCTTTTCACATAGGATAGTATCTTCATCTCCTCTTATCTTCTTTAATTTCAAAATTGTATCCCTCCTTCTCAAAACTCTTCTTGTTTTCTAAACTAGAACCTCTTTCATAAAAAACTTTGACCTTGTCAAGTGACTTTTTTTTAAACTTCTTTTTCTTAATAAAATGCTAAACCACATAAGCATATTCTAACACTTTCAAAAAGACTAAAAGCATCATGAAACCTCATTCAAACCTTTTTGCACGCTCGTGCACCTTCCTTTAATACTTTTTTTATTGGACATGAGTCATTTATAGTCGAGACTTCACTCTCCTATCCCAATGGTTATCGAATTCTCCATCTGAGTACTAGAGTTGTTCTCAAACCCTCCCTTATGTTGGTGCGTAGAACTTTTGTAAGTTCCTTGTTCTTAAGGATCGGCATCAATTTTGTAAAATAAATAATAGCATCAATAATATAATGTACAATAGGATATTTTAATTGTTCATCTAATACTATTGAAATGCCTAAACATATTGTGTTGAGTTAAATCAATATATGGAACAACATGTTGAAGACGATGTCGTGACATCAGACATCATGCTACTGAACTTTTAAAGTTGTTACAGTTCTGTTTTAAGTAGTGCAAAATATTCTAGGAATATTATGCATCCTTTGTGATGTATTATTGAAGGCATAAGTGAAGGTCCAGAAGCTAAAGAGAAAAATTAGATTCAAGACCTTGTTTGTAGCAGAAGTTTTCTGTTGTTTGTTTTTTTGCAGTTTATTACAGCTGATACGCTGTTGTTTGAAGGCCCAAATCCAGTTGAGTGATAGGTTATAAATAAGTACTTTGTAACCTAGTTTTAGGCAGCTAACCAAATATATAAATATGTAATCATTAGGGTTAGTTGTGTGTGAACCACCCATATTGTGGGATGGTCACTAAATTGTACCTCAAAGCCCGTAGGCAAGAGGATGGTTGTAGTCACTCATAATTTATGAAGTAATGAGTTGAGTTATGTTCTTGGAAGAAGCTTTGAAGCAATTCCAAATATGTGTTTCAAGAGCTTTGACTGTTTTTGGCATTTGATGAGGTGTTCTTCAAATAGGTTGACACCGTTGCAGGAGTTTGTAACAGTTAGATATCACTAGGGAGTGAGCAGAGGTTCTCTTGTCTTAGATGATGTTCTAAGATAAAGGTTTCATTGGGTGGTGATTAGGTAAACCGGAGGTTATTTATCTATAAACCAGTGGTTGTTTACATAAAATAATACTACTGATAGTGGGGTGTTCTTCCTAGCTTGGTATCCCCCAGATGTAGGTTGGTTTGAACCGAACTGGTTTAACAATTCTGATGTGATCTTTATGTTTCCTGCACTTTTTATTACTCTACCTTGTCTATTTTGTTTTAATGTTGTCATACCCCAAAATTTGCCCTCCATCTTCTCAAAAGATTTCATACATCTATGCTCAAGGATTCCTCAAGAGTTGATCAGACAAACTCTCTCCTAGACAATCAACCCAAGCTAGGGTTTGGTATCTCTCAGGTCAAGATGGATTTCCAACATCTCCAATGGCCTTCATGCCTCCTCATATGCTTCAAAGATTCTCCATGTCAAGTTTCAAGCTTCACAAGTCAAGTTTCCTCGACAATTGCTCGGATGGTTGAAAATCGTGTATTGGACAAAAGTCAACTGTGGTCAACATACAGTCAAAACTTCGATTTTTGGTCAACATCCTCATTTTGAAGTTACATTCATCATTTGATCAAGGGTTGATCATGATTCATCAAGAAAACTCAAGATTTGCTCAAAAGTCAAACTTTCTAAATTAGGGTTTCTAGATGAAAAGTCAATGAACTTTGACCGATCATAACTTTCTCATACTTTCTCGAAATTTTCCACCACCTCTTGTTTTGAAGGAAATTCAATTCTCTACAACTTCATGTCTCACAAGAATGTCCAAAAATGCTTCATTTGAGAGGTATAGCTCAAAACATTACAGTCATTTTCAAAGTCAACAAAAGTCAACTTTTGTTTTGAAGATATATTGAGCATGGTAACTCCAATTGAGATGAGACCAAAGACATTGTTTAGAGGACTCTTAGAGCATTCCAAAAGTCCAAGAACACTCAAAAATGTGGAAAATTGAGCAAGTTACACCATTCACAAGTTGGGCAATTTTGGAAGAATGCACAAAGAGATACTTCAAAAATCAAATATTTTGCAAATGGGCCTATTTTTCTTCATCCTAACTTGTTCCTCATGCAATTAGGAATATCCAAGCCCAATGCCACGAATTTTGATTTATTTTTCTATTTAATTTGTAATTTATTTATTTAAATGCAAATTAAATCTTAAAATAAATTATAAAATCAAAATTAATTGGAAGATTGATTTTTATTGCTTTCTTGTGATCCAATCAACCCATAAATGCCAGCAATTTCGAAATTAGATCAAATTTGGCAAGATTGGATTGAAATTGGACAAAATTTGAAAATTTGATTTCATGAGAATATCAAAATTTGATTTCCATTGAATGTTGATCAATTCTTTCCAAAAACCATTCCAAATCCATCCAGTATAAATATATGATGCATACCTATCAAGAAAGGACGAAAAAATTGCTCTGCAAACCCTATTCTCAAACTCAAAAAACTGTGTCACTCAAGCAAGTGGGAATCCTACTTCCAGCCATTCTCAATCGTTTTTGAGGTGTCCAACAGGTTCCTTGATACCTCCAGAAGCGAATCAGACCTTCACTTTGCCAAAAATCATCCAGAATCGTGAAAACCGAATTTGGTTTGTTCTTGAAATTTCAAAAATCGTATTCTTTGATTCATGCATTGTTAACATGTTTTGTGTTTGTTTTTGTGATCAGTGATGTATTTGCAAACTTTCTGGGTGCTTTAATTGAATTTCCATGGCCTGAATCGTGTTATGCCATGATTAGGGTTTCCTATGCCATTTTAGGGTTCCTCTTATTAGGAGAAATTGGACCTCAAGACCCATACCAGCGTGTTCGGAATGCTTCAAGGAATCGAACCATGGCCTTAGAATTTATTTATATTATGTTTGCTTGATTTTTTGAATTAGCCAGGGACATAGCGTCGAAGAACAGCCTACGCTAGCTTTGAAAATTTGAATCGGGGACGATGAAGCTTCGCGCGCGGTCTGGAGCTTCAGGGAGCGACACTTGTCTTTCTTCTACTCGATCCGGTTTTCCAACAGTGAAGCAACGTAGCTCAGATGGCAAAGGCAAGGGGATTCAAAGTTTGAACATAAGGTCTCCAGTTCGAATCCTGGCAAGACCAATGTTTGTTTCGTTTTTCACAAACTCAATTATTTTCATATTTTCATTATTTTTAACATTTTCATTCTATTTTAATTGTTTTCATAATTTTTATTCTGCATTTAAAAATTACCAAAAAAATATTTTCTTTTTACATTTATATTCTGAAAATCCTTATTTAATTTAATAAATTAAAAAATACATTTTTGCATGCATATTTAATTTTATTTATATTTTTGCATTTAATTCACTTTTAATTACATTTTAATTATTAAATCTCTTCTAAAAAATCCCAAAAAAAATTATTTTAACTTATTTATCTTATTTCCAGCATATATTAATTTTCTCATATTAAAATTTGCATTTTTCTAACATTTTTCCTCTTATTCAATTCATCTCGTATTTTCCGATTTCTCATTCTTTCACAGGTTGTTCCGATTCAGACGTTTCTTTACCGTTTTTTCTATTTTTTCCCAATAATGTAATTGCTCATGGGTTGTAATAGTTAATTAGGCTTTTTACTTTCCGCAAGTTTAAATTATGTATCTGCCCCAAAGCCATGTAATAGCGTAGGATTTACCTTTCCGCACTTTACATTTCCGCTATTTATTTTCCGCACCCTATAAACTGTTAGTAACTAGGCGTGTATGGCAAGATAATAATTGGACATAGCTCACACTAATTTCAAGATGACATATTCTGAATTCAACACACTTCACACACGCACCCTTAGGGTAATTCTCTCGATGCCTTCGATTCAAAATGGTCATGTCCCTCGAACGTAGAGGTATTCTAGCACCGTTGCCTTCCAAACAAATCATCATAGTCCCTTCGATACAAAGATCATAGACCCACGATGTCGCCTCCGAATACATGATCTTGACCCTCGATTGTCGCCTACGAAAAAATGATGATAGTCCCTTCGAATGTGCTAGGATACTTCCTACAAGTTGCCTTCTATGACCATTCGATGTCCCTTCGAATGTCCCGCTTACATCCAACGAATGGAGCTACCTACTAACTAATGGTATGGCTAGCGCTATTCTAAAGGAATGTAGAAGTACAATAAAACGACCAATTCTGAGTGGGTAAATAAGTCTTTTAGTTGCTTGCTCTATCAAATGCTTTTCACACTACACACTTTTTCAAAGTTCAAATTCTCTTTCAAAAACAAAACATTTCCGAACACTTTGTATACACTCCTACATGAGTCATTACAAAGTCAAAGCGAAATGCCTTTTCAAAACATTTTTGTCAAACACACAGAAAGCAATTTTAAAAAGTTATCTAAGAGCAACTAAGAGCCCGTAGAATAAGCTGGATGGAAAGGGTGCTAATACCTTCCATTTTCATAACCATTCTCCGAACTCGAGAATCTAACGAAGGTCTTTTTCTATTACTTTTACCTTTCCTTAATTGGATAAAAATAAAAGTCGGTGGCGACTCTTGCTATCCGCACATTTGGATACAAAAATCCTACAAAGTCAGTTCACCGTATCACAGAACTGGCGACTCTGCTGGGGAAACACCCTAAAGGAGAGAATTGCCTTAGGGATTTCTAGATAACCTTTAATGCTTTTTGTTTGACTTGTATGATTTATCTTTAAGGGTTGCTTGGGTATTATATTGTTGGGGGATCCTACACCCGGATCCGGGTTTCCTTTTAGGTAAGTGGCATTAGATCATTGCGACCGTTAGACGTATAACTACACGGTCAACATGATGGCTACGTTAGCGTGACACTTTGGTTGTCCCGATACTCTTCATTCCCAAGTTGAAGATAGTATTTGGCTTCTGCGTGGTGTCATCAAGCGCTAACTAAACTTTTAGAACCTTAATTGACCCATCTTGGCCATTAGAAAGTAGTGAGATGGCCGGCTTTGGTATAGACCGAGGTTGGTTGATACTCGATGCTACGCTCATTGAGATTAGACTTTTGGGACATTTTCGATCGACCACTTGGCGTCGATTGAAATAAGCGCCGAGAAAGATCTATGATATGAGATTCCTAGAACCCGGTTACTATTATAGGACAGGATAAACCAACTCAAACTTTTGGTGGGGTAATCACCTATACCTCATGCAAGCCTTAACCCTAGGCTCATTGTGTGAATTGTTTGTGTGTGCTAAACATGACATCATGACATCATTCGCATTGCATATCATTTCTAACTATTTCAAGGACCTAGGGATTTATCTTTGCTCTGTTTTGTAGGGATTATGGCTTCTAGAAAGACTATCCGAATCAACTTCATGGGTATCCTTCTCAACTCAAAGAATTGGTTTGAAAATTCCGACCATGCTCAGTTCGTCAAAAGACATGGTTATCTACTTGACTTGGTTATCTCCGGTTTTGAAGAAGATATGATGCATGTCCTATTCCAGTTCTTTGATCCGAAACACCATTGCTTTACATTCCCAGATTATCAGTTGGTTCCTACCTTGGAAGAGTTCTCTAAGCTACTTGGGGTACCTATTCTCGACCAAATGCCATTCACCGGTTTGGAAAAGGTTCCTAAGTTCGAAGACATCGTCCATCCTTACATCTTAAGCGCTCGGACATTGAAGCCAATTGGGAAACCAGAAGTGGAGTTAAGGGTTTACTTTCCAAGTTCCTAATTAAGAAAGCCCGAGAATTCCTCAAAGTTATGAGTTTCCATGCATTTGAAAACATTGTGGCCTTGCTAATTTATGGTTTGGTTCTATTTCCTAACTCGGATCAATTCATCGATATCAATGCCATCAAGTTGTTTCTTACCCGCAATCCTGTGCCTACTTTACTTGGAGACATCCTACATTCTCTCCACACTCATTACTAAGCGACAAGGAACTCTCATGTGTTGTATACCGTTACTTTCAAGGTGGTTTATTTCGCACCTTCCTCCATCAGTTTTGAAGAATGAACAAAGGTTGAGATGGTCTCAAAGGTTAATGTCACTCTCTCATTCAGATATCCGTTGGAGCTTTTTCTCTCAAAAGGACTTCACATTCATTGAGCGTTGTGGAGAATTCCCTAATGTACCACTAATTGGTATAAGGGGAGGTATTACTTACAACCCTTCTCTAGCTCTACGTCAGTTTGGTTTTGCTCGAAGAGATGGTCCGCATGATATGCTTCTCCAAGATATTGTGTTTGATTACAATCATGATCTCCAGAATTACCGACGAAGGTTCATACATGCTTGGGGCATGGTAAAGAAGACCGATACCAAGACTTTGGGGCACCAGAACTCCATTCCTTGGGAACCTTACCTCAAATGGGTGCGAGCTCGAGCTCAAAACCTCATGATGCCATTCACGCTGTTTTACCAAGAATTATGGAACTGTTGCTATAGGTGACGTACCCTATGTTGTTCTCCATCCTGACATGCCTACTGATTTTGAAGACTTGAAGAGATCCTGGATTCAACTTAAAGAAGAAAGGGATACCTTTGAAGCTCAGTGTTACGCAAGCGAGAAGAAAGTTCTAGAGTTGACCAAGCTACTTCACGAGGAGCGAAACATCAACGCTTACATCGGCACCAAGAGGAAGCGCCCATGGGAGACTTAGAGCTTTAGGATTTATTTGTTTTCTTTTATTGTTTTGAACTATCTCTTGTACTTAAAAAGAAAAAGAATAATGAAAAAGAAGTACTAATAAATGTTTGCTCATTGCTTGTTTAACAAATTTAAATCTTTTAGGTCCTTGAAAACATTGCATTGCATTCGCATAAACATCGCATAGCATAACATAACATTGCATCACAGGTACATTGGAGATTGGTTTTCTCATTTGCTCGCTATTTATTTTAGCAGAAATGGCTCTTGAACAGACTGTCAAAGATTTCCAAGCTCGAATGCTCGGTTTAGATGTTTACCACTTGGTCCAAGGCCAAGAAGATCTCAAGAAGCTCATCAACAAGAAGAAGAAGGTTGTTGGTCTCCTCAACATGGGTAGACGTTTCAAAGGGGGTCCTAAGGTGGTCAGCCGTATTGAGCTCTCTGAAGGAAGTGTCCATACCGAGGGGAGTACCAAGGGTGATGAAGGTGAGCAGCGTGAACCAAAGAAAGGAAGAGAGGATCACTCTGATTATAGCCAACACTCTGATGAAGATGACAAGTACAAGCAACTTGAAGACCGTCTGAATGTTGTGGAAAACCTGAAGATGTCCGGGCTGAACTTTGATGATCTGAGTCTTGTTCCTGGTGTTGTGATTCCTCCCAAGTTCAAAGTTCCAACTTTTGCCAAGTATGATGGCATGTCTTGCCCTAAGCTGCATTTGAAGTCCTATGTCCAGAAGATCAACCCCCACACTGACGATACAAAGTTGTGGATGCACTATTTTCAAGAGAGTTTGTCCGGAACCCAGTTGGAATGGTACTATCAGCTAGAGAATGACTGTATCCGTACTTGGAGTGATTTGGCTGATGCTTTCTGACGATGAGTACAATCTTGAATTGACACCCACTCGCATGCAACTACAAAGCATGTCTATGGGTCGCGACGAGAAGTTCAAGGAGTATGCTCGAGTGGAGAGATCTAGCAGAGTTCACCACCCTTGTCCAATAGGAGTTGGTTGATATGTTCATGGGGACACCGACAGCCCATTCTTCAATCATCGATTGGAAATTCTTCATCCGGATTCACCGAATGATATTGACAAAGCGCATTGAAGTCGGTATCAAGAGTGGGAAGATCCATGTAGAGTCATCTTCAAATCTGCGAAGAGATCTTTTGGTGCTAAGAAAGAAGCTAATCGTGTATGGTCGAAAAGCCGAGCCAAGACCGACCGTGCTCAATCTGTGGGGTAGTTGTGATCTCCATCCTACATCAAGACAACCTCGGTGAGACAACGCGTAACGAGCGCCACGAAGCGGTTACAAAGATCAACATGCCTTTGTCGCAAGCCTTGCAACACATGTTGAAAGCGGTGATTACTTTGAGGATCCTCCTCGAATGTCAACACTTCCTCTCCGAAATACAATCCTAATGCTAAGTGTGCTTACCATTCCAACAGCCGTGGCACGATCGACAATTGTTAGGCTCAAGAACAAGATTCAAGATATGATTGAAGTTAATTGAGTTTGATCCTCCCGTTGAGACCCCGAATGTGATCAACGCGCCTATGCCTAACCATGACAAGAGTTCCAATCTGTTGGTGATGATACTTATGTTTTCAACATAGATGACTTGACCATTCCTCGATGGTGTTAAGAAGAATTTGTTGCAAGCCGGTGTCAATCCGGATGCCGAGAATTGTCGTTGGTGCCCATCGCACGATGGTTGTGCTTGGTTGAGAAGACGTGTTCAATGCATGATGGATAACCGTGAGATACTATTTCGAAACCACTGCGAAGTGTGAAGAAATGTCTAAGTTGAAGATCGACAATGCGAACGAAACTATACCATCTGTGTGGGACACCTTGGGGCAGCCAAGTGGAAAATATGATTACATGGTGAAGTACACTGTCCCTGATAGTTACAAGATTCCTATTGAAGATGTTAAGGCGACCGGATGGGGTGACGATTTCCCAGAAGACTATGCTGATGTTAACACTATAAGGATTTCCTCTGTTGATCCTGTGCCTAGAGTGGCACCTCTCATTATCACTTCTCCAAGGCCGCCCATATTCCTCTGACAAGGCTATCCCTTGGAATTATGGAGCTGATGTTTACTATCATGGCGTCAAACAAGATCCTCTGACCATTGAAGATCTTACTGCTGAAGTTTCTATTCCTGACATTGACAACATCACCGGATCCAGTAAGGTGACCAGAACCGGAAGGGTATTCTCTCCAGAGATCTCTCCTCCAAAGACACTGCGACTCCAGCTCGCATTCCGTCTACTCCACCAATATCCCCTAGAGGAAAGAACCGTGGCCTATCCCTCAACGGAAGTACCAAAGGAAGTTATCAAGACACCTCCAAACAAGAAATGGAGGAAATTCAAGATCATCAAGAAAAGTGATTACAATGTTGTGGAGCAGTTAGGACAGACTCGTCCAAGATCTCCATGCTTGCTCGCTCTTGTGCTCGAGGCTCATGCTAATGCCTTGGTGAAGTTTCAAGAATGCTCATGTGCCGCAAGACACTACCACCGACCGTTCAAAGTTTGTATTGCTAGCTGGCGCCAACAACGGCCTAGGCTTCTCGATGTTGATTTGACTCAAAGAAACATAACAAGGCCTTGCACATCTCGAATGCAAGGGTACTACCTGTCTCATGTTTTGGTTGACACAGTTACGCTTTGAATATCCTTCCGAAGCTTTTGATCGACTTGATGTCGAAGGGTTGGTTCGAGACCCGTGACATAATCGTGAGAGCTTTTGATGGTTCTAAGCGACGGTACTTGGAGAGCTCATCTGCTGTCAAAGTCGGTTCCCGACTTTTGACTCTACTTTCTTTGTCATGGACATCCGTCCACCTACTCTTGCCTACTTGGACGCCTCGGATACATGGGGCATACCTCTACCTTACATCGCCGAAATACCGGTGAAAGGGAAGGTTGTCACGATATGTGGTGAAGAAGAGTATATGGTCATCATCTGTCATTCCGATACCTTGAGATGGAGGGTGAATTCTTGAGACTCCTGTCAAGCTTTTGAAACAATACCCAGTCATGCTGTTGACTCTCCCACTCTGAAGTTGCTAAAGTTCCGCCTAGGATGGCCTCTTTGAAAGATGCTCAAGCTCTTGTTGAACAAGGAGGTAGTGCTATTTGGGGTCAGCTCCGATCTTCCTTTCAAATTTGACAAGACCGGTTTAGGCTTCACCATCAAGGTCGAAGACGATACGCGAACGTGGCCAACTTCCTTTCCGCATCGACCAAAGTGGAATCCATGCTATAGAAGACGACAACAACGGCTTCGACATCGCAAGTGGATCTTCCAACTCCGGATCATGGGCTCAAGAATTGGAAGGCGAAGACGTCATACCAATCTCCTTTAGTCGAGTAATTGCTTTTGTTTTGTTTTGCTTTTCGTATTTCTTTATGTTTTGAACAATAAACTTTGAAAGCCTAGTGCCTTGCCGGGCATCATGGCTCGTTTGCGAGGTTATTATCTCGTTTGCGTATTTTCATTCAATAAATCGTTGGACTTTTGCATTCAATTGTTTGTTTTCTTTCTTTACTTTATCACCCCTTCAAAAGCTATGTGTTCTTACACACACCGTGATACAACGCAGAATCACTCCGAATCTCGTTAATAACCTATGCTAGTGCTAAATATGACTTGATAATCCGATCTACCAAGCCGAAGACGAAAGTGAGGAAGATTGTGAAGTACCGGAGAACTTGCCGGCTACTGAAGAAGAGCGAGTTATACTGACCACACGAAGAGCAAGTTGAGGTTGTGAATTTGGGTCTTGACGAAGATGAAAAGAGATCAAGATAGGAGCGGGTCTTGAAATGTCAAAGAAAGGTTGGTTCGGATGCTACGAGATTATATTGAGGTTTTGCTTGGTCATACGAAGATGCGGGTTTAGACATTGATATTGTGGTACACCGATTGCCAAAAAGAGGTTTTCTCAAAGCAGAAGGTTATCGCATGCGTCCGAGATGTCGAGAAAATCAAAGCCGAAGTTATGAAGCGTTCAATGCGGTTTCTTAGCCGTTACTTCCTATCCCCAATGGGTTGCAAATGTGGTGCCTGTGCCCAAGAAGGATGGTAAGGTACGAATGTGTGTTGATTACAGAGATCTGAACAAAGCAAGTTCGAAAGACGATTTCCCACTTCCTCATATTGGTGTTCTGGTTGACAACACCGCCGGCATAAGGTTTTCTCCTTCATGGATGGTTTCTCGGTTACAATCGGATCAAAATGGCTCCAGGACATGGAGAAGACTACTTTTGTTACGGTGGGGCACTTTCGCTACAAGGTTATGCCGTTCGGATGAAGAACGCAGCGCCACTTACCGGCTATGGTAACATTGTTTCATGACACGATTCATCACGAGATAGAGGTCTACGTCGACGACATGATAGCTCGATCACAGACTGAAGAAGAACATCTTGATCATTTGCGAAACTATTTGACAGTTGAAGAAGTCGGTGAGACTTAATCCTAACAAGTGCACCTTTGGGGTCGATCCGAAAACTCCTAGGGTTTGTTGTCGATGGTAAAGGTATTGAGGTTGATCCCGCCAAGGTTAAAGCTATTCAAGAGATGCGGTGCCCGAGAAAGAAGTCGAGGTTTCTTGGGCCGATTGAACTACATTGCAGATTCATTGCACACCTAACGCTGAGCCAATCTTCAAGTTGCTAAAGAAAGATCAAGTAGTAGAATGGAGCGACGATTGCGGATCGCTTTTGACAAAATCAAGGAGTACCTAAATCCTCCCATCCCGATGCCGCCCAGAAGGAAGACCTCTTATCATGTACTTGCGGTGTTAGAGAACTCAATGGGGTGTGTGTTGGGGCAACATGCGAGTCAGTCGAAAAGAGCATGCAATATACTACCTTAGCAAAAGTTTACCGATGTGAAACAAGATACTCACAATCGAGAAAAATTGCAACGCTTTGGCTTGGGCTCAGACTAAGGCAGATATGTTGACTCACACTACCTTGTTGATTTCCAAGATGGATCCGATAAAATACATCTTTGAGAAACCACTCTCTCGGAAGAATAGCAAGATGGCAAATGATCTTGACCGAATATGACATCCAATACACTTCTCGAAAGCGATCAAAGGAAGTGTGGTAGCGATCATTTGGCTCATCGCCGTAGATGACTATCGATCTATGCGATTCAATTTCGAGATGAGGATGTTTTACTAGTTCTGATTACGAAGAACCAGGCCCAGACGAAGGACCTGAACAAGGATCCCGATGGACTATGGTCTTTGATGGAGCCTCAAACGCACTTGGCAATGGCATTGGCGCCATCATTACATCCCCTACAGGCGGACACACGCCTTTCACCGCCAGATTATGTTTTTGCACTAACAACATGGCCGTCTGAAGCGTGCATCATGGGTCTTAAAGCTGCTATTGACTTAAGAATCAAGTTCTTAAGAGTGTATGGAGACTCAGCCTTAGTGATCAGTCAGATAAAAGGCGAGTGGGATACGAAGCATCCGAATCTCATTCCGTATCGAGAGCATGTTTTAAGTTTGATCCCCTACTTTGAAGAGATCACTTTCAATCATATTCCACGAGAAGAGAATCAGTTGGCAGACGCATTAGCTACTATGTCGTCTATGTTCAAGGTCAGATGGGACAACGAGGCTCCCTAGATCATCATTGAGAAGTTTGACGAACCAGCGTATTGTTGTGAGCTTGATACAGAAGAGAAACCTTGGTACTACGATGTGAAGAGGTATCTTGAGACTCGGGAATATCCCAGGGCATCATTAATGATAAAAGTTCATGAGAGATTCGCTTCCAAATTCTTTCTCAACGACATTTTATATAAGCGCACCACGACTTGTGCTTACTCTATGTAGACGAGAAAACAACAATGCGTATCATGGAAGATTTACACGAATTTGGTACCCCGGTGGATATCGATGGCTAAGAAGATTTTGAGAACATTACTATTGGTCCACCATGGAAGCGATTATCACACGCTCGATCTTGTCACAAGTGCCAGATCTATGCCGACAAAGTACACGTACCTCCAGTACCTCTGAATGTTTTAACTTCTCCTAGGCCTTTTGCAATGTGGGGCATTGACATGATTGGAGAAATCAAGCCCACGGCTTCCAATGGACATCGTTTCATCCTTGTGGCAATTGATTATTTTACCAAGTGGGTAGAAGCAGCCTCGTATGCATCTGTTACCAAGAATGTTGTGGCTCGATTCATCAAGCATAATCTTATCTATCGGTATGGCACTCCCGAAAGGATTATCACAGATAACGGTTCCAATCTCAACAACAAGATGATCACCGAACTCTGCACGCAGTTCAAGATCAAGCATCACAATTCTTCTCCATATCGGCCTAAGATGAACGACGCAGTGGAAGCCGCCAATAAGAACATTAAGAAGATCATACAGAAGATGACAATGACTTACAAAGATTGGCATGAAATGTTACCATTTTCTCTTCATGGTTATCGCACTTCAGCACGAACATCAACAGGGCCAACCCCCTTCTCTCTTGTATACGGTATGGAAGCCGTCTTACCTATCGAGGTTCAGATACCCTCAACGAGTCCTCCAAGAGGCGAGTTAGGCGACGATTGGATCCGACTCGCCTTGACCGATTAACTTGATTGATGAGAAGACTCGCGTCCATCTGCCATGGACAGATTTATCAGAAACGAATGATCAGAGCATTTAACAAGAAGGTCAAACACCGAGTCTACCAAGTTGGTGACCTAATAGTCAAGCGCATCATTCTTCCACAAGGTGATCCCAGGGGTAAATGGACTCCCACCTATGAGGGACCATTTGTAGTCAAGACAGTATTTTCCGGCGGAGCTATGATACTTAGCACCATGGATGGTGAAGACTTCCCACACCCTGTGAACGCAGACATAGTCAAAAAATACTACGCATAAAGAGACCCGCTAGGTCGACGAACCTAGGCAAAAAATAAGGGCATCCTGGCGAACCAAAAAGGTTCGGGCAAAAGTTAAGGATATATACAAAAGATGTACACCGGCAAGTCGAAAACACGAAAAGCGGCTTGGGCAAAAAGGTATCCTGGTGAAACCGAAAGGCGGTCTAGGCAAAAGTTAGGGATTTAAGCGTATGACTATGTCTCTTCGGATCACTTGCTTCGGACTACTATCATTCAAGATTCAAATGGCGAAGATCGATCTACTCACATTCTCTTCAAGGAGATGAGATAGCGAAATATATGAGTACTAGCATAGTTGGAACTTAACGAGATTGTTTCGCATAGCTTTTACCTTTCTTGTGTACAAAACTACTTGGCCGCCACATCAAATAAATCTTCTTTCTCTTTACAATTTACATTGTTGTTATTTGCAATAAGTCCAACGTTTGCTTTGAATGACTATCGCATTTGACAATAAGAATCTCTTCACAAACATACTGCGAACATACAAAAATACTTACTACAGCTCCGAGCGGCGAAAGTCACCAATGCATTTCCCCACAGAGCATGATCCCCACAAAGGTGTCACTCACAACATGCCTTCCCCAACGGAATATTCGTTAGTCCCCGAGCAGTGATTCCACTCAACCGAGCAACGTTACATCAGTCTCCAAGCAGTAACACTTCATCCCATGGATATTTCTCAATCCTCCCCTTTTCCCGGCGGTATCCGGACTCAAAACTTGGTCGATAGTGCATCGGAGGAAGCATACACCTTTATTCCCACCGGAGATTACAACGGACTCGGACTCTTCTAGACCGGTCTCTCAACAACCATCAAATGCTCTCCAAGATCTACACTCGGAATCCCGGTGGGCGCCTCCTAAATTTCCTCAGCAGGGTCTACATACAAGGTCCTCAACAGATCGCCTCCCAGACTCTCCTCAGCAGGGTCTATATATGAGATCTCCGACAACGAGCCTCTCAAATCTCTACCTTCCTCAACAATATCTAGGCCCAAGACTTGGTCAGATAGTGCATCGGAAGAATCCAGGATATCTTTCTTCTCTTTCAAAAGCGGGGTTCTCACCTACTCAATTCCCCAAGCAGAAGTCAGAAATCTTCGAACAGAGCATCCGCATCTTCTTCAAGATGGATATGTTTTGAAATACCACAACATCTATCATTCATACATTACTCATAAAGTCATAATTCATGCATATGTCATTCATATACACTATCATGCATCATACTTTGCATAAAACTAACGATTATTCTATCAAAGTTTCTCTTGTTTTCTCCAAAACAGGTGAAAGTCACTTCTGACGCAAACAGGTCCAGGATTAAGCCCCGAGCCGACGGGAAAACTATCTGAAAGACCGCCCTTGGTTGTCCTCCGCGACGGTCCGAGATTAAGCCCGAACCGAAGGAAAACTATCGAAAGACCACCTCGGTTATCCTCCGATAACAGGCAATGGATCAACACCCGATGCACAACAGGGAAGCTATCCACATTCTTGCCAACTACAATCTCTCCCAGAGTAATCAGCACGAAGATTTATTCTGATTATCAACAGCAACTACAGAGTCTAGCGTACGACTCAGTTGCCTTGGATGGCATCTTAAGCCCATCTCCGACTATTTGTCAACATCTCTTCACTTTCAGAATGCTGCATATATGGTTAAAAATCAATACAAACCAATAACCTCATTCAAGGTGAACACGAAGTCTAACGTACGACTCCCTTCGGATGGCATCTTAAGCCCATCTCATCTCCGTTCGACATCTGAGTCTAACATACGACTCGGTCCCGGCATCGACCTTTCTAGATGGCATCTTAAGCCCATCTCCGTCACTCTCCTCTGACAACCTCGAGTCTAGCGTCGACTGTTCCCAGTGAAGTCTCCAACTTCTCCAAATGGCATCTGTAAGCCCATTCCGCATCGCCACCAATAGCGAGTGCAAATTTTCGGTGTATTCGGTGTTCATCATCTTCTACCTCCAGGTCACGAAAGACAAGCGTGTCAATCTAACCCTCCGGTATAAGAAGATTGAACAGGGGCAGCTGTCATACCCCAAAATTTGCCCTCCATCTTCTCAAAGATTTCATACATCTATGCTCAAGGATTCCTCGAGAGTTGATCGACAAACTCTCTCTGACAATCAACCCAAGCTAGGGTTTGGTATCTCTCGGTCAAGATGGATTTCCAACATCTCCAATGGCCTTCATGCCTCCTCATATGCTTCAAATATTCTCCATGTCAAGTTTCAAGCTTCACAAGTCAAGTTTCCTCGAAATTGCTCGGATGGTTGAAAATCGGTGTATTGGACAAAAGTCAATGGTCAACATACAGTCAAAACTTCGATTTTTGGTCAACATCCTCATTTTGAACTTACATTCATCATTTGATCAAGGGTTGATCATGATTCATCAAGAAAACTCAAGATTTGCTCAAAAGTCAAACTTTCTAAATTAGGGTTTCTAGATGAAAAGTCAATGAACTTTGATGATCATAACTTTCTCATACTTTCTCGAAATTTTCCACCACCTCTTGTTTTGAAGGAAATTCAATTCTCTACAACTTCATGTCTCACAAGAATGTCCAAAAATGCTTCATTTGAGAGGTATAGCTCAAAACATTACAGTCATTTTCAAAGTCAACAAAAGTCAACTTTTGTTTTGAAGATATATTGAGCATGGTAACTCCAATTGAGATGAGACCAAAGACATTGTTTAGAGGACTCTTAGAGCATTCCAAAAGTCCAAGAACACTCAAAAATGTGGAAAATTGAGCAAGTTACACCATTCACAAGTTGGGCAATTTTGGAAGAATGCACAAAGAGATACTTCAAAAATCAAATATTTTGCAAATGGGCCTATTTTTCTTCATCCTAACTTGTTCCTCATGCAATTAGGAATATCCAAGCCCAATGCCACGAATTTTTGATTTATTTTTCTATTTAATTTGTAATTTATTTATTTAAATGCAAATTAAATCTTAAAATAAATTATAAAATCAAAATTAATTGGAAGATTGATTTTATTGCTTTCTTGTGATCCAATCAACCCATAAATGCCACAATTTGAAATTAGATCAAATTTGGCAAGATTGGATTGAAATTGGACAAAATTTGAAAATTTGATTTCATGAGAATATCAAAATTTGATTTCCATTGAATGTTGATCAATTCTTTCCAAAAACCATTCCAAATCCATCCAGTATAAATATATGATGCATACCTATCAAGAAAGGACGAAAAAATTGCTCTGCAAACCCTATTCTCAAACTCAAAAAACCGTGTCACTCAAGCAAGTGGGAATCCTACTTCACCATTCTCAATCGTTTTGAGGTGTCCAACAGTTCCTTGATACCTCAGTGAATCGGACCTTCACTTTGCCAAAAATCATCCAGAATCGTGAAAACCGAATTTGGTTTGTTCTTGAAATTTCAAAAATCGTATTCTTTGATTCATGCATTGTTAACATGTTTTGTGTTTGTTTTGTGATCGTGATGTATTTGCAAACTTTCGGTGCTTTAATTGAATTTCCATGGCACGAATCGTGTTATGCCATGATTAGGGTTTCTATGCCGTTTAGGGTTCCTCTTATTAGGAGAAATTGGACCTCAAGACCCATACCGTGTTCGAATGCTTCAAGGAATCGAACCATGGCCTTAGAATTTATTTATATTATGTTTGCTTGATTTTTGAATTAGCGGGGACATAGCGTCGACCGCTAGCTTTGAAAATTTGAATCGGGGACGATGAAGCTTGTGTGATCGGAGCTTGAGGCGACACTTGTCTTTCTTCTACTCGATCCGGTTTTCCAACGTGAAGCAACGTAGCTCGGATGGCAAAGGCAAGGGATTCAAAGTTTGAACATAAGGTCTCGATTCGAATCTGGCAAGACCAATGTTTGTTTCTTTTTTCACAAACTCAATTATTTTCATATTTTCATTATTTTTAACATTTTCATTCTATTTTAATTGTTTTCATAATTTTTATTTTGCATTTAAAAATTACCAAAAAAATATTTTCTTTTACATTTATATTCGAAAATCCTTATTTAATTTAATAAATTAAAAAAATACATTTTTGCATGCATATTTAATTTTATTTATATTTTTGCATTTAATTCACTTTTAATTACATTTTAATTATTAAATCTCTTCTAAAAAATCCCAAAAAATTATTTTAACTTATTTATCTTATTTCCAGCATATATTAATTTTCTCATATTAAAATTTGCATTTTTCTAACATTTTTCCTCTTATTCAATTCATCTCGTATTTTCCGATTTCTCATTCTTTCACAGGTTGTTCCGATTCAGACGTTTCTTTACCGTTTTTTCTATTTTTTCCCAATAATGTAATTGCTCATGGGTTGTAATAGTTAATTAGGCTTTTACTTTCCGCAAGTTTAAATTATGTATCTGCCCCAAAGCCATGTAATAGCGTAGGATTTACCTTTCCGCACTTTACATTTCCGCTATTTATTTTCCGCACCCTATAAACTGTTAATAACTAGGCGTGTATGGCAAGATAATAATTGGACATAGCTCACACTAATTTCAAGATAACATATTCTGAATTCAACACACTTCTTTCACACACGCACCAGGGTAATTCTCTCGATGCCTTTCGATTCAAAATGGTCATGTCCCTCGAACGTAGAGGTATTCTAGCACCGTTGCCTTCCAAACAAATCATCATAGTCCCTTCGATACAAAGATCATAGACCCACGATGTCGCCTCCGAATACATGATCTTGACCCTCGATTGTCGCCTACGAAAATGATGATAGTCCTTCGAATGTGCTAGGATACTTCCTACAAGTTGCCTTCTATGACCATCCGATGTCCCTTCGAATGTCCCGCTTACATCTAACGAATGGAGCTACCTACTAACTAATGGTATGGCTAGCGCTATTCTAAAGGAATGTAGAAGTACAATAAAACGACCAATTCTGAGTGGGTAAATAAGTCTTTTAGTTGCTTGCTCTATCAAATGCTTTTCACACTACACACTTTTTTCAAAGTTCAAATTCTCTTTCAAAAACAAAACATTTCCGAACACTTTGTATACACTCCTACATGAGTCATTACAAAGTCAAAGCGAAATGCCTTTTCAAAACATTTTTGTCAAACACACAGAAAGCAATTTTAAAAAGTTATCTAAGAGCAACTAAGAGCCCGTAGAATAAACTGTGGATGGAAAGGGGTGCTAATACCTTCCCTTTTCATAACCATTCTCCCGAACTCAGAATCTAACGAAGGTCTTTTTCTGTTACTTTTACCTTCCCTTAATTGGATAAAAATAAAAGTCGGTGGCGACTCTTGCTATCCGCACATTTGGATACAAAATTCCTACAAAGTCAGTTCACCGTATCACAAATGTCAAATCAGATGTCTCGACATCCTTATAGGACATCTAAGTCTACTATTATACCATAATTTCATTTGGTATTATGAGATCCTAGGGAGGATACTTTCTGGTTTTGTACAAGGTAGATGGTTTGTAATGGAGAAATGTTTGAACAAGGTTGGTTCATATTGTGTGGTCCTTTGAAGTGGAGGATAACCTTTTTGTGGAAGACTAGTATGTATTGAAGACAAACCTGACCAGAATTATTGTACCTTCTTGATGAAAGAAGATGATGATACTGAACAAAAGAAGTTTAAAGTCAAAGGCTTCATGCGGGAGTGGAGACCTTGGATTAATTTAAGGGTTATTGTTCAGCTATTATTTAGCAAAAGAGCAAAATTGTCAAAACCTTCATGGGGGAGTGAAGAAATTGATATGGTAACTCTTAAGCTCATGTGTGTTTAAAGACTGTTCTGGTTATGGTATTGGTTATGTCTAGTCTATAGCTAAGTGAGAATCTATTGTGCCGTAGGGTTGGTTTATTTTCAATCCTAAGTTTCCATGTTTATGCTTAGATTGGAGAGTAAGCATTGTCTATAAATTCTGTTAAAGTATTGTTTTATTCTGTTGCATGACTTTTTATATAACCCTTAAAGTACAAGAAGAATTCTAGGGTTATTGTTCTCTCAACAGAATATATGGAAGATTTTTCCAACTATATTAAAAGTTCCAAAGGTACTTGAGATCTTCCTCAAGTTCACTCATAAAGGCATTTATTAATGGAGTTGATGAGAATAAATTAATCAATGATCCTCATGCACATCTGCATATTATTTTGAAGACCTTGAAGATTATCAAGGATAATATGTTCCTAGAAGATGGAACTGATGTTCTATGGGATGTTAGAACATTACTTTAGCAGGTATGCAGCTACCAGTTGAAGAACAGATGTTTTGGGTGCTAAACAAGAATGTGTTGAACATTTATGTTTAGAACCTACTCCTGATCTGGAAGAGGAGACATTTGACTTGTATTAGTTGATCAGAACACGATAAATAAGATATCTACTCCTGGTGTCAGTTTATTTATGACCAAGGCTTATGGGAGTATAGAGGTTGAGCACAATGTCATTAAAAAGGACTCATAAAGGTATCTCATACAGTCCCTTTGTGAACACAAAATGAGCTTTTATCTGGAAGATCATTCTAATCAAAGGAACCAGAACTGTGGAATACTGTTCATGACCATGGAATAGATTCTGTTTGAAGTAGAGTATTGTGACCCAACCATAATGTTTAATGGTCCTGAGTTGTGACTTCCCTTAATATCAGATATATTATTATGATATGTTATCTTGAATTGGTATTGTCTTGAAGAATAAAGGGAGACATATTTCTTTGAAAAGTCTACATATTTTTGTGTTATGTCTAGGTAAGTCTGTTCCAGAAACCTAGTAGAGGGAATCTCTTATGTAGGTACAGACAATGGAATCCATCATCTCAAATTCAGAATGGAAGTTTGAAGAAAAGATTATTAAGATGTGGCTCATGTTATCCCCTGGTTATTTTGGTTGTCTGATCCTGGAAATTGGTTAGTTGGTGTTAGTTGTGCTTCCCATGACTTCCCCCACAAGTCTGGGTATGGGTATGGATATTACCCTCGGTACCATACTAAAATGGATAATGTCGTATCAGATGTTGGAATATCATCTCAGTGTCTTCAGCCATGAAAGCGTGTATTGTTTCTAGGAGTTAAGCTAAAGATGTGAAGAAGAAATCAATCAGTATTATCTAGTGTGAGTAGATAACTTCAACTGACTAACTGATAAGTACTTTAACAGGAGACTAAGTACTTATTAGAGTGTAGCGTGAATACTAAATACAAATACTCTATCGGGAGATGAGTAATTGTCTGATGTATTCATGCAAAATTATGAGTTGAATTCCATTATTGGACCTATAATACTCTTCACAAGTTTAGGATGTGTAGCAACATCATCTGGTGATTTTATGAAAAGTCGATTCCTTGTTAAGAGCTGCATACAATTGTTGATAAATATCTTGATGGGAGCTAGACATTCGTGTGATAGTTGTGTGGAAATCTGAATCCATAATCAAGTGTGATGACGTATGTGATGCAAAGAAAAGAGTGTTTTACATGGAGATGTAACATCACAACTGTTGAGGATACCAAATATTGAGAGAAGGAATGTAAGACTCGGACTTATCTTATGAAGACATATCTCTGGTCTTACGCATGGTTGAAAATATGGTTTCTTCTATAACAAGTTACAGAGTTTGGTAATTTGAATCGTGTGTAGTAAGCAAACTAAGGATTCTTATATTGGAAACTATGGAAAATTTCAAATAAAGAATGCTTATAGTATTAAAAGGACCTTAGCAAATATGTCCTTATTATGTGTAACTCAGGGAGTTTGTAGTGAAGGACTCAATAAGGTTATCCATGAAGAAGGTATTTTGGAAAACTTCACTTTTGCAAGTTGAGAGGAGATCATTTAAAAATTAAGTGTTGAGGTTAAAAGGGGGAAACTATCTGGGTGTTAATTGTGTGCGTCTAAATATTACTAATGATGTGTGTAGAGGGAGAAAAATGTTGCATCTATTAATGTTCTAAGTGATGTTTAAACATCTATTTTTTTGTACCTCTGATGTTGATTATGATGTGCTAATATGTATGTCAAGCTGCAACTAAGGGGGGAAATTATTTTTCTTAGGAAGTCTAATGATGAAGCCTATGTTGATGTGGATTGGAGTGTACTGGAGATGAGATTGTATTTTTCTTAGGAAGTTTATCTTTAAATTAGGGTTTTAGACTTCTGAGGACCATATTTTGGTGTTTGTATGAAGTTTGTGGATGATTTCAAAGCCATTTGATTCTTAAAAGAAATTCTAGTATGAATATGCTTTGATCCAAGAAGTCTAATTGGTGAGAAGATTGTTATGGAAGTCCATGATTGCCCACTCTTTAGATTGATACTTCATCTATCTTATATGACTTCAAAGGATCATAGCTTGGTAATCCCTTGTCTCCTTGAGATCATTCTTATTCTAAAATGAACCCATGGATGTCTAATATAACATAGTTCAATTGGTGAGAATAGAAAATGCTTGGAAATTTGCCTATGAAGTCAAAAGATTACAAGTCCTTGATGAATTTCTCAATTGTTGGCCAATCAACTTCAAGAGATCATATCTTGATCATCACTTATCATCTTGAGGTCATTCTTTTTGCATAACAATCTTGAAGACATTAACTTTATCTCCATATAAGTTTTGAATATTGAAAGTGTTTGGAAGTTGCTTGAAAAAGTCAAAAGATTATAGGTCATTTCACAAATTTTCCTCAACTTCACAATAACATAACTTTCTCAATTTTTGGAATTTTTGGTTGGCTCTTTGAGAGATATAATTTATTTCATACTTGAATGGCAAGAAATTTTTTTGAATGGAAGGCCATGTTTGGTTTGGAAACATTATAGGTCATTTTTTGCCAAACATAAAAAATTTTCTAAGTGTGAAAAAGTCAGTTTGTTTTTGGTGATTTCAAAGGATCATAACTTCTAGCTCAAGATGCCAAATGCTACTTTTACAAATGCATTGTAAACCTTATAATCTCAGCTTTCCAAAGAGCCCAAGGTTGTGCCATAAAGGTCCCGGAGCAATGAGTTATACATGTTTGAAGGAGGCTACATGTCATCCAATCTTGCTTCGAATCAGAAAAATTACAACATGTAAACTTGGATTACAAGGAAAATTACTCAAAGTTTAGATGCTAAACATGTTTAACTAATTACCCAGATGCGTTTTGATCCAAATTACACTTGAAATAAGGTCATTTTGATGCCCTTCGAGTCACACGTTTGACATGATTTCAGCCAACTCGTTTTGCACGAATTCACCATAATTCCTTCTCATTTTCATCACCACTCACTCTATTATAAATAGAGGATCATTCCTCACTCATTTCCTCAAGCTTTGATAGCGAAAAAACCTCTGCTAAACTTCCTCCATAACCATAGTTTCTACAACTTCAAATTCGTGTTTAAACCACTTTCAGTTTGAAATTAACTACCCGTTCTTCTTCCTTGAACCTCACTGAAGCTAACAGAACAAGAATCGTGCCTTGGATATTCCTAAATCATGCTAACCAAGTCAAGTTTCAGAGCTCTGAAAGTGAAATTTGTTTAGGTAGGAATCTTAATCAAATCGTGCCAAATAAAGCATCATTGTATTCTCCTCATCTCCCTGATCCTTGTGATCTTCACCGTTTGCATTTTCATTAAGAATTGACTGAGAAATTCTGGAAACAAGTGCTCGTTATTTTTTCTGTTTTTTCCAAATTGTTCATGGCACAAGTGAAATAAATTTTTTACGAGGGTACCATTAGAATCGTCTTGAAGAGACGAAGCGAATGGTACCGGTATGAAGAATTTATTTCACAGTTTGAGGATCACGAATGGAGGATGGCCGGAGGTTGAAGACGACCTACGTGTCTGTCTTCAACCAATGAAGGCTTGACATGTAATTTTTTTTATTTGGATCTGGTGATAATGTTTTACCATACGCGCGTTCCCTAAGCCCTTGGATCTAATTACTTTTGTGAGTTAGACTCGATCCAACGCGCCACGTGTTTTTGTTTTATTTTAATTTTTATTTGTGATCCGGTGCGAAAACCAAGGAGGTCCATATCAAGCACAACGCGTCATGTCCATTGGATGTGATTACTAACGTGTTTTGACTGTGATCAGATGGTCCATATTTTTTGGCTTTTTATTTTATTTTCTGATTTTATATTTTAAATGTTTTAAACTTCAAAAAATTATAAAAAATTTATTTTGACCCAAAACTTATGAAACAATTCACAAAAATATTTTGAAATATTATCTTTCTGAATTTTATTTTTTCATAATTTTATTTTCAGATTTGATATTTTTTAATGATTTTTTTCTTTTATTTGATATTTTTAATTGTTTAAAAATACTTTTTGATATTTTAAAATTTTGGAATAATTATGGAAGGATCCAATGGTCATTTGAAAAAATATTGGTGACCTCATTTTATTTTTATTTCTCATTTTACTATTTTTTGTCATTTTAAGTTTATTTCACCTTTTATTTTATTATTTAAAATTATTTTCTGACTTTTAAAAATTCTAAAAAAAAAATTGTCAACACTTGTTGACCTCTGTTTGACTATGAGTAATTTTCTTGTAATTTTATTTTGATCAAAAAATACTATTTATGTATTTCGTCAATAAAGTCCAATTAAATAACCTAATTTCAAAATTACTTTTAATCCTTTTTATTTGATTTTATTTTTATTTTATTTTGCTGATTTTTGAATTTATTTGGAGTCATACATTTCCTCAACATCAACAAAATTTGGGTGTTGATAGGTCTGTTGACCAAATCCACCAAGAAAGTTGGTTGATTTTGACGAAGTTAGACCGAGTAAATTCATTTGACGTAAAGTAAATTTGTAACTTGTTCCTTCTTCTCAATTGGTGGCATGAACTTTAATGTTCAAACATAAGCCCCCAAAGATGACTTGAGCTTTGATCTTGGTTCAACACCTGTGGCGCTTGTCGTGTGGTCGCGTTAATTTTTAATCAAGCTTCTAGCAAGTTTCCACTAACCTTGTCCATTTGAAATTCTCAATCATCTTTGATCAAGTGATGTAATAATTCCAAAAATTGGTGATATACTTGACAAAAAGCAATTGAAACTTGTCGTGTGGTCGCATTGAATCTATCAAGTTTCTGGCAAGTCTCCATGCACAAGTTTCAAGATGGTCACCTTGCTGACAAGTAATTACTAACAATTCGATGATATACTTGAGAAGTTTCAAGATGGTCATCTTGCTAACCTTTATTAATTGCTTTTTATTTTATGCTATTTACTTTCCGCTTTTTATTTTATGCTCTTTACTTTCCGCTTTTATTTTTATGCCCTTTACTTTACGCATTTTAATTTTAGCATTTACATTTCATGTCATTTTTTCTTTGCTCATTTGAGCATTTTATTTTCTTGTTATTTTGAATTTTCTCACTTGAGCTTTGTTTTCCTTTTCCAAAATACCTAATAATTCAACTTAAACATTAAAAACTTTTAATTGGACTTGGTTGCTATCCTGGTGCTCGGAGTTTGATCTTTGGACTTAGGATTAGGACCCTTACCCCAACTTGGAGATTTTTGTGTCCTTGGTGTTATTCTATCTTGATTGGTTATTATCTTTATATGCAGGTTATTCCGTTTTATACTCGATCTCAAGTGAATTTCCTCCAAATACAGCCGTTACTCTGCCCATTTCTCTCGGGACAAGAGAGTTCATATGAGGCATTGACTTATCTGAAGCTTAGTTTTTTTGTCTGGTTATTTGTTGCTTATGTGGTAATCCAAAGGATGAGATATGGTATTGGCTCTTGATGTCAAGTACTAGTTTTCTCACCCGGTTAGATCATTCTTTACCCGTATCTTTTACTTATGCACTTAAGTTAGCCTCTTCATCTCCTCCCCATTCTTTAATTTTCAAAATCTTCCCTCTTTTTCAAAGGATTCTTGTTTTCAAAACTCGAACCGCTTCCATAAAAAAACTTGGACTTAGGTCCATGAATTTTCAAACTTCTTTTTCTTAATAAACTTTCAATTCATTTAATAATACTTTGACCATTTCTCATAAGACTAAAAAACACATAACCTTATTCAAGATTGTCGTGCAAAAAGAATGACCTCAAGGTGATAAATGATGATCAAGATATGATCCTTTGAAGTTGATTGATCACAAATTGAGAAATCCATAATGACTTGTAATCTTTTGACTTCTTGAAAATTTCCAAGCATTTTCTCTTCCTACCAATTGAACTAAGTTGTAGTAGACATCCTTAGGTTCGTTGTGAAGAAAAAATGAGCTTAAGGAGACAAGTGATGACAAAGTTATGGTCCTTTGAAGTCATACAAGATAGATGAAGTATCAATCTAGAGAGTTTGCAATCATAGACCTTCAAAACAATCTTCTCATCATTTAAAATCCTTGGATAAAAGAATATTCATGTTAGAAGTCCTTTTAAGAGCCAAATGACTTTGGAATCATCCACAAACTTCACACAAACACCAAGATATGGTCCTGAGAAGTCCAAAACCCTAATTTCAAGGTAGATGGTCATGAAAGGGAGAATTCTTCAACCGTGATGATCTTCTTCTCATATGAAGCACACACTCAAGATGAGAAACCATAGTAGATGGCAAGAGAAATCTTCAATGAGAAACAACATTTCCAAACATTGAGAAATGGGGAGAGAAGGCATGGAAATAAACTCATGAACTTATTGACTTCTTGAATTAGAAACTCTTGCATCATCCACCTACATCACAACATCTAGAGAACAAATGATATACACATCATGATTAGCCAAGTATCAATCATCACCCACAAGAAATAAACACATTCAAAGGTGTTTGGTGATCTCCTAAGGGCAAACCAAAGATAAGAGAGAGAGAGAGAGAGAGAGAGAGAGAGAGAGAGAGAGAGAGAGAGATAAAGAGAGAGACCTACTTTGTGATCTTTGTGCAATACATGAGTATGAGATATTAGAGAATCTTAGGGGCAAAAATTGGGGTACAACAAAAGGCCATTTAAATTTCATACTATAAATTTCTTATGAGAAATTATTGCTTTCATGTGTACTTTTCCTTTTGTAGTTTCTCCCTCTCGCACAACCCATAATCAATTTAGTTTTCCCCTCTCACATCCCATTTGCACTACCATAACAAACAATGACTACAATAATACCATCTTGTTTACTAATAGAATGTGTTCATGCTAATACTTCAGATCGGGACAAAAATATATGTCATTTACAACATATAAAGAGTAATATATCAATATCATAGAAACGAAAAAACCTTTAAACTTGTTACAAAGAAAACATACAACATCAGTGGTGGATAACTGTGTAAAATGTGTACATGAATATGTAGACGAGCTTATCGGTTCTTGACTGCACAACTAAAACATTAATTTGTACTATCAAATTTTTTGAATGTAGACGAAATTTTCGGTATATCGAAAAATTAGAAATTTTAGATGTTAATCGAAAATTTTCAAAATTCACGATATGTATTTTAGTTTTTTCCAGATAAATACTGAAATTTTCAAAACCTCTGATATTTTTTCACCTGTAATTTTTTTTAAAAAATCAATAAAAATGTTTATTTTTTTAAAATTTATTTGATTTTGCTATATTTCCTATATAAATGCAAACTTTCTACAAAATATAAATAAAATCATACCGAAATTTTATTTTAACCATCAGATGTTTTGAAATTTACAACCTATTAAAAGTGAATTTTTTTTTAACAAATATAAGATTTTGGTTGATAAATAACAGCAGAGACATTTTTGTTATTAAGAAAATATGTGGTAGTGCCAAATTTAAAAAAAAGGGCTTGCAAGTTAAATACTATATTTTAGCCCACATTGAGATTTTAACATGCAACATCGAGTTATATATGGCATCTCCCATTTTTTAAAAGATTTTATGTCTATATCCTCAAAAAAATTGAAAAAACTAAAATTTTAATACTTATATCGGAAATTTGGATGCTTTATCGGAAATTCTATCAAATTCTCACTTATTTTCCGTAAATTTTTGTTAATTACTGAAAATTTTAAAATTTTGATGACGTAATAAAATTTATTAGAATTTTCATAATTTCTCATAATCACCGAAAAATTATGAAAATTTTAAATTTCTGATACATTGTCAATGAGACGTTTTTTCTTTTTCAATTAATTTTCTCTGCATATAACTGTTTTTTTTTCTTCTGAAAATTACAAAATCGGTAAAATAACTGATAAATCAAAATTTTGAAATTTCCGATCAATCAGAAATTTGAAATTTCAAGGTTTCTTGAAATGTACTAGAATTTTAGAAAAAATCCAGTATAATTTGCAAAACATTGAAATTCATATTTTCAGTTTAGATATTTCTGATGAGTTGCTTTCGAAAATTTCTGAAATACAAAGAATTTATGATATTTTGACTAAGGCGATACCGAAAACTAACTAATGTCTAAAGAAAATTCTATTTTTCAAAAATTTCCACCGATGAGTTTTTCTTTTTCCAAAAAAATAAATTTTGAGATTAATAGTAAAGATAATTTAGTCAGTATGAAAATACAGAACAGAAGATTAAGGATTAATACTAGGGGTGACATGTTAAAATCTTCACTCATGTTAGGAATTAGGCCCAAAAAGCCCATAGCCCATTCTCATGCATACCTAAACAACATTGTGACAAAACAAAAAATTCTCTCATTTTTCAGTGTCACTGCCTCCTCTTGAACGATGCAACACTCTCAACAATTTTGAAAGCTCTCACCTTTCAAGCTTTTCACCATTCGCGATATCTTCTTTCTGTTCAATGACGGTGCCAAGTAACTCGTTTTTCCTCTAAACCCTTTTCCTCACACAGCTCTGACATTGTTATTTTGTTATTTGTTTTGCTTCACACACAATTCAAGTGGTGTATTATTGCTTTGGTGCTTGTTTTTGAGTTTGTTTTGAAAGTGTTAAGAGAGTTTAGGATTGAGTGTAATGTCTACTGAGGAAATTTTAAGGCAGAAACTTAGAAGAAAACCTAGAGTTGGTGTAAGAATTTCTAGGAATTCTTTGAGAAATAGAGAGGATGGGAATGGTTTTAACAAGGGTCAGGGTTTTGATAGAGAAAATGGGTTTAAGGGGAGTTTGAAGAAAAGGGTGAGCTTTAAAGGAATGCAATCAAGTGAAGAAAGGAGTAGAGGGAAAATTGATGATAGAGAAAATGGGTATAAGGGGAAGTTGAAGAAAAATGTGAACTTTAGAGGAATGGAATTAGGAGAAGAAAGGGGTGGAGGGAGGTTTCTTGATAGAGGAAATTTGAGAACTTCTAGGGATTCGTCGGGAACTAGAAAGGATGAAGGTCGTTTTAACAATGATGAGAGTTTTGATAGGGAGAATGGGTATAAGGGGAGGTTGAAGAAAAATGTGGACTTTAGAGGAATGGAATTAAGAGAAGAAAGGGGTGGAGGGAGGTTTCATGATAGAGGAAATTTGAGAACTTCTAGGGATTCGTCGGGAACTAGAAAGGATGAAGGTCGTTTTAACAATGATGAAAGTTTTGATAGGCAAAATGGGTATAAGGGGAGGTTGAAGAAAAATGTGAACTTTAGAGATATGGAATCGGGTGAAGAAAGGAGAGGTGAGAAGTTTTATGAGAGAAGAAAGGTTAGAACTTCTAGGGACTCGTCGAGAACTAGAAATGGTGAACATGGTTTTAACAATGAAAAGGGTTTTGATAGGGAAAATGGGTATAAAGGGAAGTTGAAGAAAAATTTGAACTTTAGAGATGTGGAATCGGGTGAAGAAAGGAGTGTTGAGAAGTTTTATGAGAAACGAAAGTTGAGTACTTTGGATTCTTTTGGGAGGAAGAAGAGAGTTTATGCTAAGGAAGGAGTGGATGAAAGTGGCCAGATATGGAGTGGTGTTGAAATATCCAAGAAGAAAATTTCGTTTAAGAAAGGAGAGAAGGTGAGAGATGAAACTGTGGAAGAGAAATTTGTGGAAGAGAAAATCGATGATGAGCGTACAATATGGGATTTCAGTAAATTGAAAAAGGCAAAATCCAAAGACAAGCTTTCTAAGCAAAGTTTGAAGGACAAGAAAGAAATTGATGGGATAGATGATAGTGGAAGTAAGTTGAAGAAGAAGAATGGAGAAAAGAAAACCGAGCTTAGCTATGGGAAAATCGAAGAGATTTTGTCTCCTTCTAGTTCTGACATGAAAGAACCAGGGCTGGATGATGATGCCAAGAAACTAGAAGATCGCCGATACAAGAAAAAGAAAAGGCTGATAAAGATTGATCCATATGATATTTCAAACAAGAGACTAGATGATGCCATTGGTGTTGATGGTAAATATTTTATCTTTTTGTTTTTATTGCTTTACTGAGAAAATGACTTAAATTTTCTTAACGGACTAAACCAAAGAATTGTAAAAAATCTCGAGTACCTTGATTTTGATTCCACAAGTCAATTTCAGGAAATAAAGAAGAGAAGAAAAAGGATTCTGAGAAAGAGCCCGAACTGTCACTGAACGCCCAATTCCGTGCAATACAGCCTAGCCCTTCAATACTTACCTTTGTGGAAAAAAATGTAATTTGTATGAAGACTTTTGATTGTGTCAATACATCATTTCCTTGAAGGTATTTCGATTTTTCATACTCTAATTGTTATTCACAGCTGTTGGGCAGGAGGCGTATGATTGATATTAAAAGGGCAGGCTACAACATAGAACTTCCTTCACCGTTAGATAATATTCCCTTCTCTAAGAGTTCAGAAAGAGAGAACATTGAAGAAAATGTATGTAGCTGTTTATTGCATTAAAAACAATAATTTGTACATTTATAATAATGATTTCTGTTCATTTTAAATGCCGTCATGATATTTGTTTCTGTAATCTGAAACAGGTTTTCAGGAACAGATTGGAGTTTTTCGCTGCTGCAAAGGTTTCATCGTCATTTCCTCCTCCTAATCTTCCAGAGATTGCATTTGCAGGTAGAGTTTTAATTCTTGGAACTCATCATAATTCCATTGCAGTAGTAGTTGCTTAGAGATACAAGTTAATCTTTTTTTTTTTCTGATTGTGTTCTGGCTAACAGGAAAGTCAAATGTTGGTAAATCGTCTCTTCTGAACGCACTCACTAGACAATGGGGGGTCGTACGGACATCAGACAAGCCTGGCCATACGCAGGTATTCTAGTAGTTCTTAACTGTTGATAGATGAGTTTCTTTAGTCGTTACCAACAACTTGCGAATTATTTGCAGACAATTAACTTCTTCAGCTTGGGAACAAAGCTTAGCTTAGTTGATTTGCCGGGATATGGATTTGCGTATGCAAAAGAAGAAGTGAAAGAAGCTTGGGAGGACCTTGTAAGCATGCAAATTATATCAAGTTTCTGCTTTATGTTTTACAAATACTGATTAATTGTATCTCGAAAAAACGATTAATTATAGGTAAAGGAGTATGTTTCAACCCGAGTTGGTCTCAAACAAGTATGTCTTCTGATTGATACAAAATGGGGCATGAAACCAAGAGATCTCGAACTGATTGAATTAATGGAAAGGTAAAATCCATACAATGCACCCTTTCTATATTTCGTTGGCATAGTTACCGGCTTACACTGATATCAATTTGCAGATCAAAAACTAAATACCAGATAGTATTAACCAAGACAGATACAGTTTTCCCAATTGACGTTGCTCGACGCGCCATGCAAATCGAAGAGGTAATAAACATTGACCCTCGATACTTTATTCTTTCTCTAGAAAACTAATGTTCTCTTTTGGATGTTAACAAGTTTCTGCATATTTTTTGACAGAGTCTCTTGCCGAACAAGTCTGTAATTCAACCTCTGGTAAGATTGATTCTTTTTGTAGATTTGTTCTAAGTTCCGACCTTTTCGCATTCGTTGTTTGACATTATCGTCGAGAGGAGTGAGTAATGTTTGTTTTTGCGACATGGCTATTGCAGATGATGGCCAGCTCGAAATCTGGAGCAGGCATCAGAAGCTTGAGAACTGTTCTTGCCAATGTAGCTAGATTTGTCAAAATATAAAAAACAAAGGATTTAAAAAAAAAAATTCTAGTTTTTTTGATCAAGTTTTTATGCTCATAGCAACATGTATGTATATATAATAAATTAAACATGTTTATCGGTAAAATGTAACAAACAGCACAGTTTTTTTGGACATGAAATTTTGAGTGCTTGGATGTAACATTTGTGCCTTCAATTTATCAATCTTAACTTTTATGTGTATTTTTTTTTAATTCTTTTTTAGATTAAATTTGTTTTTTTTGTTGAAGTTCTTACATTATTTATAGCTGAGATGAAATTTTTTAATTACTAAGATATTTCTTGTATTATATAAATATTTGTCGGGGTGGCAAAACTGCCCGTCATGTATTTAAGCTTAGCTTAAAAGTAGACTCCTTCACACTCATTCATTTTTCTAATGTAACATACAGGTTTACCACCCTTATATGTTACATCTATATCAATTTTGATAGTTAAATTCATAATGCTCAATTTTATATTGACAAAATGAATTAGTGTGCTTACACTCTTATTTTGACAGCATAATCTCTAATATGTGTCAACAGATATTTTAATTACTTATTTGGGAATTTATTTTTGTTAATAAATTCAAAATTGTGTTATCTTATTGGTCAAATGAAAATGGGGGCATGCATGCCTCCCACTCCTTTCTAAGTGCTTACAGCATAAATACCTAACTTCATGCCGTCTAGCTAATTCCAATGTTATTTTTTATTAATAATTTATATTTTAATGAGAATTGGGTTTGGAGGATAAGCATGAATATTTTTTAATTGGTGCTATCTGCTGCATAATGCAATATATAAAAGCTTTGGAATTCTTTTATCATAAGTTGACTTTTTATTTGTAATGTATGTTTTAAAAATTTTAAATTAAAATTCAATATTTTCTTTAGTTATATTTCGAAAGTTTTATTTTTCAAAAGTTAATGGAAAAAAAGTTATATTTTCATTTTTATAAATTTTCAAGATAAAATCTTATACCATTAAAAATTAAGATTATACTCTAAGTTTTGAAAAATAGAAACTTTCAAAAATAGAAACTTTCAATATGTAGGTAGAAGCTAAGAAAATTTTCTAAGTCTATAATTTTTGTTTACTTGTTATATTTTAAAAGTTGATTTCTTTTTTTTTTTCCATAAAATCTCAACCCTTAAGACAGAGGTAGAACGGATATTATTGAGAGAGAACGCATACATAAATTAAATGAGGGTGGAGCAGGTCGTAGGCTCGATACATTTAAACCTAAAAATTAAGTTAGAAAAAATAAGATCGGATATTATTGAGAAAGAACGCATACATAAATTAAATGAGGGTGGAGGAGGTCGTGGGCTCGATACATTTAAACCTAAAAATTAAGTTAGAATAAATAAGATGCGGCAAACATATTAAAAGGTACAGATAAAAAGAAAAAATAAGACAAAATAAACATATTAGAGGATGTAGATTTTTTTTTGCGTTTTTTTCGAAAATATACAAACAAAACAAACATATTTGACACTTCATACTTGTTTTATAACCCATACTTAAAAGGAACTTTTGAAATTTTGAATATATATATATATATATATATATATATATATATATATATATATATATATATATATATATATATATATATATATATATATATATATATATATATATATATAGATATATATATATTTGCATGGTCTAGATTTCACTAAATTACGAAGTCACCGAGAGAACCCAGTCCCATATGAGGTGGAGTGGGTTGCATTTTTACAAGATTTTATCCAGCCACCTCTCTCGAGTTTGACTTGATATACCCACGTTAAGGCTATAATTACTGTTATACCCTTTTTAAAATTTTTGAATCTTTGAAATGTGTATACCATTATCATATTTTTTGTCGAAGTATCATACTTTTTGTCAATTTTTTTATTTGGATGAAGAAATATCAAATCTTTTGACAAAATATCATAAATTTTGCCAAACTATGAAGATTTACATGACATTTTAGAAATTGTCGTTAAAAAATAATGGGAATATGCAAAATTGTCGATAGAATACCAACTTTTTTAAGAAACTAGTGCACATATACCAGTTTTTTGAGAAATCAGATTCAATTATGTTGAATATTTAGAAAAATCTGATTACCTATAAGACCTACCAGATATTTTGAAAATTTTGGCACAAACTAAATCTTTTCAGAAATTTTGAAAAATCTGGTAGGCAATAGTGAGATTTAGAAGAAAAAAAAAACGTTTTATTTACATTTTTAACAAATTATATCCGATAAAATATATACATATAATGCAAAAAATACTACAATATCAATACAAAATAAATCATGTTGACTTTCTAACTTCGTATTCTCATTGTCTAATACGTCTCACATATGTTGATTCTCGTGTTCTTGTTAGGGGTGTACATGGATCGATTTAGGTTGAATTTAGCCAAAACCATAATCCAACCCGTACATGGTACACAAGTTTAGGTGAGGTAAAATATCAACTCACGATATCATTGGATCGATTGGATAAAATCACCAATTTATGAGTTGGATTGAGTTGGGTAGTGGGATAGCCAATTTTTTTCTTTCTTATATAATTATTAGATGTGTCACAATTTTTAATAATAAATAGTTTTAACATATTACCGCTATTTTTTTAAACATTAGATATTTAAATGCATGATAAAATTCATCATATATATTTGCAAAAACCAAAGTTACATTAAAGTATTAGCTTGAATTGAGAAAATTACCAGAAGAATTAAGCATTGATCTTCAAAGCTTTTGAGTTATGCTGGTAGATTTCAGTTGATCAGGAGCATCACATTTTCCATAGCAAACTATTGGCTAATGATTTTCCCTCTTCCCAAGAGTGTCATTAGGAAGATAGACTCCTTATGTAGCTCATTCCTCTGGACTGGAAATGATACCATTAGTAGGAAAAGTCTAGTCTCTTGGTCTAATATTTGTAAACCTATTAGGAAGGGAGGCCTTGGTCTCATTAACTTGTGTATCCGGAACTAATGTTGCCTCCTAAAGCTGCTTTGGAACATTTGCGGCAAAAAGGACAACTTGTGGATCAAATGGGTTAATGCTTACTATACTAAAGATCTTAACATTGAGGATGTGAAGGTAAAACCCACTAGTACCTGGATCATGAAAAATAATCTTGAGCAAAGGGTTTTTATTGACAATAACCATGATGTCTGGTATGATATGATTCACGAGCAAAAGTATAGTATGTAAGAGGTGAATAATGTGTTGGGTAATATGCAAGAGGTTAGTTGGTCCAAATTACTAAAGTTCAATCCAGCTAGGCCTAAAGCTCTCTTCATTTTTTGGCTAGCTTGTCATCAAAGGCTTGCTACTAGAAGTCGATTGTTCAATATTGGATTAATTGCCAACAGGGAATGTGCTTTCTGTTAGCAAGAGGAAACATTGGGGCACTTATTTTTGTTATTGTCAAGAGCTGCATTTTATATGGAAAGACATTTTGGTTTGGATTCATCAGGCGCATGATCCTTGGGGTTTGGATGTTGAGCTTTCTTGGGCCATTTCGCATGGTAAGGGTAAAGGGTGGAAATCAACTGTTAAAACTTGCTTTGGTTGAAATGGTTTATGGTATTTGGTCCTACATAAATTCAGTCATATTTGGTTCTAAAGTGAATAGAATATATATTCTTAATGATATTAAGAATAACATTATCATGAGAGGTTGGTTTTGTAAGAAGTTAAAGCTTAAGATAGTGGAATTGATGCTAGTTTAGGCCTTAGTTTTGCTTTCTTTATTTTCTGGTTTTGCTGGACCGTTTGAGATCGCTTTGGGTTATATTGCTCTTTTTTGGTAATAAAGTTTCTCTTTTTCCAAAAAATAAAATACCTTGATTTGCATAAAATACTTGCAACTTGCAAGAATTTACATCAAAATAGTCAAAGTATGATATCCTAAATAATTTAAAACCATTACTTACAAAATAAAAAGTGTTCAAGAGGTTGAAATTGAAGCAACCAAGATTAAAAAATCAAAATCATCACTTATTAAATTACAAAAAAAGAGTCAAAAGTAGTCACTCAATTACTCATGGGTTTTGTGGGTTGGGTGTGGGTTTACCCATAACCCAATTACTTTGAATGAGTTTTTATTTTTGAAAATCGTATTCACCCAATAACCCGACCTAAACCATTTTTTTGGTCGATTTGGGTGGGTTTTAATGGGTTTACCCAACCCATGTACACCCTTTTTTGCATCTTCATTATAGTTCAGCCTACATCGATTTGTGACAGGAGGAAAATGATAATTGGATTTCAACTTCACCTAAACCCAATGACTATTGTCAACAGAACCAACTGTAATAATTTTATGTTTACTCGAAGCTATGCATGGAGCTATCACTAATGGGAAAAAATGCAGTGTTAAGGATCATGGGCAACAAGACCAATATGAAACTATATCTAGAAGTAATAACCTATATCAAGAATCATTATCCACTTCTCATGACCCTACAGACCCAAGCTAGTGTTTCGCAATGCACTCCAAACTTCTATTATTGTGTCATAGAACACATTAAAATACATTTGATGGTGTTGATAAACTTCAGTATCTAACTGCGTACATACAAAAGACCAAGACTCTTCGTCCCGTCCAAGTAAACCCGCAACATCACGAAAACCATAGTTTCCATCTTTACCCACATCAACAATGTCATAAATGTACTGATGTAAACAAATAGGAAAATGAGACAAATACTGTAGTTTTGAATATTGACTACATAATTGACTTTCAATTAGTTTTGTACATGATCTCTTAGTAGTTTGACTTCCTTACGAGTCCTCAACATACTCTCGCTACAAAGGATCACGATGCACATCACTCTCTTCACCCTTTTTACTTTTCTTATTTCCCATCTTTGGCTTGTACATCACCGGTGGTTGACACATGAAAGTTGTGGATAAATGTGTTAGTTCCTGGATTTTTTCTTCACCACCCGTAGCCTACAATATATAGCATACTGAAATACCTCTTCTACTCTTCACACTCTTCTTCTAAATATAATTGTTTCCCACCATCCTCTTCAGTGACCTCATGCTCTTCAATAAATAATTTCTTCCAAAACACATTAATTAATTCTAACAGAATAGGACCACCTTATATTTGAAGATCTGCAAGTTCACACGCACAAGGTAACCCATGTATTGTTCTAATGAAACAACCACATGCAACTTTGTGAGAACCTACAAATTTTATCCTTTCCAACTCCTTTCCAATGTGTTGTATACACTATCTTGAAATGAATCCGTGAAATCTGGAGTAAAAATGAGTGTTATACCGATGCATAATGTTGACAATACTTTTCTGAAATGATACTCAAATTGAACCTAATTTCTACTTCAACATAGTGTTCACAATATTCCAACTTCCACGTAAATCTCCCTTGCTAGATGTCAATGTGTTTGTTAGTCTCCAGTGAGCAGACTCAACCCTAAGAAACATAAATAAAAAAAGGATGTCATTATTTGATAATTAATAATGTACCCATTTTTAAAGTCACATTGATTTACCTATTGGTTTTCATGTACCCTAAATGAGTGACTCTATTAGTCTAAGCAGTAACAAATATTTCTTTATAGGGTGTAAGTTTCGTGCACATACTGAACAAATTTAGGAATATCAACACACACAACCTCAAAGTGCTTCAGGTGTACCAAAAACTTAGACTCCCTACTCAAATATATGATGTTGTTTCATAGATCCATAATATTATCATGCCGATGTGATTCGACATACTCCTTGCACTTCATACTAATATTTTTTGAAATATGAAACAAACACAACACATGAGTTGTGTTTGTAAACACAACTTCCACAACATTCATCAACGCCACTTCACGGCCCGTAACCAAAACTTTCGATAGCAATTTCTCATAAGCGAATAACTCTTTTAGCTTCTCTAGTGCCCAAGTGAATTTTTTCCATGTCTTGTATGTATATCTTGCCTCATACACATGTGTGACACTCGTCAGATTTTCTGAATCTCTATCTTTCAAAGCAATAATTATAATTATGTATTTGATCATGTCATTCAAAAACTTTCTTTCATTATCTTTTAAATAGACTAATACGTCTTGGCCATCTAAGTCCTTAGCTAGTATATGATTGTGAAACTCACACCTAACTATAACCTTCAAACTGCTTCCACTTTGCACATATATTAGCATAAATGATATTTGATTTTCATACAATATCTGCCTACAGTCACATTCTTCCTTTTGTAGTTTCCCTATCTCTCACAATCCCTAATCAATTTATATTTTCTTCCTCTAATCTCATTTACAGTATTAGAATGAATAATAACAACAATAATACTATATTGTTTATCAACATATTGTGCACATGCCAAAGCATCAACTCGAAAGAAAAATATTTGTCATTTACAACATATATAAAATAAATTATCAATGTAAAAGATATCATATAAGCATATTAATTTTTGAACAAGTTAAAAATCAAACATGCAAGTAAAATATACATCTTCAGTCAATCGTGAAAAGCTGAATAAAATCTAAAAAAAAACCATCAAATTTTAAACCGCAGAAATGAAGCATTCTGAATTATTAGATCTTTTGATTTATGAAAAAAATAACGGTAAGACTCCTAAAAAAATAAAGGTAAAACTCATAGTAATAAATAAACTATTAAACTTGAATTTCATTAAATGCGGTTTAAAAGTCCAACTATATATCATTTTCATTAATTCTAAAATCTAAAGAATAAATATTTTTCTATTTTTGATAGAAAATTACTCAAGTTGAAATAATGTAATTTTTCTTTTTTTTAGATCCAATAAACTAACGTCAAAGTGCCAACTATCACCATTATCCTAACCCACAAACATTTTAATAAAATATTTGACTAAATTTGATTGGAAGAAAGCCAACAACCCCACATGGCTTTTTCTCTTGTTTATTATTCATTACTCTCCACTAATCATACAAACACAAAAATTTAATTCCGAAGACTTTTAACAAAAGCACTCAAAGAACCTTATTAAGGTTTAACTACTCCTCTTAATAACCCCCTATACTTCTAACTTCTAACTAAGCCATAATATTCACACACGTTTTCTCAATCAAATTCTAACTAAAATGTGCCCTCTTAGGGTTATTCTGATTTTCTTATCCGCAACTCTCGCCGGATTCTTCGTCCTCAGGAATCTAAGATCTCAACCAAAGATCGACGATGAAGATGAAGATGCTATTCTTCCTTCAAACCCTAAAATCTTAGATTCTTCAAATGCTGCATCGAATGGAAATTCTAAGGTTAACCCATTTCACCCTTTTGCTTCAATTTTAATAAAAATGTGTTTTTTGAAATTAACCCTAAACTTTTTGATTTTAGGTTTGGAATGCGTTAGAATCTGGGTTTTGGACCTTTGTTGATATGGCTAGTGGGCGTTATCTTTGGAGGCACGTGGTTTCATCATCATCTTCAAAGTGCTCCAGCTGATGATGTGTTGTTGGTGATTGCGAATTTGCGTATCGGGTGATTGATTAATATCAATTTGGATATCATTTGTCTTTGATATTGTGATATTTGGAGCAATTTGCACATCTTTGTAATTTGTATCATATCTGTTGTTCATAGTGTTTTGTTGTTGGTTTTGAATTTGCAATACAAATAATAATGATGATGATGATAATGAAGATAATGATGATGATGATAATGATTTTGTTATATGTCAAACATATAGATAGAGTGTGTGCTTTTACTGTTTCTGTTATGGATTTGAGTTGCTTCTTGTTTTCATGTGAAATTATGAATTTCAATATGGGTTCTTTATTGGTACTTTCTTTTATGGTCATGTGAATGGAAGTTTAGTGTGCTGTTAATAGAGAGGTATAAGGTTCTAATCTTGTTAATGTTGATGAGAAGTTATAAGCATTGATGTAGGAATGAATAGGATAGGTGAGTTGTTGCATTTTCTTGGTCAAAATTTATAGCATTATTTGAGACAGGCATACATGGTGGCAGGATAGGATCAGGATTTTATGCTGGAATAATGAAAGGAATTTGGGGGGCTAAAGGGTTAATTGATGTACTTATATGTGTTTGTTATACTTTATAGTTGGTTCATTCATAATTCTTAATTGGATAATGGTTGTGAATGAAGTTATTGGGTGCTGAGTACTCTAAATAGTACTCTAGGGAGAAGTATTTTGTAGATGCGATTAGGTTCTTAGATAGATAAGGAGGAAGAACTTTGTTTCTTAAAAGGAAAGGTAGTATCTAAGTCAAATTATCTTTGAGAAATGTCAATACATATGTCGGAATCAGAAGCAAGAAGCAGATATCAATATTCAGAATCCAGATATCGGACTAGGGACCACGGAAATACTGCTTATTAAGCAAGTGAATGTTGCATCAACTTCCATAGATGGCCAGAAATAAGTGAGAATGTGTTGATTGCAAACAAGGTGTAGAAGTTATGAAGTTATCTTACATTTGTAATAAGTAAAAATAAACCAAAATTTGTAATGATATATGAAGTTTTATTCTTCACTCATGGAACTTGTAACAAAGAGTGTTGATTGAGGAAAATAAACTTGTCTTAGATTCAAGCTCTATGGGCCTTGATCTCTTGCAAATACATCATTTACGTTGCAATAATCATTTGCAAACAATCATTAAGAAATATTTTTTGGGTTATATTGGTGATATGAATGAACTTATAAATTAGAATGGTTAGTGAAGTGAATGCGATTAGTTAAATGCTTGAGCTTGTGTTTAATGGGTTGGGAAAATATCTATCATTCAAGTCTAGGGAAACTATGATGTAATTAAAAAAGTTTTCGACGAAAATTGTATGATTTGTGTCATGGAAAATGCGAACATGATCCATGTGTCTCTTTAGGGCACATGTGAAAGAAACTATTTGTAGCAATATTTTCTTGGAATGCGTGTATTTATTTTATAAAACTTTAAATATGATTTTATTAGATTTAAACTTTTCTAATTATAGTACCCTTAACATATGCCCTTAGGACACATGTTATCATGACTCTATAATCATTATATGAAGGCTTGAGCAAAATATACTTGAAATATTGGAATAAAATTGGGATAGCTTCTTTCCCGCACTTTAAATCTCTTGTTTTGATAAGCATATACTCATTGGATTTTAAAATTCAAGAGTGTGTTTTTTGAAATTTGAATTCAAACTCTATCAATATATCTTATGATGAAAAATAGAAATTCATACTCCATTTTTTCCTTCTTTTCGTTCATGCTAAAATTTTATTAAAAACACACCATACTCATTTTAAATAATGATCAAATCATCAATGGACTCCGAACACATTATTCTTTCGTCTGATGGATAAGATAATATTTTACTAATTGTTTAACACTTTTTGATGTTTCGGGGAATGTACTTTCGGACACACCCCGGTCCACACTCATCCATTTGTAAGTAAGTTAAACCCTCATTTTGTAAAAAATTGACACGGAAATGCATCTTCGTATAATTGTGGAAGTGTAACTTTAGACGAGGTTTTAATCAAATACGCGTTAGACCCCTTCCTTAGTTCCAACGAAACACACTAAGACTCTTCTCATTTTCTTTTCCCATTTCCAATTTTTTTATCAATCAGCTTCATTTCTACTTCATTCAATTCAAGTAGTTTGTCAATTTCTACTCTCAGCATCTAGGATGACCAAACTTAATGCACTTAATCAACGTAATGCAGTTAATCATTGTATGTTGCTAGTATTCGTTGAGAGATGACACTTTGAGACATTATCTTTTTATTTTCTGCATAGTGAGATATCCATCACATTGGATGATGTGTCATGTCTGCTACATCTTTCGATCATGGAAAGATTATTAAACCACTCCATAATGACTATACATGATGCACTTAAGATGATGGTGAATTATTTGGAAGCTTCCTAAAGGATGCCCTTAAAGAGATATAGGACACCATAGTGTGTCTTGCTAGCTTTGAATTTCTACGGAGCATGTATGCACACCACCTGGATGCAGTAATGGAGGTCAGTGGTGACGTCGAGCATGCTATGTATCATAAAGCATATGCATTTAGGTCATACCTCATATACTTAGTTGACACATCCATATTTGTGGATAAGAATGTCTACTGCGCTGATATGGTTTACCTCATATACTTCAGTGACTTGGAACAAATTCATATGTACAACTTGGTGACCGCTTGTTTGGTTTATATGTACTCCAAATTAGTTAAAAGTTGTCTTTAAAAGACCAAATAGATGTCAGTTAGTTGCACGATGTTTACTATAATATATTTGCCTACTCAGTTTTAAATGGTGATGTAATTAACCCTTCTTTATACAAATCAAATTTAATTCATAACCTACAATTTCGTTAAAAAGATTAAAGGTAGTGTACCGTCAATGTTAACTTATTTTACACTCTCATAAAATCAAATTATAACATTCAACAATATTATATTAATATTTTAAAATTAAAAGTATAATTTAATGAGATATACGTATAAAATTAGTTGACAGTGTAAAAATATTTTACATTGTGAGTGCACACTCTTTTTTCTCTTAATTTTAATATTCATAAAATTTGTTTTCTTGTTGTATTTTTAGTTTAATGGACGTGTAGTTTAACGAAAATGCACTGACATCGTAAAATAAATAAGATAACAATATCATCCAATAATAAACCAACAATTCTGTCATATCATTTAAATAAATTTAAAATCTAAAAAATAATTTAACAAAATATATAATATTTATTGGTTCAACATGTAAAATTGTGGATTTTCTATTTTGTCTTTTAATTAATTTAATTATCGAGCATAGTTTGTATTTGGGTATCATGAATACGGTGAAACCAAACCTTTATCTTTCTATTGATTCACAACGGTCAAATTTCACTAGACTGAAATGAAGAGAAAAGGGGCAAGATCCTCTGCCGCCCAACCAGAAGATGTTCAAGTTGAACTTCAACAAAACAACAATAACGAAAACGAAGCTGATCAAGTAGGAGGAGGAGGAGGATTCTTCGCTTGCTACCTCTTGGCTTCTCTCAGCCCCCGTTTCAAAGGCCACACTTACATAGGGTAAGGGTTCCTCTCTCATTTCTCAAAATCCATTTTTTATCATCCCTTTTGATGATTCTTTTGATGTGCCCATTGGGTAGAGGAAATTTGAATTTTTGTTCTGTTGGAAATGGTGGGTTTAAGTTCTTATATTGTTTAATTGATTTGATTTTATGTTTTCCAGATTTACCGTGAATCCGCGGCGGCGGATCAGACAACATAATGGTGAAATTGGGAGTGGAGCTTGGAGAACCAAGAGTAAGCGTCCTTGGGAGATGGTTTTGTGCATATATGGCTTCCCAACAAATGTGTCTGCTCTTCAGGTTTTAATCTGATAATGCTTTCTATGTATTATGAGTTTGAGTTTGTTCAACGAAAAATGTTTCATGTTTATTGATTGGTTGATTGAGCAAGTTAAATCGATTGTTTTCATGGGGTTGCTTTGATTTTCGAAATGCAGTTTGAATGGGCTTGGCAGCATCCTATTGAATCATTGGCTGTAAGAAAAGCAGCTGTTGGTTTTAAATCTCTATCGGGAATTGCCAATAAGATCAAACTTGCATACACAATGCTTACCCTTCCTTCCTGGGAAAGGTATGTTCCGACTCTATTGCTATTGACTTATTGAGTAAGAAATGCACATTTGTGAAGGACTAACACAAACACCGACACGGCACTTATATGTAATGTAGTAATAATTTAAGAAAATGGAAGTGATTGAATGTAACTGCATGTCTCAGAGTCATACACTTACACTGGACACGTCTTCAATTTGAAATGTCTGTGATTCGTATGTAAATTTTTTTTTTACTGGAGTGAGTGTGATTTAGTTTTAGATGCTGACATAATATAAATGATTTAAGCATGGATATGACGGTGAACTTCTTCTCGACCAAATATATGAAACATTGCGCCGGTTGCCCGAACTTGCCGCAGCACATGACAGTTGAGATTGGCTCGATGGATGAACTTCCGTGTTATACCGAAAGAATTGACGGTTCGTTAGAGAATGAAGATGATGATAACAATGAATTGGAATTTGATGATAACCATGTTAGCACAAGTGGTTCTGTTCCAGATGCAAGTGATGATTCTATAACTCTTGATTCGCCAAAAAATCCAAGTCATGGGGAAAACATTGGTGAACCATTTGGGTCGAACAAAGAATCTGAAGCGACAGAACCACCAGGTCATTCGTTTACTCCATTTGAGTGTTACAAAGAATCCGAAGCGACAGAACTCCCAGGTCATCCGTTCACTCCATTTGAGTGGAACAAAGAATCTGAAGCGACAGAACCACCAAGTCATTCATTCATTCCATTTGAGTGGAACAAAGAATCTGAGGCGACAGAACTCCGGGGTCATTCGTTCTCTTCACGAGAGCATAGTGAACCATTTGATTCAATCTCATCGCCGAAGGAAAAAGCATCATCAGCAACTTTGTCAAAAAGAGGAGTGGTTAAGGAAACGAATTCCACAAGTTCAACGAAAAAGACTAATGCTGAATCAAGTAAAACAGATTCTGAACAAACAGGTGCATTCTTTGAGCCCCATCAAGCTGATATAATTGATCTGTCCACGCCTTCTCCTAGCTGTAGAAACGATATAGATAGGAAGAAGAGAAGAGTGTCGTCCACAGTTAGTTCGGAGTTTATTGACTTAACAATGTCCCCTAACTTCATCCAACTGTAATGTGTATGGAACCACCTCGGTTTGGAGATGTCAATTCCCTAAATAGATCTCGAGTCTCGAGATCTAGCCTGCCGCGGGATCGGGAGTGTGTGCCCTATTGTCATTCTCTGATGGCATATAGAATATATCATTGGTATTGAATGTTGTAAGAGTGATGAATAAATAAAACATGAACAAATAAGCTGTTGTTTCTTTCTGCAAGGTTGAACAAATAAGTTGATGTTTGTTTCAGCACGGTTGTTTTTGCTATTTTTAATTTAAATATGCAATCTTTTTCATCTTCATATATTTTTATATTTTGTTCATTATATTCCTCTATAAAATTGGACAAAAAAATTATTCAGTATGTTACTCTAATTTCAGGGACAAGTATGTTACTCTAATTTCAGTGACAAATATATACCTCAATACTCTCTGGTGATCTAGTTTCATCGCACTAAAGATTAATTGTTTGTTTGAATAAGACAAAGTTGAGATAATGTAATTTTTTGAGGTAATTATTATTAATTTTATACCAATTTTAGTGTTTGGATGAAATTTTTTAAAGGATTTTTATAGATGGTGCAATTTTATAAAGTGTTAATTGTGATTAAAGATGATCAAGGCACAATTCTGTTAGAAAATTGGACCCAATTGAATCGAATCAAGATTATTCGAACTAATTAAAGTGTTTTAATTTATCTATAATCGAACCAAAACAAAGTTATTGGTTTGATATATCAGTTCGGAAAGATAGATTTTTGCAAATCAAACTATTTTATAAATAATCAAACCGTTATATTTTTTTAATTATTTTAATAAAAGTTTTAAATTCGTTTTAGTATTTTTTTTTTTTAATTCCGGTTGGGTTTTATTTTTGATTTGGTTTGTTTGTCATTTGATTTGGTTCTAGAATTGTTTGTGCAACATGGTTCGGTCAATTAACGAAACATAATATTTTAGATATTTTAACTTCAGTTTAGTTCAACAATTTGTGGTTCATCAGTTCGATTTGGTTCAATCATATTTTAACAATACTAATTGTGATTATGTGAATACACACATGTACATATTATTCATATCATCTTATAGATTTTTTTGTCCGAATATGTAAATGACACACAAAACACATAGATTTGAATGCATACAAATGGATGTTTGGAAAAAAGATGAACCTTTTGGTATGTTATTTTTGACACATTGTAGTTAAAATTTAGGGAAAATATGACAATGTTGTACGAATCTAGGGACTAACAACTTACACCCTCTAATTCAGTTAGCAATTATCAACTGAGCTACCTCATCCATCCGATTGATTCCACTTTTTACTCTTTCTTTAACTTCCCAATACCTACTTAATAACTTACAAACTCTCCAAAACAGTCATACGTGCCTTAGAAGTGACAAGGTTTTACCAATATGAAACGCTCTCAAAAATTTCCCTAGTAAGAGGCGAAAGAGATGAACCAAAGTACATGAGGATGAATAAAGATCAATCCCTGATCCCGAGCGTCGAATATCAAAGTGCAAACCTCAGAGAAGAGGTAAAAAAAGATTCCCAACAAAGGCTTCCAAGACTTATACTTGGCACAAAGCTTCCATTAGCATGAAGGCACATGCTCTAGGATAAAGTTGAGAGGGGGGAACTTTTAGATGGTTCATCACGACCACCTCTAAATTAGAAAAATGCACACTTACCCCTAAGTCGGTGAAGAGACACTCGTACACAGGAACTGAGCAGCCTTCGAAAGAACTACACACCCTCTCATCTAGACATACTGCCAGAATCGCAAAATATGGGAAAGTGTCAATTGTGATGTCGGCCAGGGTCACATCTTCAACGATACTCAGAACAAGAGGAATCCCAACTATTGACATCCACCCAATGATACCTACTTGCATTGGCATGCTATATTAACTGAAAGTTAACACATCAGCTCTATGATGATCGTCGAGATTGACCCATGACACAGTATCCTATCGTCCTTCATACTTTAAGCGACAAGCAAATTGTGTGTGGCTACAGTCACAACCAATTAACTCTCGCTACATGCGAACAAAGCAACCAACATGTTCCTTCCTTTGACGAACAACTGTTATTTCTTCCTCGCAAGACAAGAGGAGGCATCGGTCCCACCACAAAGTTTTCACCCCACCGGATTCCAGAGGAAATAGTGATTCTGAAGTATTTATGGAAAAAGTTGCATCTGAAAGAGATCTTCCAGATGAATCCTTCATCTCTGGATCATCACTCAAAACAATGATTCTGGATTGGGAACTCTCAGTGGCTATGGAGAAGGAATGCGACTCACACACCATTCCCCTTTTCGAAGATGAATAAACAATACCCGCAGTCACTCTCGGTGTTATCATAGTAAAAATGCGATAAAAATTTAAGTAAAATCTCATAGGAAGAAAAGGTACATTGGATTAGGAAGGAAAACACTCTTAAATGAGAAAGAGAGCTGGAAGATCGAAGCTTTAATGCTTTTAAAACAATGAATGTGTGGCGACAGTTAGTCTGGGAAGTAAGTACTCTCAAACAAGAGAAAAAACCTCAAAGAGACCCGCAAAACTCAACCTACAAAAGGGCTAAAAGGTTTCTCCACATTTTCTCCTCATCTTTATATACGCAAGCAATAAAAAAGATTAGATTGAAGGCAAGAAATAAGGATATATCAATGGTCAGATTTCATCAAGCAAGATAACCACCTTCTAGTGTACTCAAGTACACATAAAGCTGTGTCACCTCACCCCATACTTTTTTAGATCACACGTAATAGAAAAATGACAAAACATTTCAATGATGAGACTGCATTCAATACTCGCATTCGCATCACACTTTAGCAAAGCGGTGCATGCCAACCAACACCTGGATAAAATACTTCGAGGCCATACACTATTAGTTAAAGACTCTCCCGACATCAAACATGTCCGACGAATCTTGGAGGCAATTGTTTCCCGGCCAAAAACCTTGAACCGAGTACCCACCGGCAAGAGGCTCAATAGCACGATGTCCATTACTTATCCTACTCCTTAAGGCCCAAGGTATAAATACCCCCATAATGAAACGATTTTCTAACAACAACATCAAACTTAAATTAAATCAAATCTCTGAGTAGTTTTTTACCTAACATCAAGTAGGGTAGTATTATTTTTATGTCACATGTTCATAATATAAGTTATTAAAACAAATAATGAGAATCAGGCTCAAATAAGTTATAATGTAAAGCATACAATTTTAAGACATGTTAGCTTGAAAGACTCGGGGCTAAATTAAATAACTTTCTTTAGTGTGTGTAATTATAACAAATAAAATTAATTAAGTTTGTAGGTAAGTTTTGAATAAATAATGAGGATTTCTTAATCCATCTTATGGGATGGAATTAAACCCTATGTATTTCTAAAAACTCCCTTCTAAAACCGAAAGTATACTTTCGGTACGCATCATTTTCTGAAATATTTGAGTTAAAATCAGAAGTATACCTCTGGTTCTATACCGGAAGTATACATCCGGTTCTGGACATGACAGTTAGCAGAAAATAGAACTAAAACAATAATTGGAAAAACTATAAAAAATAGAAATTTAACAAACTATACAATTTATAAATTGAATAAAAGACCTACAATTTATAAGTCGAATAAAAGACCAAAAATGTTATCCAAATGTATTTCATAATAATGGTAACCAAAATACAAATTTGATACGAAATAAAAAAACTAAAGTCAAAATACAATCAACATAAACTACTGGGTATGGTTGATGATGAGCCAACCTGTCACCCTCAAGGCGTCCCCTCGCTGTCTCCTGTATAACAGGGCACCCTCAGCCTTCGCCGTGATGGCCTCTAAAACTCCTCTAACATCAGATCTGTAAGGAAACAGTCCTCTATCAATGGCATCCCTAGCAAGCTCCATGATACTGAGGCACCTAGGCAGCCCGTCATGAGCATGATCCCTCATCGTCTGCTCCTCCTCTACTATCTCCTGATGAACCGGTCTGGGTGGGTTCTGTGACGCCCAAAAATTTAATTAATTATTTAATTAAATAATTTGGAGTAGTTTCTGAATTAGTTGTTGAAAATATTGAAGTTGGGAATTAATCAGTGTATTTCTACAAAGTATTATTTAGTCGGTTGGATCAAAGAAAATAATATTAGAAATATTTTAGAATAATGTTTATTTAATCGAATTTAGTTGTAGTGTGGTATAAAGCAATTTGGTGGTGTGGATTAGTTGGCCCATTAAGGAGTTTATGAGTAATATAATTATTTGGTTTATTTGGTTGAAAGAATAAAAGAATAGAAAATTAGGTTTGGTTGGAGAATAAGGGTTTTGTAGCTTTTGGAAAATAAATTGTGAAACAAAGCTGCATACAAAGAGGAACAAAGGCAAACGAAGTTTTGACGGATAATCCAAATTATAGAGAAGTCTTCAATCTAAGACAAGGCTGGAATTCAATCAGATTTAGAGAGACCGTTAAATCTAAGGTAAGGGTGGGGTTCTAACTTTATAATCGGGTTTATGATGAATCGTATGTGGGGATGGAATTGTATGAAATTATCTCTGTTTGTATAAATTGTGTTAAGATAATTGTTTAATTGTTGTATCAGTGTTGTTAAGGTTGACCGATTGATAGAAATAATGAGTATATGAAACGGTTGTTGTAGTCAGAAAATTAATGTTGCAGAGAGTAACCGATTGGATCTAGGAGTGAATTGAGATAAATCATGTTGATTTAGTATTGGTTGGAATTTATTTAATTGGGTATCGATTGGAATCTGGGAAAGATGTGAAGAAGAAAGAAAATAATTGGGGACGGGAATCCCATAGTTATGGGACGGACGTCTCTATGTGCCAAGAGGAAGAAGAAAAGAAAAAAAAACAAATAATGTGTACAGGTGGGGGCGGATGCCCTGCTTAGAGGAAAGAGGGTGGAGGGTGCCCCATGACCTTGGTAAGGAGAGGATGACCGCCTCATGTAGTGGTGGGGCCCACAATTGTTTTAGTTTTTTTGTTTGTTTGTTTTCACTGATACATACATGCATGCTATAACAATAGCCATATATGTTCTTTTCATGTAGCTATAAGAAAGTAAATGCACATGTTTCTACTGTAGCAACAATTGTGAGGAATAAATTATAATGTAGTATAGTAGTAACATATACTACTTATGAAAAATAGAAAGGCAAGCATATATGATACTGTAGCGTGTTCCTTTTTGAAATATAAGATGCAAGTGGTATATATCCATCCATGTTATTTTCACTATAGGGAATGAATGGTCCCTCATGTTTAGCTACTGTCACAAAAAATATATGTATATGACCACTGAGGTGGGCGCCCTACTTCCTTTCTTTATGGGGTTTTTATTTAATTAGATGTGTCCCTGTGCATTGTTCTTGGAAAATTTGACATTGTAATTTTAGCTAGGTTATATATTGTAGCATGAATTAAACATAATAACATCCTTAATTGGTTATAATAATTTTACTACAGGGTGTATGATTGGTATATGTATGCTAGTGCAATTGGTCACAATCAATAGAGTTAGCAAGAACAGAAAAGAATTAGATCGACTAGTAGAGTTTTGTTAGGTGCTGGTATATTGCAGTTAAGATGAATTTAGCTGACAGTGAAATTGGTAGCAGTATTTAATGATATCAATGGAATTTAGATAGCAGTAAATAGTTTAAAACTGATCGTAATAGCATGAACGAAAACAGTGCCGAAATTAGCCGAATTTCGAAAAACAGAAATATTGGTCTGCTTGGAATAACCATTCCAATGGATTAGATCCATCAAACACAACCAACTTTAACTTAGGTGATCTAAAAGGAGGTAGTGGAGTGGTATTGTAGACCTGACTATACGAAGGTTACTGGTAAAAGGGAATGGATGTAGTGGCAAAATGTGGGGGAAGGGAACGATTTTGGGTGAAAGCTGAATGTTGGTTTGTGTCAACAACAGAGGTACGTATGGTTGAGGACATAATAGGTGGGGAGGAATTTAGGGTTTGTCTTAAAGGGGATGGTGTGGGTGAGCTGATATGAGAAAAATGGGTAGAATTTAAAGGAACAGAGGTAGATTTTTGCAGAATATCTGATGAACTTGAAGTGGCTTGAGTAGTCATAATAGGTGGTTGTGTATGATTCGTTGACAGCTTGCTGATGGTGGATATGAGGGAATCCGAACGTGATTCCACTTATTATTTGTCACTGTCCAAGCGGGTATGAATCTGCTCCATGTTCTTCTGCAGGTCTGTAACAGATTTGTCAAAGCATTGCTCTAGTTGTTGTGGTGTTTCATTCATTGCATTATCAAGATGGATATGGGCTATTTGGACAACTATTTGAACAACTTCATTAATAATATCTTTAGGATAAGGGTTGGGAGGTTTTGGAGGAGCCATGAGTAATGAGTAAGGATGATGAAAGCGCCAAATGATAGACTAAGCTAGGATAAAGAACTATATCTAAGAGGCATTAAAAGAAATTGACATAAAAACAAAAACTTCATAACTTTCTTAATTATCTCAAAGACAAGAGCTACAATATAAATATCTAGGGTTTAAGACTGATAATGGACCATGGGACAGCAGAACTAAAATAATCCAAAAACAACTTAATTAAATACTGCTACAAACATCCCCCTTAGTAATAAAAATCTTTCAAGTGAACTGAAATTTTCTTTTCTCTAATGAGCTTATTATCAATATATTATTCATACTTCAACAAAAAATCTATGAGTATGAAGGTTATGAATCAAGTAATAGTCAAAATAAAGCCTAATTAAAACATGTTTATTGTTAAGACAAAAATCAATGACTAATTTAAATTTGACGAACCTTAGGATTGATTCTCTTGTGAAAATTTCCTAATTACAATACATATGCATATAATCTTTATTCAAAATAACTTAGTAAATTTGCCCCATACTTGAATAAAATATTGTCCCCCAAGGAAAATAGTCTAAAAGAGAGGCACAAAACCTTCTATTATCAAATTTTATAGTATATTATCAAATATCATGTTATTATTGTTGTGTTAGAGTTCTTTATAATTGGTTAGCTCTTTACAACTTTGTTAACTATTATACTATTGGATATTTGGAACTGAGGATAAATATTATTGTAATGTTAATATTATTTGTCCTCGGTCCCAATTATTTAATAATATATATATATATATATATATATATATATATATATATATATATATATATATATATATATATATATATATATATAACAAAGTCTTTTGACACTCTCAATTGTAGATTCCTTTTGAAGGTCTTAAAAAATACGGGGTTCAATTATCCTTAATTCATTAAGATATATGTCTTGATTAATGGTAAAAAAACATGGATTCTTTTCTCGTAACAAAGCGGTAAGAAGGGTAGACCTTCCATCTCCCTTGATATTTTGTCTTGTCAAGATGTTATTATTGTAAAAATTGAAATCCCATAGAAACTAGATCACATCTTCTAGTAATCATAAATATTAATTCTACAAAATAATAATCTGTTAAATAAATTTGAGACATGTAAATACACTATCTTTAAAGATTTATCCGCCTCGTAAGCGCAAATCCCTCAAGATTCAATAGGTTCTTCCCATATTTCTTAATATAAAGCTGAGATATTTGAACAACAAGAGATAATCTTTGAGATGACAGAAACATGTAACTATGAACCAAAGGAACAAAGAAGAAAAATAAATATAAAAAAATTATGTGTTCACCGTTTTCTCCTCAGTCCAAAAGTAGGAGAGTCGTTTATATAAAAAAGAGAAATAAATAAGTTTAATGACTTTGACTAAGTCAAATCAATATTAGAATAAAATAATTATGAACCAAATTAAATATTGTTATAAATTATTAATTAAATAACAACAACCACAATAATAATAATAATAATAATAATAATAATAATAATAATAATAATAATAATAATAATAATAATTTCCTTAAAAATAGTTGTCACTTAAAAATTAAAAGAAAACTTATTTAAAACTTTTGAAATATAATAAAAATTTACAAGAGTTTTTAGCAAAGGATTATCCAAGCTAGTGGTGGAAGGAAAGCTTGTTTAGATCAAAGGAACATGAAGTTGTTATATGCATTCTCACATGTTGTATGTATACGATATCACTATCGTCTTCATAATAAAAACCAACATTACCTATCTAATGTAACTTTTCTCTTCACGCATAGAGACTTTGGGTCAGGAGATCAATCCTCTCATGTCTACCATTTATTCAGGAGCTATCTCTCATCACAAATTAAATCAGGTTCCTCATATGCTTGGATTTAAGATTAACATTTTCCTTTCATCTACTAAGAAATTTCATTTTTTAAAGGTAAACCAAAGGCTAGATACTTGCTAATTTTAGTGGATATAGTCAAGCATAAGTTATAATCTTGAAAGTATTATTCACTTTCAATTTTTGGGAGAATACCACAACTAGAATCTAAAATACGAAATTCTCGTCAATGTGCTTTTTACAAGGAGTTACACTACTACGGAAAACCCCTTTTATAACAGTTAGATAAGGGGTACTATCATGTGTGTCATACTGTTGTTAAGTATGATGTGGTTGTAAGTTCATTGTTTCCATCACAGTCTAGAAATAGTTATTGTAAGGTAGGGTGTGCGCCACAATCACAATGGTTATGCTTATAAATCATTGTGATATATACACGTTGGTATTGGATTCGTAACCCAACATCAACAACAAAATTAAAACATAAATTACTTTTGATCACTGTTACAATAGATAACCGTTTTAAAAAGCACCAAGAATTTATTATAGGCAAAATACCCTTTTTGGTTCCTTAACTATACCTCAGGGTACATTTTGGTCCCTTATCTCTAAAAAGTGTCAAAGTTGTCCCTTAGTTGTCCAAAAATGACCACGTTTATCCTTTCCGTCATCCACGTTAGTCAAAGTCAAATGAAGGGTGTACGTGGCGTACATGTGCCTGACACGTCTTAATTTATTATAATATGTTGATTATATTAGTTGGGCACGTATTAACGTATTGAAATAAAAAAATGGAGTAAATCTGAGCCATTGTTGCTTGAAGTGTTTTCTGCAAACGAAGAGAAAATCCATTGTTCTTCGCTGAGAGGTGAAATTGAAGAGGAAATTCGTTGAGAGGTAAGTTTATTCTGAAATCCATTGTTCTTCGCTTGTATCTAGGGTTTATTCTCCCTTCAATTTTTCTGAAATATTTGTTCTTCTCGTGTATCTAGGGTTTCTAGGGCATAGTATGAAATGGAAGAAATTCTGAATATTACGATCCACCATAGTGGTTATTTTGTTAGTGACGACCTGATTGTGTACGAAGGGGGTGAGATTGCTGATTTGAGAGTAGATGCTGATAAGTGGGGATTTTTTGAGTTGATAGGTGCGATTAAGGAACTAGGGTATGCAGAGATAGAGAAGATATATTACAAGGATCCAACAGTTGGGATGAATTTGTTGTATGATGATAGAGGGGCCTTAGAGATAACTGATCTATATAGGGTCCATCTCAGTGTTGAAGTCTTTATTCAACACACATCGTCCCATCTTGATTTTGTAGATGAGAATGAAGTTGTGCTAGATGAGATTCCACTTAACGTGATAGTAGATGAGATTGATGAGTTGTTGAAGGAAACAAAGGTAGTTGTAGATGATGTTAGGATGAATGATGTAAGTGTAGGTGATGATAGGGTGAATGATGTAAGGGTTGATGATAATGTGAATGATGTAAGTTTATGACAATGTGAATGATGTAAGGGCTTATGACAATGTGAATGATGTAAGGCCTGATGTTAGGATGAATGATGTAATGGCTGATGATGATGATATTGGACAAAGGGCTAGTGAGGTTGATGATGACGTGAGACTTACTGATTCTGATGATAGTTCTGAGGATAGTATCTTCAATTATGATAGTGCAATGGAGGTAGTATTTGATGATGATTCTGATGAATATGATACTGAACTTGAAGAGGAAGAGGGTAACTTAGATGACTGTGAAGGAGTAGCTGATGAACAAGTAAACAACAAAAATGGTAAGGACAAGTGTGATGATAGTAAATGAAGTGATAATGAAAGTGAGGAACTTGGAAGTGATTGTGAAAGTGATGATAGAAGTAGAGTTAGGAGAAGGAAGTATCCCATATTCAAGATATGACCAATTACAAATGGGAAGTGAGAACTTATTTCAGTACAAATGAAGATTTCAAGGAAGCAATTACCACTTATGCAATCCAAAATGGTAGAGGTTTAAGGTTTATTAAAAATGACAAGGTAAGGATTAGGGTTAGGTGTAAGGCTGGATGTGCATGGGAAGCTTACTGTGCTAAATTGAAAGATGAGGATTAAGTCCTTGGTTAAGGCAAAATCATCCTTAAGGGGGTGGGCAGGATTAACCTTGTTAAGGTGAACTTGGATAAATATTTTGTGTCCTTTGCTCTTCATAGTCTTTAATGCTTTCATCATTTGAGTGATCATAATTTAAAAAGGGGAATGTTTTCTATAAATCCAATTCAATCCCCCTTTCTTGTGTTTTCTCTACCTTCAAATCTCTCCAAGACGTCTAGAATATTAGCTACAATATTGGTTCCCCTTTGTACCAATAAATTTATGTTTGCCTTTAATAAACAAGTTTGATGTTGTGTTTTTTAAGATTTACAAAATTGCAATGTTAGTATTGAATAAATGAACCAAAAGCACCATCATATAGAACTTGATCATCAGAAATGTGACTTGTGAATAATGAGTGAAAGAGGGAAACAAAATCAACAAGCTTGTACTTAATATCCAGATATCTCATCTAGTAAGGTTTGAGTCAAATACTTCTATTTTTTATCAATTCTTTCTTTGAGTGTGTCCATGTTTTACTGTTTTATCGGGTATGAAATGTTTCTGATTTAATTTGTCTAGTTTGATTTACACACACCGAGGTCGTTTCTTATTTAAACTCTGAGCCTTTTAATTCAACCTGTAATATTATGAATATCCTTTACTAACCATTTTGAACTTGGCCTTTTGTTTCGGTGACATAACCACATTTATTAGTCAAATGACTTGAAAGATTAAATCTCTCCACTATGCCTTTGGAGTTAGGTAAAAATAATATTTTTCATGTCATAGGCAAAAGACAAGTTTGAGGTTGCTCTTGGAAGTAAGCAAAGTTTAAGTTTAGAGTTAGTGCATTAGAGATAGTGATAAAAAAAAATTCAAAATCTTGAGAAAAAATCAAGAAAATGAACTCTTAATAACTTTTAGGGGTGTAATCGGGTCGATTAAAAAAAGGCATGAACCGATGATATCTCCATCGTTTTGATTTGATTTGGTTTTTATTTTTTTTTTAAAATGAAACTGGACCAAACTAACTGGTTTTGTTTGGTAAGGTGGATCAGTTTATAATGTGTTTTTCAAACATTATATTCTCCGATGTATTCTCTACTATCATGTTTTTTGGTGTGTTTTATGCTATTATTTTTCAAAATAATACAATTCATGTAATTTATTTCATGCTTTATTTTTCAAACAAATTACAAGTTGCTCTTAATCCATACGAAATAGTGATATGATTTCCATTGCATCATGAAATAAGTTCACTATCAAATATAAAAGTTGACACTTGATATTTTCAACCTACATTGCATCATATGAAATAAGTTCACTATCAAATATAAAAGTTGACACTTGACATTAGAAGGTTGGAGAGAAATTTTAAAACTTAACAAATAGAATACAACAAAAAATACATCAATTATAATGTTCAGGGTCGGCCCAAGTGTAAGGCGGGCTAGGCCCTCGGGCCTCAAAAAATATTTTTTTCTTAAAGATATTTTAGGTCTCCAAAATTAAAATTAAGTATTTTTTTTAGCAAAATAAAATCTATGTATGAGTGTTTGTTTGGCTCAGTTGGTAAATAAATGACCTTTTATTTAAAAGGTCTTGGGTTCAAATTTGATCTACAAAATAAAACTTTTTTTTATCTCAAACAGAAGACGATCATAACATATAAGAATGACGGTAATGAAAGCGAGTTTTTCTAGTTTTTACTTTCTAGTTTTTGGAGTTTGGTTATATATGAGTGTTTTGTTGAAAGGAAAGATATAAAATTGGGACTTAATGATAGGTGAAATAAAAAATCTAACGCATAAATATTTTTTTCTAGTTTTTACTTTCTAGTTTTTGGAGTTTAATTATATATGAGTGTTTTGTTGAAAGGAAAGATATAAAATTGGGACTTAATGATAGGTGAAATAAAAAATCTAACGCATAAATATTTTCATTGGTTTGTCTGTCCCTAAAATCTAAAACCAAAAACCAAATCAAATAACATTAATTTTTATTGGTTTGTTCAGTTTTAGAACCGAACTATAAATAATCGATTTTATTTCGATTTGATTTGGTTTATCGATTCAATTGATTTTTTCTAATACACTTGCACAGCTAATAATTTGGTCATAAAGACCTTTGACATTGATCCTCTTCCGTCATAATTGCGCTTCCATGGCAAAAGTAAATGCTAATGAGATATCATGCAAACGAAGCTCTTAACTCTTCCTTTATCTCTTAATTTTAACCCTTTCTTTTCTTTCTAATCAAGCTTTTGCTTTTGAAGTATGGAGCTGCACTTCGACGAAAGTGCTTTTGATAATGTACAAAGTAGGAAAGTTTGAGGTACAGACATGTCCCCTCAATATTTGGTCACATAGCATGCAACACAACTACTGTTTTATATTTGCCTTAACTCCCCGCAATAAGATAAGAATCTCTCCATTTATATCAGATGTTTTATAAGAGTCTCTCCATTAAGACCAATCGCGGTGCCAGGAATTTTAGACCTGGGCAAAAATTTCACCGTCCCCTGGGAGTGTATATACTCCTATTTTTATCTCTGATTTTACTAATGTTGTTTCTGATTTTACTAATTTTGTCTTTGATTTTGTCTAAAAATCAACTATTAAGTTAGGGAAAATATAAAGAAATTAGGAGTTGAGCCCGGGCCTGGGCTATAGAACCGCCACGAATTAAGACCCCACCATTATCATCAAGTTAAAAATGGTCAAAAGTTCAATAAAACTCATTATACAACAAAATTGAGCAATGTACTTTGCAAACAGAATGTCTGCAACATTAAGGTCAACAGGAGACAGTTAAATCATAACATGATTGAAAAAAAAAAACATGGCATCATGAAATGCTATATCATATATGTGCTCAATTGAGATTCTATTCTTTGAAAAAGGAAAACGGAATTGCCATAAAATGTACACGCACTCCGGTTGGTAAGTAGTCCACTCATCTCCTGCAAGGACGCAAGTTCAACTTTTACTACCGAACGTTTCAACTTCATTGATAGATAATCTGTAAGTACCTATTGATTTGGAGCGGCCTTGATCCCGATGACTGAGAATCTATTATGACTGCGGCTGTTATTGCTGCTGGTCATCTATCTGTAGCTGTTGATCGGATTGTTGAGATTGCAGTGGTTGGTCACTTTGCCAAACCCAAACAATATCCTGAAGCGCAGGCCTAATATCCTCTTTCAATATTTTCTGATATTCCAATGTATCCCCGTTTGATTTTTTCACCTCGACTAAATGGAAATTCGGAGTAACCTCGAATATCTCGGTATCAATCGATAAAACCCCTTTCCTACCTTCATTCAATCCCTCCAATTTCAACAAACCCGCAGCTTTTTTCTGAATTTTCATCCCCAGTTGCTTAGCAATGTCTCCCATCTTCGAGATGATGACTGATGCAGGTAGTTTCGAACTAAACCTTGCTTCTTTTTTCTGAACATCGTCTTTAAAGAATCTAGAAAGGTCAAAACCAACCGAAAGGGAAATGATATCAAATGCATTTATACTGGTTGGCACAAACGGCTCTTCCTTTGCTTCTTCTGCTTCCGGACCGATGTTTTCATCGCTTTGACCAGACAAAACTGTAGTGGAAGAAGAAGCAGAAAGAGTGCTGTTTTTCACTTGTGGTTTTTTGTTTCTGGCATTCGGTTCATTTTTAAACCAAGAATGTTCTTTAATCCCCGCTATGGAAATCCTAGTATTGGGTTTCGGATTCAATATATCGTCTAATAGCTTGCAAACTTCAGGCCGAAACCAACTAGGATATTTTAATTCTGCTCTGCCTATCTTCCTATACATTTCAATCAAATTTGAGTCATGAAAAGGGAGATAACCAGCCAATAAAACAAACAGAACTATTCCACAAGACCAAATATCGGCTTTTGCACCGTCATACCCTTTTCTCTTGATGACTTCCGGAGCAACATAGGCCGGAGTGCCACAAGGCGTACGAAGCATACTATCCTCTTGATTTGACTCCACAAGAGCACTTAACCCGAAATCAGAAACCTTTAGATTCCCATTTTCATCCAACAGAATATTTTCAGGCTTAATATCTCGATGATACACGCCTCTACTATGACAAAAATCAACTGCATTGATCAACTGCTTAAAATACTTGTGTGCAACTTCTTCTTTGAGTTTACCTTTCGAAACCTTGTTGAAAAGCTCACCACCTTTAGCATACTCCATAACAAAGTAAATCTTAGTCTTGGTCCCCATAACCTCAAAAAGCTGTATAATATTGGGATGTCTAGCCAATTTCATAACCGATATCTCACGCTTGATTCGATCAACTAAACCAGTCTTCACAACCTTATTTTTCTCTATCGCTTTAATCGCGACACTCTGGTTAGTCACCTTACTCCGCGCATAGTAAACCTTCCCAAATGTCCCCTGACCAAGCAACCTTCCCAACTCGTATCGTTCCATTAACACATTCGGTTCCATATCACTCTCCATTGCTAAACCCTAAACCAGTATAATATTTTACACTAACTTCTAATCCCACTTAAAATTCTATACCATTTATTACAATCTAGTGCATATATCTATCTATTTACATATACATATAAGAAAAGCATGTGTGATGTAACGAGATTCGATTTCAACCGTCTTCGCATCGATCACGGATCAACAGAACAGGCATTCTGAAAAAACTTGTGTGCCAATTGTGCATCAAGGAATAGGTAATGTAAATTTGTGATTCAGTCTTTTCAATCATCAAATGAAACACTGAGAACAAGTATAACACCTTATAGATTTCATACACATAGATAGAACCAAGAACATGCATCTTTTAGGCATGTCCAGAAGTGTTTCTTAAAGCAATATATTTACTTGAATTTTCAGCAGAAATAATCTGAAAAATAATAAAGAAAAAAAACACTTCAAAACTTCAATAAAAATCATATCAAGTTGATGAACATGAATCAGAATTGAGCTTAATCAAATCAAGAACTCTAATAATGATCAAGAAGAATAAGGAACACATGCAAAAGATGAAACTGTAAATTGAAGTGGAAGAAAAGAAATAGTGATAATAAGGTAACCTTAAGAATTTGGGGATGAACCGATTTGTAGCAACAATGGAAAATGAAGAAACGCATAGAAATGTGTGTATGATGAAGAGAAAGATTTTGACCAAGGATTAAGAAACCGAATGGAATGATTGGTTAATTAAAAAAAGAAGCTACTTGAGACATTAAAGTATGTTACTAACTTTTATTTTTCTTAGAAAAAAGTGACAAAACAAGAATACAATAAATTCAAATATAAATAATAATATCCAACTTAATAACATAATTGAATCAAATAGTAACTACTTATTAAGCACATTTATTGCTTCTTATTTTTGTTCTTTTATTAAATAGTTTGGTGCTTGAAATTTATTTTATTTTTTAAATGTAAATTTTATTATTTTTTAATAAAAATATAATAAATTTATTATTTTCTCTTATACGTATATAATTCTTATTATTTTCACTATAAATATATTTAAATATATTTATTATTGAAAAATAGTAAAAGATCCATAATTATATATAAGTTTTCTTTTGTGTTATTATTATTATTATATTATAATATATTTTTGGATAAGTATATTTATTTGATTGTGGAAGTGTGTGTGGGTCCTACCCTTGTTCCAAATACAGTACTAGTACTTGCTTAGCGTGTTGGGCGGATTTGCAATGGCTAAATGATAAAAAAAAATTTACCTACATTTTACACCCATATTATATTTTGAATTCATATTCAATAGGATTACTAATTTTGTAAACAAAAAAATAAAAGATTTCTAATTTTGTATTGTTTCAAAGTACACATGGGCGGGTTTCAAGAAATTCAAGGAGAGTTTCTTTTTGGTTTGTTTATATACATCTTCAATAAAGTTAAGAAATGATAGTACTGCGGTACTGCCGTAAACCAAAATTAACTTCACTTATATTTTGTACATGTGTTTTCTAATGAGAGAAAAAGATTTTAAAATAATAAAACAATAGTTATGTTTTGTTAAGAGTATTCTATCATGAACAATATATATATATAGTAATATATAGTTGAACATAAGTAGAGTATTCAAAATCAAATCAACTAAATAGAAAATCGCAAATTAAATCAAATTGAAATTGTAAAAAATCGCATTTGATTCAGATTTGTTTGAGTCATCTTTTGATAAAATCGCATGGTTCGATAAAGTTTGTATTTTGTATTTTGCAAACCGAACCAAACCGAATCAAACCGCATAATATTACAACTTAAATTTTACTTAACTCACATCACATCCAAAGCTAAACATATTATACTTTAGCCTTATGATTACGAATAGTGTTCTCATTCTTACACTTATTATTTCAGCTTCAATCTTCTCAAATCTCCCATAACATTATTGTGCTATCTTTGCCACATACATCTTACATCTTCTTCTATAATATCTATTTTCTTATATTCTTTCTTTTCCACCTTATTTTTATGCAAATATTCTCTCTTTAATTTCATTTTTATCGCACATCTTCTTCTATAATCTTTCATCTCATATGTTCTTTCTTTTTCATATTCATTTCTTTTTCATATTCATTGATATCTCGTCTCTTCGTCTTTTTTTATTTATTATAATATTTTTGATGTTGTTTTATATATTATTTTATATTTATTATTCCATTTTTGTCTAATCTAATTTATACATATTAAATAGGAAATTGTTGTCCAAATATGATAAATTTTATTGTTATTTGGTAGTGTATAATGAGTAAATACGAAGTTATGTTGTCATCTATTACTGTATGTATGATTTAATAAAATATTTATAAAAAACCGAACCAACAGAACCAAATCAAACCGCAGTAGTTTGGTTTGATTTGTTTCTAAAAGTCAATCGAACCAAACCAAACTGGTCAACCGAACCAAACCAAACTGCACATATTTTTCTCTTGCTGTTCAGATGATTTTTTTGTCAAAACCGCTCAAACCGCACTGCGAACACTCCTACTTATAAGTAAATTAATATATTAATCAATATTTTAGAATATGATGTAACATAAGTGAAGACAATTTTCACTCTAGATTTTATAGGATTGAGTAAATTCAAATTCAACCACATTTTAATAAACAATACCCATAAATTATATGTTACTAATAATAATGTTGAAGAGAGAAGAAATAATACTCCAAAAAATAAGCATAATGATGAAATCTCATTGTTTTGTTATCTGCTGATTGAACGACACGTGAGAAATAAAAACAAAAAAAAAATGACTTTCTTAAATCTTACACACCTCCTAACAAATTATAAATAAATTTGATTTTTTTTTATTACAACACAATAAATGTTAAAAAAAATAACTCTATAAACTATCTTATCAATCCTTTAAAAACAAACTCTAACAAAACAATCCAAAAAAACAAGTTAAAATTATAGAGTCCCCTTAAGCCAGCTCGGTCAATAAATGTAAGGACACGGATTGAACCAGCGACATCCCAATTATTTACCTTCAGACAATAAAAAGTTAAAACTAGGGAGAAAAAATCAATTTCTTTAAAATCAATGAAATCGCATTAGATTCTGTCCGATTTTAGAGAGTTCAATTTTACATGTGGTTATTTAACTCGAAATACATACCTAAACCCTAAACCTAGACTTTTCCTGTTGTTCCCTTTATGATGAATAAAGTGATGATCATCACAAAAAGCATATTTGGTTCACTCAACAAGATTCTTCAAATTTTATGAATGTGATTGTTGTCTGTTGATCCCAGATCAAATATCCGCGCGTTTCCATAAATATTTACACTCAATTTACTGTCAGTAAAAACATATAACATTGTCAGTGTAATACCGTTGAGATCAATGATCATATAAACTAAATTGAATAAACACTTACCTCTGATACATGTCATACTCCGTAAAGCGGAAGAAAGGTTTTGACAAAGGAGTATGCAAGCGCACCCGTGAAAACATAACTATCCGCTCTGTCGAGTACTCCACCTGCATTAGGTGAAATCAATAAAATGTGTTTATAATCTTCAAATATTTTTGATGGAGAACAAAATGAGGTGAAATTGAACATGTGCGGTTCACATCTTTAACGAAAAGATAACAATCCTTAAACATACAAAGTACAGCTGTAATTACAGATTGATCAAAAGCGAACAATCTAGAGATGAATAAAATAGAAGGATCTTCATATATTTCTTTTAATTCACTTGTAAACTTTCTTCTTATAATCAAGGAAAATAAATTATGCATCTCTTGCGTAAATATTACTAAGTGGTAAAGAATAATTACCATGTCCAGGTATTAAGGAGCCAGAGTCTTTCACCCCAGCATCGCGTTTGATCATTGATTCTGTGAGATCGCCAAAAACTGACCCAAGGAAAGTCAGAATGCCAAGTGCGATTGCGCTGACAAAATCCAGGAAAAACTACAAGTTAATACAAGTGTTTAACTGTTCATAGGGTATATATATAACAGAACAACGTTAACTTCAAGGACCGGTAAGTGTACCTTAATGGTGTTGCTGGCCATCTGAATACTTTCGAAAGGACAAGGGAAGTAGCTATACAACCACAAAATCCTACAATAGTACCCTCCCATGTCTTCTTTGGACTTATTCTAGTAAGTGGCGTTCTACCAAATGCCTGCATGAAGATACAAAAAGAAATTTCACGCTTGAAGACTAGATTTATTAAGCATGCATTTTTTAAGATCAATAACAAAGCCAGCTATCTGAATGTGAAATCAAAGAAAACTGATAATGAATGTCATGAAAAATTCATAAGAACCAGTTAAGACCGACTTTACAGCCACAAAACAATACTTTTGTGAAGGACAAAATAAAGTTATTTTTGCGATCTAATTACCTTGCCACCAATGAATGCAAATGTATCGGCTGCAATAATGCTGCTTATGGAAATCAAAGTTGCCACAAGACCTACTGTCCAATGAGCTTGACCACCAAGAAGCAAAGGCCATGATGTTCCTAAACCTAAAAAACAATAATCTATTAAGGACATATAATTTGTAACTCAAGCCACATACTAAAAGGTAAAACAGAGTTTAAAAAGACACTCCATAAAAGATGCAGAAGTTAGCAAATATCTAGTAGCACAATATTATTGGGGGGAAAACGAACCCTACTATAATAATTCAAGCGGGAGAGATATAACAATCTGAGTATTGTATGGTAAAAAATTAGTTAAAGATGCTACAGATAGTTTACTGATTAATGACAATTTTATGAAAATATTCGGAAGCTAAGATCAGTGTCTAAAACTACTATTTCTACAAAGATATACACAAATAATGAAATGTAGAGCCGGTGAGATTGGTAACTTTTTATTAACGATAGAGAAATACTTACTTGTGTTCAAGGCCGGAGCTGCCAACCCACATCGAAGCTTAACCCAAAAACTTGGAAGATATCCACAATAAAATAGCCCAAAGATGGCACTGCTTAGCTGTGCAAAACGGGCATTTCCTCTTTGCACGAGTAATGTCATGGCCAAAACAAAAGCAGCAGAAGTCACAGAAACATCAATGTGACCACGATACCTGTCATGAATCGGAAATAGATACTAATAAATCAGCAAGCAACAGCAATCAGTCAGTGTTCCATGCGTGAAGAAATGGTATAAGTCTTTAAGATGCTCTCTACACAAGCTTTCTCAAGATACAGATAAAAGCAAAGAAAGAGTAAGGTACTGTAACTAATCTTACATGACATATAGTGGCATTAAGGCACAAATGACAGAGCAGACTCGTGACACGTATAGCGGAGGAGGTGTCATTCCTTCGGTAATTCCTTGACTTCGAATCAATTCAAAATACTCACGTGAGCCAGCAAAGACAGCTGCGGCCATGGCTGCCGCAAAAACCCATCCTCCGGCCAAAATAATACCGCCGGCAGAAATCCCAATGCCAAGTCCAAAAACAACTCTGTTCTTAAGCTGACTACCCTGTTGTTTAGATTTCAAGAGCAAATCCTCCTACAACAGAAAATAAATGATCCCATAGAACACAAATTCATTAAAATTCACAATACAGAACCAAATGAAAGGGCGCCTAATATATATAGTTTCTTGAATTGAATGGTCAGCAAGTAGTTACCGTATGGGCATTGAGTGGAGAAAGCCGGTCCGGTTCAGGTTGATGGGCGGAGGAAACGATGAACCGCTGCCGAAGCGGTTGGCGAGTGAACCGGAGGAGAATTTGAGATTGGGAGGAGAATGGGCGGTAATTGGGAATGAGCGAGACCGAGTTGGTCAGTGCCAGTTGAGTCATCACAGCGAGTGAATGGAAAGTAAATTTGTTTTTCTTTATTCACTAAATAAAATGTACAAGTTAATCCTACACAATTTTGTCTCTACTGTATTGCCAAATTAGTATGCTTTGTATATATCGATTAAATAAAAGTATGCTTTATATACCAGTCATCAAATTCAAATCATGTAAAATTAAACTTTAAAAATTGTAATAATTTAATATTTTAGATTTTAGATATGTTTAGATATTTTTTTAAAAAATAGCTTTAATCTATTTTTTAAATTCTTTAGAAACAAATGCGCGAAATATTTTTTAAAAATATATGATTTACATCAATTAATTTTATAATAATATAAATTCTTAATTTTTTTTTGTTTTTTCAGATTGATTGTGATTGTTATAAATGATATTTTATATTTATATTAGTTTCCGTAATAATAATGATATAAAAAAATAAATTAATATGGTTGGTTCGGATAGACAAACTTACGGTTAAATTTTTTGAAATTTAATATCTGAATGGTTAATATTAAATTTTATTGATTTAATTTGATTTTTTCCAAATTAAAAAAATATCAAATCACCGACAACAGGTTAATATTAAATTTGGAACTGGTTTTCCGAAGAAGAAAGAACAAGACGTTGGAATGGTATCCCAAGGGAGACCCAGGAAAAATGTCAATCACCGACAACAGGTAGCCGATGTCGCACCAGTTGTTAGTACAACTTCAAACATGGGAATTACCCCACAACTTCAACAGAATTAGCAACCTCGGCAACAGGCTCAGCCATTCAACAACAATCAAAATCGTGCTCCTAGAAATTTGCAGTTTGATTTAATTCCGATGTCTTACACGGAATTATATCATGCCTTGGTTGAGAGGAATCTTGTTCAAACACGAGCACCACCTCCAATACCCGATAAATTACCTTGGTGATACAAAGCTGATGTGTATTGACCTTTTCATCAAGGGGCACCTGGTCACGATCTCGAGCATTGTATAGCCTTGAAAGATGAAGTTCAAAGACTGGTTAGGCTAACCTTCTTTCTTTCAGAAATACGAATCCAAATGTGCAAATGAATTTGCTGCCTAATCATGGAGGGCACGTCGTGAACTTAATAGCTAGATATCCAGAACGATATCAAGTCACCAACATAAACTTGGTAAGAGCAGATCTAGTACAGTTGCACGCCATATTCTGCATAATGGGTGGTTTTGCTCAACATTACTACAAATCTTGTAGAATTTATTCTGAAGACTCTCGTGGATGTTCTACTATAAAAGCAGATCTTCAACAGTTAATTGACATTGGCGACAATCAAATTTTCAGAGATAGAAATGATAATAATGTAAATATGATAGGGTGTTATCCGCATGAGCTTTTAGTCTCAGATATCAACTCGGTAACTCCTGAAGTAAATGCTATCATTCCATATTTCAATATGTCTGAACGCATAAAGGTCAAATATAACAATCCAAGGGTGACGAAGGGTGCCCAGGTCGAAGTATTTCGAAGACTAATAGCTATGATGAATGTAGATAGCTTAGACACAATGAATTAGCTGGTGTGTTGAATATAATTCCTTGTGTCAAAAAATATTTGATTAGATTTGATTTAGGAGTGTGGAAACAATTTGTTACACACATATTTGATTTTAGATTTAGATAGATTTGATTTAAATCTAAAATAGAATATATTTGATTTGGCTTAGGGAGCAAGCTAACCTAAATCTATAAATAGAGGGAGTAACCCCTATTTTTGTAATTCAATTCATTCACATAATTTTGTAGTTGCAAAGTGAATAAGAAGTTTTCCACAGTTTGTGGGTAGAGAGTTACTCTGCAGAAAATAATTCTTTCTTCTTCTTTTTTCTTTAATTGTTCATTGTCATTGTGTGGTGGTATCAATCTTGTTCATCAAGATTGGTAGAAATTTATTATAGATATTTGGTGGATTTCCAACAAATTGTTTTCGCCTAATTAATGACGGGAGAACTCATAAATTCATGTTGTATTTGTTGCAAATTAGACGAAAAGATTAACATAATATTATTTTGAAGAGTTAGACTAAGATAATAACGAGGTTGGTCTTTTTGATTTCTTAACTCTTCAATACGTATTAGATATTTCCATACGTATTAGATATTTCCATCTAATTAATGAAGGAAGAACTTATAAATCCGCGTTAAATTTGTTGCTTAATAGACGAAAAGATAAACATTTATTTTGAAGAGTTAAGAGACTTATGTATAAAAAAAAACTAGTTAGAGACTCGTGCTTCACGGGTGAATTTATTTTAATATTGACGAAATGATTTTTTTGATATACATATGAAAAATTCATATTTATTGAAATAGTACAAAGAAAAATTATGAAATCATAATATTACAACAAATAATATAATTATACAAAATATAATGGTAAATTTGACAAATGATGTATTTAGATACACATGTGAATTTAAATTGAATTACGTAATGTTAAAATAAACTTAATGTATTAAGTAATTTTTATGAAAAAAAATGGTGACATGGAGAAAGAAAAAAATTAACATTTGAAAATAATAGTAAAATAGTGTCCCGTAAGATAAAAAATAATTGTGTGAATGATATGTAGTATTATTCAATTTCATAAAATATATTTTTAATTTTATTAAATTTAAATAATAGATTAATTAGTATTTAATGAGAAAGTACAATAAAAAATTATGAAATAAAAATATTACAACAAATAATATAATTATACAAAATATAATAGTAAACTTGACAAATGATGTATTTAGATACACATGTGAATTTAAACTGAATTACGTAATGTTAAAATAAACTGAATGTAATAAGTAATTTTAAAAAAAGCTTGTGACATGGAGAAAGAAAAAAATTAACATTTAAAATAATAGTAATAATTTGATAGTGACTTGTAAGATAAAAAGTTAGTTGTATGAATGATATCTAGTATTATTCAATTTCATAAAATATATTTTTAAATTTATTAAAGTTAAATAATAGATTAATTAGTATTTAATGGGAAACTACAATTAAAAATTATGAAATTAAAATATTACAACAAATAATATGATTGTACAAAATATAATGATAAACTTGATAAATGATGTATTTAGATACACATGTGAATTTAAATTGAATTACGTAATGTTAAAATAAACTGAATGTATTAAGTAATTTAAAAAAAAAAAATTGTGACATGGTGAAAGAAAAAGAATTTACATTTGAAAATAATGGTAATAATTTGATAGTGACTCGTAAGATAAAAAGTTAGTTGTGTGAATGATATATAGTATTATTCAATTTCATAAAATATATTTTTAATTTTATTAAAGTTAAATAATATATTAATTATTATTTTCAGTGATAATAAACAAATAGAAAAAATAAAATATGTCCTAAAATGTAAGTTTAAAATGAGATATTTAATTGTAAAAGAATCAATTATATTAAAATTCAAATGTATTAAATAATCATATAAAATGAAAAGAGAAGAAAGAGAAAAAAGAGAAAAAAGAGAAAATAGTATAAGATGGAAAAAAGAGTTTTTTAATTTCGATCAATGAGAAGTTGACAATTAGTGCATTAAATGAGAAAAATTGAAAAAGTTAAGAGTTATTTTTTTTTAGTTATTAAAATATCCAAAGTGTAGTGCAAATTTTTTTAAAAAAAATGGTAACTTAGGTAGTTTAGACAATTTCTTAATATATGTTAGATAGTAGATTAATTAATGGACCAAAATAAATTCCAAAATTAACATTCGGACTTTAGATATAATAAACATTTTGTCTAACATTATCATTCTTTTTACCAAGCAGCAGCTTCCGGTTTAACAATTGCTTGATTTTGTTTTTAAGTATCCAGTTTTAAATTGAAGTATCTCTTATATACTCTCATCTAAACACATCCTTTAGTTTTTGTTGATTCAGGAAAAGTAACAAAACACAAAAGCACTTAAAAGCACTTGCACATATTATGAGAAGCTAACTTCTGGACCTTATCTCTACAGAAATTACTCAGGGAGGAAACAAAACAATATAAAAGATATATAGTAAACTGAAAGTCCTGCAATTCAGACAACAACTTTTGTTTTTGCTGCAATGAGCATTCAGCAGAGGAGAAAGGTGAGGATAGAATTAACTGAGTGCACTTGCAACATGTCAATAAGATATTTAGGATGTTAATCAACTTATCTACTTGTATATTCCATAACCAAGAACTTCTAGTCTTACGATTTGATTATTATGCTGCAATGATGATAGACACTCCATAAATTAGGAGACAACAGCAAAGTTTATTCATAACAATGCCGAGTAACAATCATCACAAATGTCATGAAAATTATTCATTAGAACACCAAGCAAATGAAAAATTGGCTTAACAGTTACACCAATAAACACACTTGTTTGATAAGCAACTTAAATATTGATGATTACCGCCAAAATCAAAGGTTTACTAAGCATACAACAAACAAACCGAATAAATAAAACACTCTTCAAAGAATATTCATGTCGTAAATCCAATCACGCTATTCGTACCAGCACCTTATTCTTTTTTCCTGCAGATAAAAGAAGAACTTTACCATCCACTATATCGGCTTCCTCAATCCTCTTATTTTCGCTATCTACTCTGCTATTATTCAAGTATAGACCTCCTTGCTTTAACAATCGACGCACCGCAGATTTGCTTTCGAACAAACCAGACGAAACCGAAAGATCAACCAAAGACTGATTCAAAACCTCGTCATAAGCTAAAGAGCAAGACGGAACATCCTCCGCGATCCCCTCGATAGTTTTCCAATCCAACTTTGTCTCAGATCCTGGCTTCAATGCTTCAGTTGCTCTAAGAGCTTCTCTCAAACCATCTTCACCGTGAACAAATCGGGTAACTTCTTCGGCAAGCCTCCGCTGAGCAGTATTTGGCACGTATCCAGGTTTCTTCGTCTCTTCCTCCAACTTAACTATCTCATCAATATCCAAAAAGGTAAGAATTTTCAAAAACCTAATAACATCAGCGTCCGGAACAGAGAAAAAATACTGATAAAACTTATACGGAGACAACAAAGACGGAGACAGCCAAATTGCACCGTCCTCAGATTTACCGAACTTTGTACCATCACTTTTCAACAGAAGAGGAAATGTCAAACCATAAGTAGCAGTAGCACCTTCCACCTGCAATATCTTTCTAATCAACTCAGTTCCAGCAGTTATATTGCCCCATTGATCACTACCCCCAATCTGAACATTAACACCCTCATTTTGAAACAAATGCAAGAAATCATAACCCTGCAATAACTGATATGTAAACTCGGTATAACTCATTCCTTGTTCAGATTCTAATCTCTTCTTAACACTCTCCTTAGCAATCATTGAACCTACTCTAGCATACTTCCCAACCCTTTTCAGAAAATCCAACAAACTAAACTCTTTCCACCAATCATAATTATTCAAAACCACAACAGAAGAAGCATTACCATTACCATTCACATCCGAATCTTCAAAGTTAGGATTTTTAGCACGACCCAAGATTATTCTAATGGTGTTTTCAATACCTGCAGTGTTCCTCTCCAGAGTTTCAACATCAAGCTCCGGTCTTTCAAGGCTTTTCCCAGATGGGTCACCTACCCGGGCGGTGGCACCTCCGATCAAAGCAACGACATTATGTCCCGAACGGCGGAACCAAGAGAGAACAATGAGACCCAATAGGTTGCCCAAGTGCAAGCTCTCGGCTGTAGGGTCGAACCCGCAGTAGACTTTGAGGGGTGCCTTGATGGTGTTCGATGAAATGCTTCTGAGAGCATCGTTTGTTATGGAGTCGAGTAAGCCTCTTTCTTCGAGGATTCCGATGACAGTTCGAGTAGTTTGAGGTTGTTGATGTTGGAGAGTGCAGGTTGTTCTTGTGAAACGGAGAGGGAGAGAAAATTGAAGAGGGGAAGAAGGGGATTTGAAGGGAAGGATGAAGAGCTTGGTGGAATGGGAGAAGAGAATGGACCTTGAAGCAAAATTTGTGGCCATAGTTAGGATGATGGTGATGGGGTTTGGGATGTGTGAACTGTGAAGCTAGTGCTCTGTTTTTTTTTTTTTTTTTGGATTCTAGGTTTCTTCGGATTTTAAAAGATTTTAAGCTTAATATTTTTAAAATTAAAATTAAAATTTTATAAAATTCAAATAAATACTATGATAGGTAAATTAGATAGTGGTTGAGATTCAAGTGAGAAAAAAATTCACACCTCTAATATCTTAAAGTTTTGGGAGGAAGTGAAAAATGGGTATATATGACACATTTAAGTTTGTCATCCAAAAGTCTGCATAAAATCAGGGCACAACAACGAACATAGTTGAAGATGTGAGCTTAAAATATTAACACGTCTCGTATTAAAAATGAGGGTGGGGCTAGAGAAACTCGCAAGTATTGCACCTTTTAAGCTTAAAAATACAAAATAATATGTTAATATTTGATCCCAAAAATGGGGCGGGGTGGGCCATACTGTTTTTCCACCCTTAGTTTTTAATGGAGATGTGGCGTCAAGGTCTCGTGAATTCATGAACATTTATCTCGTTGATAATTCTGATGTTTGGCTCCTTAGACTCTTCAACAAGTGGTATCAGAGTATGATTAGGTTTGATGGAATATCATAAGTGATATCCTAGTGTGGGTTCAGGCTAGTGATGTGGGAGACTCACACTCGTGGGAGAGACTATTGGGATTCAAGTGTGAGTGGTTAGGTTTCACATCAATTATAAATTGAGGAAATATTGGTTTTATAAGTGATAGAACCCATGACACATTGCATTATAATTTTGGTTGGATATGTGGTTTCAAATGTCTCTTGAATCTATGAACATTTAGCTCAATGACACTTTTGGCGCTTCGCTCCACGAACTCCCCAACAATTGGTATTTGAGCTTAATTAGGCTCGGTGGGAGGCAGAAGTTGGATCCTAGTATGGGTTTAATCTAGTGATGTGGATGACTCACACTTGTGAGAAAGATGGTTGGGATTTAAATATGAGTGGTTAAGAGTAACGCCCAAAATTTAATTAATTAGTTAATTAAATTATTAAAGGAATTATTTGTTGGAATTACATGAAGTTTGAGAATTAATCGGAGTAATTGGATTTATCGGTATTATTGTAAGAAGCGTGTTTGGATTATTAAAAAAATTAGTTGGGTTTAATAAGTTAAATTGGAGGAATAATATTAAGAATAATATTATTTATTTAGTTTGGCTTAATTGTTGTGTGAGAAATAACAAAGTTGGAAGTATGAATAATAGGCCCAATAGAATAATAATAATAATAATATTATTATTAGTTGGATTTAATTATAAGAGAAGAAATTAGGTTTAAATAAATAAGAGATATAAAAGGAGAAATATAAGGCTAATAGTTAGAATTATTGTTGGGGGTTGTACGTGGTAATTGGAAGAGGAGGAACAAGGTTTGAGAATTAGCCGCCGGGAGAAGATTGCAGACTGAAAAGTCAAATCGAAATGCGACCGAAAATTAAGAATTTGATCAGGGAGTTGAACTGCCATTGAATCCAGGTAAGGGTGGGGTTCTAACTCTCTAAACGGGTTTATGATGAATGGTATGTGGGATGGAATTATATGGAAGTATCTCTGTTTGTATAAATTGTGTATAGAATAAGTGCCTGATTTTGTAACGGTGATTTAATTGAGTATGGTGAACGAAGTGATTAGGAATTAATGTGGAGAAAGTATACCGATTGAGTCTAGAAGTTAATCGAAATAAGTTACGTAATGTATTATTAATAACATGTGTTGAAGAAATAAGGAAAGAGAAGAATTGAGACGGACGTCCTTGTTTTGCAAGGAATAAGAAAAGAAGGTACATGTGGTATATATATGGTGGGGACGGACGCCCTTTGGAGAAAAGGAAGGTGGAGGCGGGCGCCATCGGGACATGAAGGAGTGAGGCGGGCGCCTCCTAACAAGGGGAAGACAAGGGCGGGCGCCTCCTTTTGGTTGGAGGAAAGAGGGACGGTCGTCCTTTCTGCCAGGGCGGGGGCCACTCAAATAAATCTGTGTAAATTTTCTTGTTCCGGCAGTAGTTTTAATAATTAGCAGTATGTGACTAGAGATTGAGTTAACTAATACAGTCAATTAATTGCAGAGTGTTATACATCTATAATTAAAAGTAATAGTATTATTGATATAGCAGGGACTATCTAACATAATAGTATTTGGCCTACTAAATTTTAGCAGTATAGTAGTATAGCAGAAGGAAAATAGAAATAACCTTGTAATAGGATACCAGTTTGAGTGGTAGCAGGATAATTGTATTAATAACATAAAATAATAATTTAAAGTTTTAGTAGAATTAGAAATTTGGCAGGAGCAGTGGGTTTTGATAGCAGATTTTGGATAGTAGTGTAATTTAGACACTGGAGAAAGTATAATATCAGCAATATAATTAGATGACGATAAAATATTATTGGGTAGTAGAAAGAGGGCTTAAAAACAGTGCCGAATTAACCGGTTTAGTAAAATTAGACGGTAAAATTAGTTGCTCGGAATTAACCGAAAATTGTCGTGGTAGTTCGTGGTTGCTAATAGGTAATCGTGATTGGTTTGTTTTGTGAAATTATGTTGAGTACGTCGTGTTGTGATTTTCTTTGTGAATTATTAGTGATGTGTATATGCCATATGTTGTCGTTGTTTTATGCGAAGTTGCAGGATAATTCAGTGACGATGTTTACCTCTATTTATTGGTAATAACAGTGATATAGGTGTATGCCTCGTGAAGTGAATTTCTGTTGTTGTTGTATGTTGTTAGTGTTGCATTACATTTGCATCTTTGTGAATGTCTGTATTGGCGGAATTGTGAAGAAGTCTTACGCTTTATGCCTCTATTAATTGGCAATAGTGAAGGGAGCTGAAGCTCTATTGGTACCACATGCATATGCATTGTTGTGTCTCATTTAAATTATGTCGTTGTTAACTGTGAAGTGAATTATGTCGTTGTTAACTGTGAAGTGAATTAAGTTGTTGTTAAATGTGAAGTAAATTATGTTGTTGTTAACTGTGAGGTGAATTATGTTGTTGTTAACTGTGAAGTGAATTATGTTGTTATTAACTGTGAAGTGAATTATGCTGTTGCTAACGGTGAAGTGATTTCATGTTGTTGTTAATTGGGAAGTTGTTGTGATGTGCTAACTGCGATGTGATAATTTTGTATGATTTAATCCTAGCAAATTATTTATCATACACTTGTTTATCTTGTTGGATATCTCACCCCTTATGCTGATATTTCCCCTACCATGGGAAATGGGCAGGTACTCAAGGATAGCCGTGGAAGTTCGAAGTAGCATTATGAAGTCGTTAGTTGTTGTTAGTTCGAATTAGTGTCATTGCTCTGATACGTAACACTCGGGGGGATGAACATTGCTTAATTTGGTGTAGTTGCTTAAATTGTTGAAGTTTATGAATAATGTGAATACTTGATCATGTTGATTCTTGAAGTTGGTTTAGTTGAATAGTTATGCTAAGTGAAGTTAAATAATATTTATAATATTGTGAAATGTTTTGAGGTTGAATTAAAAGATGTATTGTTGTTACTATTGAAGAATTATGATTCTGTGGTTTAGTTTATTAATTGATTTAATTGAAAAGTGTTGTTATAAGTTCATCAATGATCTAAGTGTTATGTATCTGTATAGTTGTGACTAAATGCATGTTGTGTTGTGAAGAAATTGTGACATCCCTTGTATGATTATCTTTTCCGCACTCTGATTTAAATAATATTTGATGGGTAGATTTGGGGTGTTACATTAAGCCCCATATTGACTAGAAATAGAGGAAATGTCGAGTTTATAAGAGAATGTATTTATACCCCTAATATCTTAAGGTTTTGGGCTGGAATGTGGCATCAAGGTCTCTTGGATTCGTGAACTTTAACCCATTGACACTTTCGACACTTCACTCCCCAACAACGGTAATGATTTTTTATTTTAATGGGATTTCTTGATATTTAATTAAAATATTTCTTAAATTATAAATTGTTTATTAATATTTTAAAATTTATTGATATTAGTGAATTTTTCAACAAGTTTACTATGATATGTGAGTAAGGGTGGAATAAGACAAGGAATAGGTTAACAGTCCCAAGCACTAAATAATAACACCTCTACTTAGCCCACACAGATAAAATGTCTTTAATCTCAACGCTAACTGCTACAAATGAAGACTGTGTGTGTGGTTGTGTGTATGTGTGTGTGTGTGAGAGAGAGGGAGAGAGAGAGGGAGAGAGAGAACTGAATTTCATCAAATGAGAAAACATCAATACAAAGGTTTTATTTATAGTTTTGCTTGTGTGGGTTACAAGCTAAGCAAGATCACTTAAGTGCATTGTATCTTACATTGTATTGTATTCAACTTAAGTACAATGTACCTTATGATGTTTTGTATTCCCTTAAGTACATTGTACCTTACAGTGTGTTGTATTCCACTTAAGTGCATTGTACCTTAAGATATATCATGTTTCTATAATTAATGTTAATGCACGCCAAGATTTTACAATCCAACAAGCTTCATTATTTGTTTTATCTCTTATCAATTTATCCTTATATATGCAACCTTGTAGATTCTCATGACATTGACAATTATACTATCTAGCAACACATCACAGCTACCCAAGTAAAAAAAATGTCATGTGATATGGAAAAAATGTGATACGCTTATGTGTATAATTAATCGTTTTCCCTTATATGTCTATATTAAACATAATACATAGAAGTCGGCGAGGCTTTTATTAGGGAGAGTTTATAAGATGCATGACCTCACAAATGTAACTTTTGCACGAGGAACTTTACTCGCCTCTATTGAAAAAGCTTTAACAATAGTCTTGGGTGTGTGGGGGTAAGTTCCCATCTGCTTCTTTTTTCAAGTTCCTTCTCTCTTCTAATTCGAGGACTTATATGTAGGGGTGAGAATACGTCAGATCGGCCTACAGGAGCCTATGACCTAGCCTATATGAGGCCAGACCAGGCCTATTTCTTAAAAAGGTCAAGCTTAGGCTATTAAAAAAAATCCTATGAAGCCTTATAGGCTGGCCTATATATATAATAAAAATAGACTGACACATATAGGTTGATCTTATATACATATATATTAGATAAAAAGGTTAAATAGATTGACACATATATGCATATATTAGAAGAAAAAAAATACTAAATAGGTCGACCTATATATGCATATATAGGCCGACCTATAAGGCTTCTTAAATAATATAGATTTATTAAAAATTATAATGAGAAACATGCTTTTAAATAGGCTTTCAGGTCAGGCCAGACTTTTAATAAGGCCATGCCAGACTAAAAAAATGAGCCTATAATAGGCCACAGGCCAGGCTCAGGCCTTGTAAGATTATCGTAGGCCATGCCCATGCCTTATAAAGCCTAGTCTAGTCTAGCCTATTTCCACCCCTACTTATAGGCCAGGAATATCATGCCCAGAAGTCCATACTCTCGTTCTAGGCTTATATGATGTACCCTGAACATATTTTCTCAAGTTCCCCTTTGGATGATACATGTCGCCTCATTTTTCTAATTGGTGGCAATGATCATTATAGTGACCCTTAAACTTAGGGGTTAGAGATTCGGGAATAACCTTGGTATGAAACACTTCTCTCCATATTTGTTTCCGCATTATGTTCAACATTGTGTAGTTTTCCATGACATTTTTTCTTATCCTTTTACATAATATCCAGTACTCACCATTACCTTCTCCATTAATTCTGGAGGGTTTTAGGCGAGGTGCTCGTTGAAATGTCCGACCTTGAGCCTATTTTGAAAGGCTCCCAATGACATCTTTTGATATGGTTTGCCACCATGATGGTGGATTCATTCAAATGCTTCAAGTACTCGCACATGGACTCATGATGCCATTGGTATGTTGAATAAGCACGTAGTGGACACCTTACCGTGCTTACTTTATGAAAATTGATCGATTAATTTCTTGGGCAGGGCAGCAACATAAGCGATGAAACTCTTTGGCTTTGCTTGAGAGTTTCATATGTTTCTCCTAGGATCCCTTGGGTTAGGGAACCTTTGGTTGTGGACTTTGGCTTTGCCTTTCCCTAATTGCAGCTTTTGAAAATTCTCCACAACAACTTTGCCACTCAAAGCCCCGCACCTAGGGCATAAACAAACTGCCGAGCCCTGATTTTTGCAGCAGTACAGGAAATCTATCAAGTCTTTATTTGGCCTGGGGTGTAACACCCCTTCTAAAATACCCCGAATAATACTAATTATATCAATGGTTAAGGACCTAATCCATCAGAGTTAACACGGAACAAGGGGTGTCACAATTATGAAATAAAATAAAACTTCCAATAAAACAGTAGTCATGCTACACTGAGGGTCATTATTCAAATAATTCAATCAAATTAAGACCATGTCTTACACAGCGGAAAAATACCATAACCAAAACGGAATAAACCAAAACATAATTATTCCCAATGAAATTCAAAGAAATAATTGAACAATAACTAATTCCTCAACTAAACGTTCCTCAGTGTTACAACCTAATCAGAGCATGACACTGACACACGGACTTAAATGACAAGCTCTAGAGCCATCCTCACCAACTCCTGAGCTGCTAACTTTAATCTGAAATTGTTAAAGTAAGGGTGAGACTTCTCATAATTAAAACACATTATAAGCTTCTCAATCAACAATATATCACAAGCATATTATTTCACCCATTTTAGCATGAATGCAGATTCATTACGCAGTCCCAAATCATACAAGTCAGCATGCACAATCAATAATCAACAAAAGAATTGTAACACTGGAAGACATCCTAACATGTTACAATCCCATGCAAACACAAATGCACTCATGCATGGTACCAACACATGACCAAGTCACCCAACAGATCCATCATCCACGGATCGGAACCATCGATTCGTCCATAAACACCCGTACACGAATCCAGCCTAACCACCCATCATCACCCGGGTATCGGTTAACGGCAATACAAGTCAAATTCCACACAATGGGAATTAACTTCACCAAAACAATGCATATGCACGCACATCATCAGCATGCAACATCAAATCAGTCTATGAAATACACCAAATTATCATAACTGAATCAAAACCAAAAACATGATATTTCAACCATCATGCATACAAATAACAGCAGCATAAACATGCCTTATATTCACACAATACTAATACATCCATCACCACAGGTTCACTGCTACATACACATCAATGTGCGTTAGTCAATAATCACCTATTTCGGAATTCGACTCATTTTCAAAATAATTTCAAATTTTAGGAAATCTTTTCATTTTATAAAATAGAGCATTAAATTTAAGAAATAACGTCCAAAACGGCGCTCAAAACGGACTTACGGTTTGAAAGTTATGAATTTTCAAAGTTTAATATTTTTCAAAAAGTCACAGCAGAACCCGGTTCCTACCTATGCAGGAACCGGTTCCTGCGAAGTTCAAAAATCACGCTTCTGGAAAAATGTATGGGAACCCGGTTCCTACCTATATAGGAACCGATTCCTGCATGCATTTTTGCCAGTTTTTATAAATTCACACAGTGGAACCCGGTTCCTCCCCACTGGGAACCGGTTCCTACGACCTGCAGAGTCAAATTCTGCACTTTTGACAGCATTTATTCATTCTAAACCAAACCCAAATATTCCCATATGAATTGCAACATGAGAAACACCAAAATACATCCATTTTACACCATTATAACATCAAACAACATTATTCCATCATTCCTGTTTATTATCTGACACCCTAATTGTTTTCAACCTATAATCCGACACAATAGGGACAATTCTACGGAACCCTAGAATTCTAAACCGGGATTCCCTAACATACTATGATCCATACCATTGAATATCTAAATCGATAATACGAATTAATTAATCGAAATCACCCCTTACCTTGTGGGTTCTTCGAATTCTGACACTTCCGGTTTTCCTCTTTCCTTTTCCTCTTCTCAAATGTACGTATGATGAATATTCCAAAATAACTCTCTTTCTCTTCTTTTTCCTTTTAATACTCCTTTTATTATTCCAATAAAATAATTAAATTAGTAATTAGTAAGAGTAGAGTATTTTACTCACACCCTCTAATCACTCTTCACACCACCAACACTTCTTTCCTTTAATTAATTAAATTAATTCCAATAATCCAAAAATACCAATAATTACATTTCCAATTAAATTAATAATTAAAAATTCTAATTATTTAATAATTGAATTATTTGGGGTGTCACAACTCTCCCAACTAAAGAGTTTTCGTCCTCGAAAACATACCTTAAACGAAAGTTCGGATACGAGTCCTTCATCGACTCTCCACTCCCAAGTGACATTCCCATCTGCTGGTCCTTCCGCCACTCTTACCAATGCGATATCTTTGCCTCTGTTTCAACTTCGATCCTCAATTCTTGCGGTACCGCTTCATCAAATTCTCTGCACATATATCATCTACCGAATCTCATGAGACGGATCAACAATGTACTTCCTTAGTGAGATACATGGAAAACATCATGCAAATTTGCAAGTGGCGGCAAAGCAATCGTCATAACCTTCCCAATTCTCTTGGTAATCTGAAACGGACCAATAAAACGTGGAGTCAACTTCTTTGACTTCAAAGCTCGACCAATACCAGTCATCGGAGTAACTCGCATAAAAACATGTTCTCCTTCACTAAACTCAAGATCTTTCCTCCTCTTATCGTGATAACTTTTCTGACGACTCTGAGAAGTCCTCATCTTCTCCTGAATCATCTTAATCTTTTCCGACGTTTGTTGAACAATTTCTGGTCCAATCACAACACTCTCTCCAGATTCATACCAACTGTTGGCCGGAGATTTTGATATCTATGGTTCGAATAGGAGTCACTGAGCTCGAAATGAAATGATGTTAGTATTCATTGGAATGAGGCAAATGCCATGATTTGAAATGAAAGAATCAGCTCTTCGATCAAATATATTGAAACTAGGAGTTTCGAGTAGCGAATATGATGATATATGTAGAAGGAGCTTCGAAGTGATAGTAGCGTGGAGTTGAGCAGTGAGTTCGAATCAAAAGCGATTCGGATATTTGAAATTCAAGCGTGGCGGGATAAATGGAAGTTAGAAAGCGCCGGAAGCGGTTCAAAGCGTGGAAGCTAGATAAACATAGCGTTTGCATGGCTGAAGCGTGGCAAGATTTCATAAGTCGGACCGTTATGGTCGAAATAGTATAAATAGAAGTCTTAGTGTTAGGATTTGGTGTCATATCTATTGTACTAAAATTGAAACATTCAAAATACCACATGGATAGGAAACGAATGCACGAATGATGTACGTATGATTGCACCACTTTTATCTTTCAATAATGCATCTTTATCTTTCAGTTTACCTTTATCTTACATCAATGTCATTTAAAATCTTTTCGTTCAAAGTCATTTAACTTTCTTTGCATTTACACGCTTTTCTTTCATTTGAAACTCTTTACTTTTAAATGTTACTTTAATGTTCTTATTTTCGAGCTTTTACATACTTGCCTTTAAATCCTGTCTATTACACTTCATGCTTTATTTTGAAAGTTTTTTACATTCAAGAAATCCTTTAAGCATTCCTGCACTTACATACTTTCTGCAATTCAAAGTCTTTATGTCTTGTATGTTCAAATCATCTTTATATTGTTTCGTTTTATTACATTGTCAATTCATTAAATATCATAATCAGAATACACTTGAGACATATCTAAAAATAAGCCTTGGACGTTAGCCAACGTTTTAAGTTTATGCCAACGACCAATAACCCCATAGGATCAATCTAGTCGATCCTGCAAGTTACCAAAGGAATTGAACAACAATCATAACGCTTGTTTGATAGTTTGGAGGACTAGCGGTTGTTTCATCAGAAATCACTGTGAACAAATTGGCACGCCCAGTGGGACAGAGATTGGTTGTTGCTAATTAAAGTTAACATACTTAATTTAATGTTAAAAGGTTCTTTCTGAGTAAACAAAGTTCATTAGTATATGAATCTTAGGAGTGGTAGAATAACTAATAGTAACCAACCCTTACCCAGAAGAAATCGAAGTAATAGGATGTCAGATCCAAATAACCCACAAGGGGAACAAAATGCCCCACATGGAACAGGCACTAATGCATCTGTTTCGGCGGGGCGTCCAGTATGATCCTTGAGCGCACAATCATGCGTCTTCCACAAATAATATGGCCACGAATGGAGCAGTGGCCTGCTAACAAACAATTCGATCCTAGGTGGTATAGGAACCACTGGGTATCCTGGGGGATTCATTCCACCATCAGGAGCACAAACCCATTTCGCTACCCCACCACCAACTAGACCATTCAGTTTCGACAGTACTAGACCCAGAAATTCCCAGTATGGAATGCCAACATCCTTTATGGCAGGCTTGCAAACTTCGACGTCGAACGCATCACCACACTTAGGGTCATGTTCTGCGGCTAATCAATTTATGACAAATAACCAAGGGTCGGTAGGTTATGGTACGCTGCCCATCTTAACCACAGAAAATCAAATGGCTTTTAGGCAGTTAATGGATGATAGTAACCATAACATGATAGGAATATTAGCACAAACTATGCAGGAAATCTTTGCCCCAATAGTTCAAAACGTGACTGTGACAAACAGAGAGAACGCTGACAATATGAGTCGAATAGCAGATTTCTTCGCTCCACCTGAAAGGCGTAGGCAGAACCAGGCATTGGTTCGAGCGAACGCACCTATCATAGAACAGATGATGACCCACCTTATAGGCCCAGAGGGGTTAACTTGGGGCAAGAGCACAAAGGGTAGATATCGATGATTCAAGAAGAACCACAAAGGGATTGATAGAACCACCAGCAAGGATTGAAAGATTTGAGGCCCCGTGATTCGAGAAGAACCACAAGAGGAATCATGGAACCGAAGGGTCGAAAGACTAGAAGTCCCAGCTTGAGAGGAACAACCGGAAGAGTTGTCATGGTAGGTCGAAACCAAGATCTTGATCACGGTTGTCCATGGAATTGAAATGATAACATCTGGCGGAAAATAACCTAACCACCATGATAGAAAGGATCATGGCCCAAAACGGTATTAATACAGGAATTAGAAGGCCAAATTACGCTTCCCCCATAGCAGACTATGTAATCCATACTGATTTGCCTAGAGGATACAAGATCCCTAAATTTACAAAGTTTGCTGGAGATACCAATGAATCAACGGTCGAACACATAGCTAGGTATTTAACTGAGGCAGGAGACTTAGCAAATAACGAGAACCTTAGGATTAAATATTTCCCAAGTTCCCTTACAAAAAATGCTTTCACATGGTTCACCACTTTGCCTCCTGGATCCATAGATACCTGGACCCTCTTGGAGAGATTGTTTCATGAACAGTTCTATATGGGACAATCCAAGATAAGTCTAAAGGAACTAGAAAGTGTTAAGAGGAAGTTTACTGAACCCATAGATGAATACTTAAATAGGTTCAGACTCTTGAAGTCTAGATGTTTCACAGTAGTCCCTGAACATGAGTTAGTCGAAATGGCCGCTGGTGGCCTGGACTATTCTATTCGAAAGAAATTAGACACACAATACCTGAGGGATATGGCTCAGTTAGCAGATAGGGTTCGACAAGTCGAAAGACTAAAGGCCGAAAAGGCCAGGGCTTTTAAAAGTAATAAGAAGGAAAGAGTCTCCTATGTCGAAACGGAGGAAGGTGAAGATTACCCCGAATTCGAAGAGGTCGAAATAGATCTCGCTGAATTGAAACAGGCTCCACCTTACTCTTGTAAACTCCTAGTCCCCACGAAAGGGAAAGAAATGGTTGAAAATGAGAAAAATGACAAGTTTCCAAAGAAGGTGTATACCTTCGATATAACAAAGTGTGACGAAATCTTCGATTTACTAGTGAAAGATGGCCAATTAATTGTGCCACCAAATGTCAAAATACCTCCTTTAGATCAAAGAAAGAAGATAGGATTTTGTAAATATCATAGTTTCCTAGGCCACAAAACCTCACAGTGTTTTCTTTTCAGGGACTTGATTCAAAATGCAATTAAAGAGGGCAGATTAAGGTTTGCTGATAAACCAAAAATGAAGGTGGATGAGGACCCTCTGGATATTGCAGACACCAACTACTCCGAGCCTTCGAGCCTTGGGGAAATCAATATGGTGGAAGCAGACCAAGGGGCCACTACATTGGAAGAAGAAAGCACTGAGAGTGAAAGTTGGGTTTTGGTCGAAGTCAACAATGGAGTTACTGAAGAAGTCCACAAACCACTGGAGCCTTCGATCAAACCAGTTCCAGCTGTCGTTTCAAAAGGAATCCAGGCTACTGAGGGTCAGGAAAACCAGAAACAGAGATTGACACAGGCTACTGAAGGCCTGAGGCTCAAACTGGAAAAGGTTCAGATTACAGAACAAGCTTTCCCCCAAAAAGAGATTTGGGATACCTTGGGTGAACCCAGTGGGAAGTTCGACTATCTGATAAAGTATTCTGCTCCAGAGAGTTCGAAAATCCAAATCGAAGACGTCAAGCCCACAGGATGGGGAGATGATGATACAATAGGGGAAGATAGAAATGAGGGCATTCATAAGGAGAAAATCTGGGACACTTTAGGGGAACCTAGTGGAAAATTTGATTATCTGGTGAAATACTCTGCCCCAGAGTGTGCAAAGATTCGAATTGAAGAAATTAAACCATCAGGATGGGGAGATGAGGTTGAGAAAAGGGAAGATGTAGACGTCAATATGGTGGACATGGAGAGACCCTGTTCTGAGATGCAGGAAGTTGAAAGATACTTGAAAAAGAGAAATACAAAATGGAAGATGGTTATGCTGCAGATACTAGCCTAAAACAATATCTCATGCTGTGCCACAAGGGAAACGCTGAAATGATGCTTTGTCCAAGATGCAACATCATATGCAATGAGAGGATTGCCATGGAGTTCGAACGAAAGCAAAGGGCTCGAACTGGAGTAAATTGGCGCCAAGATAACCAGTTGTTCAAATGTTATCCTAGAGCTGGTGAGAGTTTGTTAGAGTTTTTAGTTCGCTGTTACAAAGGGGCAACAAAGTGCTTGATTTGCCCAAGATGTTCAGCAGCATATGACCAGAACATGGCTGGAGCATTCGAAACAATTCCTTTCGCCCCATGCTGGAATCATAAGGAAATTGGTCAAATGAGTCAGCGTTTCGATGGTAGTCACAGTCAACGAAAGCCTGATAGCCCATATCCAAAGGGTGCTCGAAGGGTGACATTTAAAATCCCTGCAGAAGTACCAACAGAAAGATGGCTGCAAGTCAAAACCAATAAAGGGAAAGATAGCTGGGGAGGCAATGAACGAAATACACGTCATGCCATGGTATACCGGAGACAATTCAACACAGCAAAGAGGGAGGAAATGAGGCTGGGAAATTATAAAGGTAAAAACCCCATGTTAAGATCCCAATGGCGAAGGCAGCAACGGAATCGAAAGGCTGAGAGGGAAGGTTTAGCAGACAAAGGAGCAGTTTCGACCAACAAAAAAGAGGCGTCAAGCACCAATCAACCAACAACAAATAAGCAACTCGAAGACAAACCTCCAGTTAGCAGGAGGCTTTTTTCTGAAACAAAACCAGATGAATCAAAAGAATACACTCCGAGTCTAGAAGAAGACGAGGATATGCTGACAGTTAACTTCGAATCAGAAGGAGAATCCTTATTAAATCTAAATTGCAATGTGGTATCTGTACTACCATCCGAATTTGGCCAGGAGACCGAAATCGAAGAACAGGAAGAAGAAGACACCATTGATCTGATGAAACACAGACCAGTCTGTTATTACGTAATGGATAATGGCGCAGTCGAAGAGCAGAACGCATTCTTCGAACACCCAGATCCCACAATGAAGAATCATTTAAAGCCACTGTTCATTCGAGCAAAGGCTGGAGCCCACGGGGTGAACAAGGTCTTAGTAGATGGGGGCGCTGCAGTCAATCTGATGCCTAAATTCATGCTGAAAAAGTTAGGCATTCAAGACGGTGATGTTAGACCTTACAACATGGTTTTATCCAACTATGAAGGGAAGGTAGGACAAACGTTGGGAGTAGTGCAAGTGGAGTTAACTGTCGGATCAAGCTGCAGACCCACCATGTTCATGGTGATCGAAGCCAAGGCAAATTATAACTTGCTATTGGGAAGAGAATGGATTCATGGCGTAGGGGCAGTCCCTTCGTCGATGCACTAAAGGTTAGTCCTGTGGAGAGAGGATGGGATAGTAGAGACCATCGAAGCGGACCAGAGCTACTTTATGACAACAGTCAATCTAGTTAACAAGAGGAATTATGACAAGTATCTGGCCAGAATAGCTCCCTGCACCCCAAGTGATGAACTGAATGAAACAAGGGATGTACATTACTATATGACCCTTCGCCATGATGGCATGTATTGGGATAGGAAAATCATTAAGGGTGATGAAGGAGGCGCAGGCACTTCGCAAAGACGACCACCAGGCTGGGAGTTCGAAGACCCTGCCCATGACTGAATCTTCTTTCTTCGAAAGGATTTCGGCCTATATGGCTGAGAATGAAGAGAAAGCGGCTTGAGGCTGCAATAGAACATCTGATTGAAGTAAGCGAACTCAAGGAATGAACCAAAGATTCACCTGTGCGAGAATAGAATAGATCAAAGGCTTGATGCCATTTATGATTCAGAACCCTTGGGCTTCGAGAAGGATCCAACAAACTCAAGTGCTAAGATGTTGGCACAGGACCCACTTGAAGAAGTGGATTTGGGGGATTTCAACACAAAAAGGATCACCTACATAAGCGCGAAACTCAGCCCAAACCTCAAACAAAAGGTGATCGAATTCCTCAAACAGAACAAAGATTGCTTTGCATGGGACTATGACGAAATGCCTGGTTTAAAAAGAGAGTTAGTGGAGCATAGACTTCCAATTAAGGATGGCAAGAAGCCCATCAAGCAGACTCCCAGGAGGTTCGCGCCAGCAGTGCTCACGAAGATCAAAGCAGAGGTCGAGAGGTTGCTACGCTGCAAATTCATCAGAACCACAAGGTATGTCGAATGGTTAGCAAATATAGTACCTGTTATTAAGAAAAATGGTTCATTAAGAATCTGCATAGACTTTAGGGATCTATACACTGCAACCCCCAAAGATCAATACTCTATGCCTGTGGCGAAAATGTTAATAGATTCTGCTGCAGGATTCGAATACCTAAGTATGCTAGATGGATACTCTGGTTATAATCAAATTTTTATTGCTGAAGAAGATGTTGCTAAGACAGCATTTCGTTGCCCAGGAGCCTTAGGCACCTATGAATGGGTAGTGATGCCTTTTGGTTTAAAAAATGCTGGGGCAACTTACCAAAGAGCAATGAACTCCATATTTCATGATTTCATTGAGACATTTATGCAGGTGTACATTGATGATATAGTCATCAAATCTATATCTGCAGAAAATCATCTACATCATTTGAGCCAATCATTCGCAAGGATGAGAAAACATGGCTTAAAAATGAATCCCCTTAAGTGTGCATTTTTTGTGCAGGCAGGAGATTTCCTGGGCTTTGTGGTTCATAAAAAAGGAATTGAAATTAACCAGAACAAGACCAAAGCCATCATGGAGACTAAAGCCCCCACATCGAAAAAGGAGTTACAATCGCTGTTGGGGAAGATTAATTTCCTGAGAAGATTCATCTCGAATCTAAGTGGAAAAACTCAAGTTTTCTCTCCACTACTTCGTTTAAAGCAAGGCCAAGCCTTCGAATGGAGCGAAGCACAGCAGGAGGCCTTCGATAAGATTAAAAGATATCTATCTCAACCTCCGATCTTGTCTCCACCTTCATGGGGAAAACCCATGAGATTGTACATATCTGCGTCTGAACTTACTATAGGTAGTATGTTAGTACAGGAAGACAGTAATGGCATCGAAAGAGCCATATATTATTTAAGTAGGGTGTTGAATGATGCAGAAACTAGATATAGTAATATAGAAAAGTTGTGTCTTTGTTTATACTTTTCTTGTATGAAACTCAAGTATTATATAAAACCTGTTGATGTTTATGTTTCATCTCATTTCGATGTTATTAAGCACATGCTTTCCAAGCCAATAATGCATAGCAGAATTGGTAAATGGGCGTTGGCTTTGACAGAATATGCTTTGACTTTCATGCCTTTAAGAGCTGTGAAAGGCCAAGTAGTTTCTGATTTTATTGTGGACCATTCACTGGTCGAACAGCCTGTCATGGGTTATGTCGAAATGAAACCTTGGAAGCTATACTTTGATGGTTCGACCCATAGAAAGGGAAGTGGTGTTGGAGTTCTCATAATTTCTCCTGAGGGAATTCCAACAAAATTCAAGTATAAATTAGACGGTCCTCGTTGCTCGAACAACGAAGCTGAATACAAAGCGCTCATTGTTGGACTTGAAGCTTTGTTGGAATTGGGGGCAACTAGAGTCGAAATCAAAGGTGATTCAGAGTTAGTGGTCAAGCAGATAAGGAAGGAATATAAATGCATAAAAGAGAATCTGATGACATACTTTGTCATAGTTAATAGGCTACTCAAAAAATTCGAATACATGGATATTCAGCACATACCAAGAATAGAAAATCAAGACGCAAATGACCTAGCACAATTGGCTTCAGGATATAAAGTTTCTGCCAAAAACTTTGAGGACTTGATCGAAATAAGAGGAAGAGTCATGGCTACTAGGCTTACACCATCAGATCTGGAAAACATTAAATTAAGTTATGGTGATAAAGATAGGTTCGAAGTATTAGCCATAAACACTTTGGCAGATACAGACTGGCGAAATCCATTAATAAGGTATTTAGAAAATCCAACATTGAATGTGGATAGAAAAATAAAATATAGAGCATTGTCATATGTTCTTATGGGAAATGAATTGTTCAAGAAGACCCAAGAAGGCGTGTTACTAAAATGCTTGGGAGAAAGTGAGGCATATCTAGCACTATCAGAAGTCCACAATGGGGCATGTGGGGCACATCAAGCAGGCCATAAAATGAAGTGGCTGCTATTTCGATATGGTATGTACTGGCCCAGTATGCTCAAAGATTGTATAGATTTTGCCAAAGGATGTGAAGAATGCCAGAAACATGCAGGAATTCAACATGCTCCTGCAAGTGAGTTGCATTCGATCATTAAACCATGGCCCTTTAGAGGATGGGCCTTAGATTTAATAGGAGAAATCAATCCTGCTTCATCTAAGGGTCAGAAATATATCCTGGTAGGAATAGACTATTTCACCAAATGGATCGAAGCAATACCATTAGTAGCTGCAGACCAAGAGGCTATCATCGAATTCATACAGAAACATATCATCTATAGGTTTGGATTGCCAGAGAGCATAACCACGGACCAAGGATCTGTGTTTACTGGTAAAAAGATGCAAGCATTTGCCCGAGAAGTGGGATTTAAGTTGCTAACATCGACACCATATTATGCTCAAGCAAATGGTCAGGTCGAAGCAGCCAACAAAGTAATAATAGGTTTAATCAAAAAGCATGTTGGTAAAAAACCAAGAAATTGGCATAAGACTTTAGATCAAATATTATGGGCTTGTAGAACATCCCCTAAAGAAGCTACTAATACTACACCTTTCCAATTAACATTTGGTCATGATGCAGTCTTACCAGTAGAAATTCATCTACAGTCAGTTCGAATTCAGAGACAAAGTGAAATCCCATCTTCATTATATTGGGAAATGATGATGAATGAATTAATTGAGTTGGATGAGGTTAGATTGCACGCATTGGAAATCCTGATGAGGCAAAAGGAAAGAGTGGCCAGGGCATATAACAAAAGGGTGAAAGGTAAAACATTCAGTATTAATGACTTAGTTTGGAAAGTTATATTGCCCATAGACAAGAAAAATAAAGCATTAGGTAAATGGTCACCTCATTGGGAAGGACCTTTTCGAATAGTGAAAACATTTTCAAACAATGCATATGAAATCGAAGAGTTGGCAGATGACAAACGAATCCTAAAGGTTAATGGGAAGTATTTAAAGAAATATAAACCACGCCTGCAGGAGATTCGAATATTAGCAACATAATTATTAACATATAACTAGATGCCAAAATGGTGAATGGTGAGATTAATTGCCAAAATGGCATTGTCAAGTGTTACAAATAAACATTCAACTAAATTACAAGGTAGCTTTAAATAAATAAGCTTCAGAAATGGGTATTGTTCCTTAATCGATCGAAGATATTCTTAAAAGACTCAAGCTTGTGCTGAGTAGAGCGCTGGGCTCCTTCCAACATAGCAACTTCGCCCTTCAGCTGCTCAGCCGCCTCAGTCTCTGCAAGCCCTTTGTTTAGAAGCTCTTCGAATCGATTGCCAAAAGTATTGGACTCATATGCAAGTTGTTGCTGCTGGGCTTCCTTAATTTTATGTTGAAGTTCCTGAATCTGCTCCTCCCATTGAAGAATGGATTGAGCTCGAAGATCATAATCAACTTTAGCTTGCTTGATATGCATGGCATGATCTTCAACTTCTTTAGCAAGTTTCGAGGCATGTTCATAAGCAGCGTCCATTGCACTTCGTTTCTCTTGGACTTTGTTGCCAGCGGATTCGTTTTGAAGGAGACATCCAGTTATGTTATCGATCAAGGATTGAAGTTCAAACAAAATGGTGCTAACTTCCAGAGAACAGGTGGTGAGATTGACTTGATTGAGAAGGCTCTTCATCATAAAGCAGGCTGTACTATCTTTCCTGAGCACTTCGAATAAATCCACATCAAGGATTGTTTTTCGAATCTTGTGAAGAAGCACAACCCTATCATCAGAAGGCACTGAGTCAGAGGTCGAACCAGCATTAGCCTTAGGGAGAGGAGTGTTTCTCTGAGCTAGTTTAGCTTTCAAGTACCCAATAGGGTCAGTTCGTTTCAAGAGGGCTAACTCCTCTTCAGCTGTCTGGCATTTGGAAGATTCTGGAAGCTCCATACGCAATGGAGTGACATCCATTTCAACTTCCATTGGCTCATTAGTGGGAACATCACCGCCTTCATTATTTGCTGCTTCATCATCCTCTTCATCATCGATCAAGTCCACTACCTCGATGTTATCCTGCTGTTTACCTTCAGCATCAGATTCCGTCCCTTCGCTCGAACCTTCTTGAGCATCTTCTCCTTCTTCATCCTCAGATCCTTCCTCACTTGAATCTTCGCTCTCCTGGGAGGTATTGGTTTTTTCTTCTTCAGTATAAATTTCCCTTTCGCTCTCCTGGGGGACTTTGAGAGGAGATTCTGGGTGAGAAGTCTCTGGAGGCACTTCGGTAGCATCTTCAAGCATCGTTTCGTTGGTCTCCTTGGGAGGAGGCGAAGTACCTTGGTCATCTGGATGTTTAGAAGCTCCGGTTGGAATTGCCATATTAGAAGAGCCTTTGTTCTGCACCAGATTACTTGAATCTCCATGAGGAGAAGAATGGATCGGAACAGCTGTTTGTGGGGGAGGAGTCGAAGTAGTTGGGATCGGAGTTGAATCATCCTACACAAATAAAGAAAGATTAGAAACTTATAACTAAGGTACGAATAATCATTGTCAAAAATTCGAAGTGAATTCACCTGTGGATTATCTGCAGATATGTTGCTGTCTATGTGTTCCAACATTACGTTGGAGGTCGAAGGTGGATTTTTGGATTTTGGTGAGGGAGCAACATCCCTGGAATCAAGTCCAGAGACGTAAGTCTCTTTTGGAGTATCTTTCTTTTGTTTCTTTCTCAAAACTGTTGGTGAACTTTCCCCAGCCTTGAGAGTCTTTCCACTAGTACTAGGTTTTCTCTTCTTTGGAGTAGTTGGCGGGAGTTTATTAGTCTGAAATGGTACGAACATAAGTTAGATCTCGAGCATGAGCGAAAGCCTATTTCGAAATACCCGAATAAATTGTTTACCTTTGGGGCTGGAGCGATTGTTTGAGATGGAGTAGTTGTTGGAATTGAAGAAATGGTTGGAGTTGGAGTTGGGGCAATAGTGTTTGTTGTTGTTGTTGTTGTTGTTGTTGTTGCAGGAGTGATTGTTGGAGTTGCTTTGGGCACATTGGCATTAGCTTCGATAGTTGTCTGAGAACTACTTCCTTCCTTGGTCTTTGATGCAACAGTCTTTATTCTGATAGCTGAAAAATGAAACACATAAGACAAAATGTTAAAATAAAGTAAGAAAGACTTATTTGGGATTTCCCAAGCATTCGCACCTGCGCCTTCATTCGAAAGAATCGACATGGCAGAAAGGTCATAGCGAAGATGCCCTGGGAAATTATGGATCCAGTGTCGAGCCCATGTCATAGTCTCAGATGGCTTTAGTTTCCTTTGAGATTTGTATTTGAACATCTCTTTGCAAGTCAACCACCAAGGGTATGGAGGAAACCAAGCCAGAGCCAGTTCTGAGGTAGGTAGGCTGGGAAACTTAGGTGGATGCATTTCGAATGCCAACCTATACCTATCCTCAGGTGACAGTCCTGAAGGAAGTCGAACTTAGAGATTTTTCGTAAACTTTTCCTTCAAGGTTTGGGATGCTCGATATCATGTGGACTCCAAGCGTGTAGGATCATAAGTTGTTTCAAGTAAGTTTGAAAACTTTGATTTCTTGAGCGTGAGTGAATATACCTTTCTTTTATGTACCGCACATCGAATGCGAGTTAGTTTCTCTTCGATAATAAGAGTGTCAAACATACAAGACTGGTAGAATCTACTCCACCAATCCAGAAAACCTTTGGATGCAAAATAAGATGGTTCGAAAGAGATCAATTTAAATTGGGCAAAATCGATATTGTTCTTCTTTGAAGTTTGGCTTCTCTAGCCTTGAAAGTTCGACCGAGGTAATGGAGTCATGAGTCTGAAAGAGTGGTTCAGGAATCAGTTGGCATAAACCAAATTATCTCGAGACAAAGTTGGGTTGGTAGGCGAATAGAAGGATTTGATTCTTGGTTGGAGTGATTCTTGAAGAAATTAGTCTTGGGAGCAAAAAGGCTTTCCGGATGTCTTGGATTTCTTTAGTCTTGGCGCTTCGAAAAGGCATAGTAAACCATGATGGTCCATAATTCCTCGAAGCGAAAGGCGCCATAGTTTCTTCGAACTTATGCTTCTTAGAAAAGAGCATAATGTATTGCGAGAATAGAATCTGGAAATCAGCCTTGTCATCACTTGGAGTTAGTTTCCTCAACCTCGTGCCCTCAATATTTCGATCCATCATACGGGTCTTGCTCAACAATGGTGTCGGAGAAAGTGAAGATTCGAACATGGCATTAAGCCATAGCTGAAGCAACCAGAAAGGACCAGCTAGCAAGATATTCTTAGGAGTATGGGATTTTAAGCTCGAAACAGCTGACCTCAAACTTTCATATAGGTCAACTAATAGGAGTTCACTTAAGTTAATCCTCCTATTTTCATGTAAATCCCTTGCTAGAGGAATGAACCTGCTAGCCACTTGAAGCGATCTCTTAAGACGTATCTTGATATCCAGAGGGTGAGGAAAGCAATGTGTTCAACATCAGAAACACTACCACCTTCAGTGTGATAATGGCTGATAAACTTGGAAAAGCTAGCTAACTTGATGTCGAAGTCAATTATGCTCGAATGCTCCTCAGAATCAGGAATGTATGTTTCTCCTAGTGGTGATAATCCGAAATGACTATATCAAAAATGTAGGGTGATCATTCCTCGGAAGATGAAAAGTGTTGTAGGTACTATCCCGTGCGAGGATGCAAATAGTAGAGGATGGCTGTAGGTAAAGCTGGTTTCGATAATTTGATAAGGTTGTAAATACCTAATTCCTCCCAGATGGGCTTTCTTAACCTCTACTTTAGCAAACCGGTTACGTGCGCTTCGTCAGATGGGACAGGATCGAAATGGTTTAAAATTGCTTTTCACATAGTCCAAAATGAAAGGGTTCTTTGGGGAGCCATGAGGGTCTCTATGTCTTTTGAAGGCGAGGTTTATTCACATTATCGATTCTAAATCTAGGGTTTTCCATTGTGTTGAACAAAGGTTTATAATCATAACAGACAGGAAATATGGTTCTAGTATCCTTCAGGATCTCAAAAACTGTGAGAGGGCCCATTAGGGAAAATCTCTTTCCAGAGGCATTGGTTGGGATTAATACACGGAAGCGTCTGAGAGTTCTTGTTCTTTCGAGATGCCTTGAGGAATGAGTACCGATTGGCCTTTGTGAGTGTCAACCTTGCTTTCCAGAATCGCTCCAGTGTTCTTGGTCTTTTTCTTAGAAATCTTTTTCTGAGATGTTGTTGTTGAAGACATTGTTGAAAGCTGTTAAGATTTTAGGGTTTTTCAGCAAAGAGAGAAGAAGAAAGGTTCGTGTGGAAAAGAATAGAAAGACTAAGTCATTGGGTTTTATAGTAAGGAATTTGAAACGATCGTCAACTAAGGTCAGGATACGTGGAGAACGTGGGTTGGATACAGGGTGAGGTGGCGTAAAGTAAGCATTGGAATTAAGCATGTTTAAAGATAATCATTGTCTTTAATAACCGCACCATACCGTGGTAACTGTTTTGAAGCGGTTCGGAAACCCAAGAGCCGTCGTGACTGATGTAATGGAAATCATACACAGTGTCATAATTACTCAGGGTCACATCAAAATCTTGTGGATATATTTAAAATAAGTATTTCTCAAAAAGAGATTCGAAATACATATTTTAAAGGGGCATTTTGTTGGCCGGAGATTTTGATATCTATGGTTCGAATAGGAGTCACTGAGCTCGAAATGAAATGATGTTAGTATTCATTGGAATGAGGCAAATGCCATGATTTGAAATGAAAGAATCAGCTCTTCGATCAAATATATTGAAACTAGGAGTTTCGAGTAGCGAATATGATGATATATATGTAGAAGGAGCTTCGAAGTGATAGTAGCGTGGAGTTGAGCAGTGAGTTCGAATCGAAAGGCAGTTCAGATATTTGAAATTCAAACGTGAGCGGGATAAATGGAAGTTAGAAAAGCAGCTGGAAGCAGTTCAAGACGTGGAAGCTAGATAAACATAGCGTTTGCATGGTGAAACGTGGCAAGATTTCATAAGTCGGACCGTTATGGTCGAAATAGTATAAATAGAAGTCTTAGTGTTAGGATTTCGTGTCATATCTATTGTACTAAAATTCATAACATTCAAAATACCACATGGATAGGAAGCGAATACACGAATGATGTACGTATGATTGCACCACTTTTATCTTTCAATAATGCATCTTTATCTTTCCAGTTTACCTTTATCTTACATCAATGTCATTTAAAATCTTTTACGTTCAAAGTCATTTAACTTTCTTTGCATTTACACGCTTTTCTTTCATTTCGAAACTCTTTACTTTTCTGAAACTGTTACTTTAATGTTCTTATTTTCCGAAAGATTTTACATACTTGCCTTTAAATCCTGTCTATTACACTTCATGCTTTATTTTGAAAGTTTTTTACATTCAAGAAATCCTTTAAGCATTCCTGCACTTACATACTTTCTGCAATTCAAAGTCTTTATGTCTTGTATGTTCAAATCATCTTTATATTGCTTCGTTTTATTACATTGTCAATTCATTAAATATCATAATCAGAATACACTTGAGACATATCTAAAAATAAGCCTTGGACGTTAGCCAACGTTTTAAGTTTATGCCAACGACCAATAACCCCATAGGATCAATCTAGTCGATCCTGCAAGTTACCAAAGGAATTGAACAACAATCATAACGCTTGTTTGATAGTTTGGAGGACTAGCGGTTGTTTCACCAGAAATCACTGTGAACACCAACACAACGGTGTCCGACACCTCCTACCATACAATGCCTCAAACGGAGCCATACCAATGCTCGAATGAAAACTATTGTTGTAGGTAAACTCAATCAATGGTAGATAACTATCCCAAGCTCCACCTTTCTCTAACACACAAGCTCTTAACAAATCCTCCAACGACTGAATCGTTCTCTCTGTCTGACCATCTGTCTGAGGATGATAAGCGGAACTCAAACGCAACTTAGTACCCAAAGCTTCTTGCAATCCCGTCCAGAATTTAGATGTAAACCTCGGGTCTCGATCCAACATAATACTAGAAGAAATACCGTGCAAACTCACAATCTTCTCAACATACAATTCTGCCAAACTTTCCATCGGATAATCCATCCTTATCGGAATAAAGTGAGCAGATTTCGTCAACCGATCAACAATAACCCAGATAGAATCACAATTCTTTGCTGTCCTTGGCAAACCAGACACAAAATCCATGGAGATTCCATCCCATTTCCATTCCGGAACAAACAATGGTTCCATCAATCCTGACGGTTTCTGATGCTCGATTTTCGACTTCTGACAAACCAAACAAGCATACACAAACTCAGCAATTTCCTTTTTCATTCCCGGCCACCAAAACAACTTCTTCAAATCATGGTACATTTTAGTAGCACCGGGATGAATACTCAATCCACTACGACGTCCCTCTTCCAAAATACTCTTCCTAATCTTTGCAACATCCGGAACACACACCCTATTACCAAATCTCATAACACCATTCTCATCAATCTGAAACTCGCCTCTTTGACCTTGGTTGATCAATGTCAACTTGTCAACTAAACCAACATCGGACTTCTGTCCATTTCTAATCTCTTCCAGAATACCACTAGTCAGCTTCAACATACCCAATTTCACACTATTCGAAGTGGTTTCACAAACCAAACTTAAGTCTCTGAACTGCTCAACCAAATCTAATTCACGGACCATTAACATCGACATGTGCAAGGACTTTCTACTCAAGGCATCCGCAACAACGTTTGCCTTACCAGGGTGGTAATTCAAATTGAAATCATAATCTTTTAGGAATTCTAACCATCTCCTCTGCCTCATGTTCAACTCTTTCTGATCAAAGAGATACTTCAGACTCTTGTGATCACTGAACACCTCAAACCGAGAACCATACAAGTAATGCCTCCACAACTTCAAAACAAATACAACCGCTGCCAACTCTAAATCACGAGTCGGATAATTCCTTTCATGTACTTTCAATTGTCGTGAAGCATAAGCCACAACATGCTTATCTTGCATCAATACACCACCTAATCCCATTAATGATGCGTCACAATACACAACAAAAGACTTAGTCGGATTTGGAAAAATCAAGATCGGAGCACTAATCAACCTCCTCTTCAGCTCTCGAAATCCTTTCTCACATTCAACATCCCAAACAAACACCTCCCCTTTTCTAGTCAACTTAGTCAATGGCAACGCTAGTTTGGAAAATCCTTCTATAAACTTCCTGTAATAACCTGCAAGACCCAGAAAACTACGGATCTCAGAAGCATTCTTCGGCGCTTCCCACTGAGATACTGCTTCTACCTTCATAGGATCCACAGCAATTCCATTCTTGGAAATCACATGGCCAAGAAAACTTACTTCATTTAACCAGAATTCACATTTGGACAACTTCGCATAAAGCTTCTTCTCTTTCAACAATTCCAACACAACTCTGAGATGTTCTGCGTGCTCTTCATCGCTCTTCGAATAAATTAGAATATCATCAATGAACACCACCACAAACTTATCAAGATACGGATGAAATATCATGTTCATATACTCCATGAAAACACCAGGTGCATTAGTAACTCCAAACGGCATAACAGAATACTCGTAATGTCCATACCTCGTTCTAAATGCAGTTTTCTGAATATCCTCCGACTTCACACGAATTTGATGATATCCAGATCTCAGGTCAATCTTACTAAATACATAAGCTTCAACGAGTTGATCCATCAAATCATCGATCCTCGGCAAAGGATACCGATTCAGGATTGTAACTTTATTCAACTGTCGGTAGTCAACACATAATCTCATTGAGCCTTCTTTCTTCTTAACCAACAACACCGGAGCTCCCCACGGCGAAACACTGGGACGAATAAACTTCTTCTCAAGAAACTCCTCCAACTGTACAAAATCAAATATATTTTGCATTGATTGATGATGATTTCTTCCTCAAATCAGCTCCAATTCCATCTACTATATATATACAATACATACCACATGAATGAGGACAGAAAAATTGCTTGGAGAAACCCTAACCTAATTCAAAAAATCCGTGCTACACAAGCTACTAGCAGCCTGGGTTTTAGCTCGATTCAATTGATTCCAAGCATCCAAACACCTTCCTTGACACCTCCTGAATCGATCCAGACCTTTACATTGTCCAAAAGCATCAAGAATCACGAAATCACGATTTGGTTTGTTCATACTTTTTCAAAATTCGAATTCTGTTATTCATGCATTGTTAATGTGTTTTGATGTTTGTTTCGTGCTTAGAACAAGGTTTACAAGCTTTCTGGGTCATCCAATTGAATTTTCGTGGACAGAAACATGATATACCATGATTAGGGTTTCAGGTCACGTTTTAGAGTTTCTCTAATTAGGTTAAATTGGACCAAACCGATGCCACCAGAATGATCAGTGGACCAAGACGAATCGAACCATGGCTTTAGATTTCATTTATATTACTTGTATGTGATTTTTGATGTTAGCAGGGGTCATAGCGTCGAACCGAAGCCGACGCAAAATTCCCAGGATTCAAACGAAGAAGACGATGTCTTCGCGCGTGATTTGAGTGGCCAGGATTCGATCTGGTTTAAAATGTGTTCGTTGCAATTCCATAACACGTGGACGCTCTAGCTCAGTTGGTCGTGGCAGCGCGTTGTGAGGCTAGGGTCACCAGTTCGAACCATTCCAGGACCGGTTTTCCTTTCTTTTTACAAACTTCATGTTTTTTCAACTATTTTCATATTTTCTTTTTTTATTCAATATTTTCATTGATTTTAATTTACTTTCATAATTTTTTATCATGCATTTAAAAATACCAAAAAATATTTTTCTTTTTGCATTATTTCCAGAAAATGTTTATTTAATTTATAAAATTAAAAATATTATTTTTTCATGCATATTTGATTTAATTGTTAATTTATCATATAAATCACTTTTAATTAGTTTTTAATTATTAAATTAACTCCAAAAAATCCCAAAAAATTATTTTAGCATATTAATATTATTTCCAGCATGAAAATTTTTTCTCATTCAAGAATTATTATTTTTACTAATATTTTCCTCTTATTCGATTTTCTCGTATTTCCCGATTTCTCATCTTTTCACAGGTTATTCCGTTTCAGACGATTTCTTTTATCGCTTTCTTTTCATATTTTGTAATTGCCTATGGGATGTAATAGTTTAATTAGGACTTTTATTTTCTGCCCTTTCAATTATGTATCTGCCCCAAAGCCATGTAATAGCGTAGGATTTATCTTTCCGCATCTTTACTTTCCGCAATTTACTTTCCGCACCCCATAAACTGCTAGTAATTAGGCGTGTATGGCAAGATAAAATTGAACATAGACCACTCTTAATTTCAAGATAAAAATATCTGAATTGACACACTCTTTTCACACATACACCCCTTAGGGTAATTCTCTCTTGTTGCCTTACGAATACAAATGGTCAAGTCCCTCGAACGTAGAGGTATCCTAGCACCGTTGCCTACAAACATATCATCATAGTCCCTTCGATACAAAGATCATAGACCCACAATGTCGCCTACGAAAATTATGATAGTCCCTTCGAATGTGCTAGGATACTTCCTACAAGTTGCCTTCCATGACCATCCGATGTCCCTTCGAATGTCCCGCTTACATCCAACGAATAGGGTTACCTACCAACTAATAGTATGGATAGCACTATTCTAAAGGAACGTAAAACAACACGAAAACGACCAATTCTGAGTAGGTAATAAGACTTTTAGTTGCTTGCTCAAATCAAATACTTTTTACACCACACACTTTTGTCAAAGTTCAAACTCTTTTCAAACACGAAACATTTCCGAACACTTTGTATACATTCCTACATGAATCATTACAAAGTCAAAGCGAAATGCCTTTTCAAAACATTTTTGTCAAACACACAGAAAGCACAATTTTAAAGTGATCTAAGAGCAACTAAGAGCCCGTAGATAACTACGGATGGAAAGGGGTGCTAATACCTTCCCTTTTCATAACCTTCTCCCTTACTCAGAATCTAACGAAGTTCTTTTTCTGTACTTTTTACCTTCCCTTAATTGGATAAAAGAAAAGTCGGTGGCGACTCTTGTTATCCGCACATTTGCGATACAAAAACCTACAAAGTCAGTTCACCGTGTTACAGAACTGGCGACTCTGCCGAGGAGACACCCTAAAGAGAGAATACCTTAGGGATTTCTAGATCACCTTTATTGCTTTTTGTTTGACTTGCTTGCTTTACTTTTAAGGGTTGCTTGGGTATTATATTTGTGGGGGATCCTACACCCGGATCCGGGTTTCCTTTTAGGTAAGTAGCAATAAATCGTCATGACTGCTAGACGATATCGAAACGGTCAACATGATGGCTACGTTAGTGTGACACTTTGGATGTCCTGATCTCTTCATTTCCAAGTTGAGGATAGTATTTGGCTTCTACGTGGTGTCATCAAGCACTAACTAAACTTTTAGAACCTTAATTGACCCATCTTGGCCATTAGAAGGTAGTGAGATGGCGGCTTTGTGCGACTAAGGTTGGTTGATACCGATGCTACGCCATCGAGATCGACTTTGGGATATTTTCGGTCGACCACTTGGCGTCGTATTGAAATAAACGCCTCGAGAAAGATCAATGATGTGAGATTCCTAGAACCCTTACTATTATAGGACAGATGAACCAACTCAAACTTTTGGTGGGTAATCACCTATACCTCTTGCAAGCCTTAAACCTAGGCTCATTGTGTGAATTGTTTGTGTGTGCTAAACATGACATCATGACATCATTTACATTGCATATCATTTCTAACTATTTCAAGGACCTAGGGATTTATCTTTGCTCTGTTTTGTAGGGATTATGGCTTCTAGAAAGACTATCCGAATCAACTTCATGGGTATACCTTCTCAACTCAAAGAATTGGTTTCGAAATTCCCACCATGCACGCTCATTAAGAGACATGGTTATCTACTTGACTTGGTTACTCCGGTTTGAAGAAGATATGATGCATGTCCTATTCCAGTTCTTTGATCCAAAACACCATTGCTTTACATTCCCAGATTATCAGTTGGTTCCTACCTTGGAAGAGTTCTCCAAGCTACTTGGGGTACCTATTCTTGATCAAATGCCATTCACAGGTCTAGAAAAGGTTCCTAGGTACGAAGACATTGCATCAGCCTTACATCTTAAGCGCTCAACGTTGAGGCCAATTGGGAAACAAGAAGCGGAGTTAAGGGTTTACTTGCCAAGTTCCTGATAAAGAAAGCCCGAGAATTCCTCAAAGTTATGAGTTTCCACGCATTTGAAGACATTGTGGCCCTGCTAATCTATGGTTTGGTTCTTTTCCCCAACTCGGATCAATTCATAGATGTCAACGCCATCAAGTTATTCCTCACTCGCAATCCTGTGCCTACCTTACTTGGAGACATACTACATTCTCTCCACACTCGTACTACTAAGAGACAAGGAACTCTCATGTGTTGCATACCGTTACTTTCCAGGTGGTTTATTTCGCACCTTCCTCCATCGTTTTGAAGAACGAACAAAGATTGAAGTGGTCTCAAAGACTAATGTCACTCTCTCATTCGGATATTCGTTGTGTCTTTTCTCTCAAAAGGATTTCACCTTCATTGAGCTGCCAGGAGAATTCCTAACGTACCACCCTTGGTATAAGGAGGTATTACTTACCTTCTCTCTAGCTCTCGTCGCTTAGTTTTGCTCAAGAGATGGTCCACATGATATGCTTCTCCAAGATATTGTGTTCGACTACAATCACGATCTCCGCATTACCGACGAAGGTTCATACACGCTGGGGCATGGTAAAGAAGACGATACCAAGACTTTGGGGCACGAACTCCATTCCTTGGGAATCTTACCTCAAATGGGTGCGAGCTCGAGCTCAAAACCTCATGATGCCATACACTGCTTTTACCGTAATTATGGAACCTTGCTATAGGTGACGACCTATCGTTCTCCATCTTGACATGCCTCCGATTTTGAAGACTTGAAGAGATCTTGGATTCAGCTTAAAGAAGAAAGGGATACCTTTGAAGCTCAGTGTTATGCAAGTGAGAAGAAAGTGCTAGAGTTGACAAAGCTACTTCACGAGGAGCGAAGCATCAACGCCTACCTCGGCACCAAGAGGAAGCGCCCATGGGAGACTTAGAGCTTTAGGATTTATATGTTTTTCTTTTATTATTTTGAACTATCTTTTGTACCTAAAACGAATAATAAAAAGAGAACTAATAAATGTATGTTCATTGCTTGTTTAACAAATTTAAATCTCTAAGGTCCTTGAAAACATTGCATTGCATTCGCATAAACATTGCATATCATAGCATAACATTGCATAACAGGTACATTGAAGATTGGTTTTCTCATTCTCTCGCTATTTATTTTAGCAGAAATGGCTCTCGAGCATCACAAAGATCTCCGTGCTCAAAATGTTCGGCCCAGAGATGTTCCAATTTGGCCCAAGGCCAAGAAGATCCGAAGCTCATCAATGTAGAAGAAGGTTGTTGGTCTTCTCAACATGGGCAGACGCTATAAAGGTGGTCCTAAAAGGGTTAGCCGGATAGAGCTCTCTGAAGGAAGTGTCAAGAATGAGGGGAGTGTCAAGGGCAATGAAGATGACCAGCGTGAGCCTAAGAAGGAGGGAGAAGATCGCTCTGACTATAGTCAGTACTCTGATGAAGATGACAAATACAAGCAACTTGAAGACCGTCTGAATGCTGTGGAAAACCTGAAGATGTCCGGGCTGAATTTTGATGATCTTAGTCTTGTCCCTGGTGTGGTGATTCCTCCCGAGTTCAAAGTTCCCACTTTTGCCAAGTATGATGGAATTTCTTGTCCAAAACTGCATTTGATGTCCTATGTTCAGAAGATCAACCCCACACCGATGACGTAAAGTCAGGATGCATTATTTTAAGAGAGTTTGTCCTAACTCACTGGAGTGGTATTATCACCTAGAGAATGACCGTATCCGTACCTGGAGTAACTTAGCAGATGCTTTCTACAAGCAGTATGAGTACAATGCTGAATTGACACCCAATCGCATGCAACTACAGAGCCTGTCTATGGGTCATGATGAGAAGTTTAAGGAGTATGCTCAGAAATGGAGAGATCTAGCGGTGAGTTCAACAACCCTTGTCCAATAGGGAGTTGGTTGATATGTTCATGGAACACCGACAGCCCATTCTTCAATCATCCGATTGGGAACTCTTCACCGGTTCACCGAAATGATATTGAGAGAGAGAAATTTGGTATCAAGTGGGAAGATTCAGATAGAGTCATCTTCAAATGTTGCTAAGAGATCTTTGGTGGTAAGAAGGAAACTAATGCATGGTCGAAAAGCCGAGCAAAGACCGCCGTGCTCAATCTGTGGGGCCAGTGATCTCCAATCCTACATCAAGACAACCTCGGAGAGACAACGCGTGGCAGGCAGCGCCACAGTTCTAAGATCAACATGCCATTGTTGCCAGCCTTGCAACACATGTTGAAAGCGGTGATAACCTTGAGGATCCTCCTCAAAATATCAACACTTCATCTCCAAGATACAATCCTAATGCTAAGTGTGCTTACTATTCCAACAGCCCGAGGGCACGACAACCGCTGGGCTCAAGAACAAGATTCGTGATTTGATTGAAGCTAAGCAGTTGAGTTTGATCCTCTGCTGAGACTCAATGTGATCAACGCGCCTATGCCTAACCATGACAAGAGTTCCAATGTTTGTGGGAGGATACTTATGTTTTCAACATAGATGACTTGACCATTCCTCCGATGATTAAGAAGAATTTGCTACAAGCGGTGTCAATCCGGATGCCCTGAGAATTGTCGTTGGTGTCCATCTCACACTGATGGTTGCGCTTGGTTGAGAAGACGTGTTCGATGCATGATGGATAACCGTGAGATACTATTTCAAACCCCCGTGCGTGTGAAGATATGTCTAAGTTGAAGATCGAGGAGGTGAATGAAACGCACCATCTGTGGGATACCTTGGGGCAGCCAAGTGGAAAGTATGATTACATGGTGAAGTATACGTCACGAGAGCTACAAGATTCCTATTGAAGATGTTAAGGCGACAGGATGGGGTGACGATTTCCTAGAAGACTATGCTGATGTTAACATAATAAGGATTTCCTCTGCTGATTCTCTGCCTAGAGTGGCACCTCTCATCATTACTTCTCCCGGACCAGTTCCATATTCCTCTGACAAGGCCATCCCTTGGAATTATGGAGCTGATGTTTACTATCATGGCGTCAAGCAAGACCCTCTGACTATTGAAGATCTTACAGTTGAAGTTACCATTCCTGACGTTGACAACATCACCGGATCAAGTAAGGTGACCAAAACCGGAAGAGTATTCTCTCCAGATATCTCTCCTCCAAAAGACACTGCGACACCAGCTCGCATCCCAGCTATTCAAACCATTCCCCAAGAACCAGCGACTCACCCTGCTCAGCCAGAAGTACCAAAGGAAGTTGCTGAGGACACCTCCAAACAAGAAATGGAGGAAATTCTGAAGATCATCAAAAAGAGTGACTACAATGTTGTGGAACAGTTGGGACAGAATCCGTCCAAGATCTCCATGCTTGCTCTACTCTTGTGCTCTGAGGCTCATGCTAACGCCTTGGTGAAGTTTCTGAAGAATGCTCACGTATCGCAAGACACTACCACTGACCAGTTTGAAGTTTGTATTGCTAGCGGCGCCCACAACGGCCTAGGCTTCTCGATCTTGATTTGACTCGCGAAAAGAAACATAACAAAGCCTTGCACATCTACTGAGTGCAAGGGCACTACCTTGTCTCATGTTTTGGTTGATACCGGTTCTGCTCTGAATATCCTTCCGAAGACTGCTTTTAACCGACTTGATGTTGAAGGATCGATCCTGAAGCCCAGAGATATAATTGTGAGAGCTTTTGATGGTTCTAAGCGTGCATTGGAGAGCTCATTTGCCGCTTAAGGTAGGTTCCCGGTTTTGATTCCACTTTCTTTGTCATGGACATCCGTCCGACTTACTCTTGACTACTTGGGCGCCTTGGATATATGGGCGTTACTTCTACCTTAAAGTACCGGTGAAAGGAAAGTTGTCACAAGATGTGTGAAGAAGAATATATGGTCATCATCTAGTCATTCCGATACCTCGAGTGGAGGGTGAATTCTTCGAGACTCCTATCAAGCTTTTGAAACAATCCCAGTCATGCTGTGGACTCTCCTGCTCCTCCGGTTGCTAAAGTTCCGCCTAGGATGGCCTCGCTGAAAGATGCTCAAGCTGCAGTTGAAGAAGGAGGTAGTACTATTTGGGGTCAGCTCCCTGATCTTCTTCTCAAATTCGACAAGACTGGTTTAGGCTTCACTGTCAAAGGACGAGATGATGATAACTTCCTCTCCGCATCGGTCAAAGTGGAATCCATGCTATAGAAGACCGACTACGACTTCCACATCAGCAAATGGATCTTCCCAACTCCAGACAACGGACTTAGCAATTGGAAGACTGAAGACGTCATACCAATCTCCTTTAGACATGAGTAATTGCTCTTGTTTTTGTTTTGCTTTTCGTATTTTCTATGTTTTGAACAATAAACTCTAAAGCCTAGTGCCTTACCCGGGGCATCGTGGCTCGTTTGTGAGGTTATTATCATCATTTGCATATTTTCATTCAATAAAATCGTTGGACTTTTGCATTCAATTGTTTGTTTTCTTTTACTTTATCACCCCTTCAAAAGCTATGTATTTCTTACACACACCCGTGATACCTGAATCACTCGAATCTCGTTGATAACACTATGGTATTGCTAAATATGACTTCGATAATCCGATCTACCAAGCCAAGACGAGTGAGGAAGATTGTGAAGTGCCGGAGAACTTGTCGATCGCTACAGCAGGAAGAGCGAGTTATACACCACACGAAGAGCAAGTTGAGGTTGTGAATTTGGAGTCGATGAAGACGAAAAGAGATCAAGATAGAGCGGGTCTTGAGAAGTGTTAAAGAAAGGTTGATTCAGATGCTACGAGACTATATTGAGGTTTTTGCTTGGTCATACAAAGACATGTCGGGTCTAGACATTGATATTGTGGTACACCGATTGCCGACCAAAGAAGGTTTTCTCTGAAGCAAAGATTAGTCGCACGCCTTGAGATGTCGAGAAAATCAAAGCCGAAGTTATGAAAAAATTCAACGCCGGTTTCTTAGCTGTTACTTCTTATCCACAGTGGGTTGCTAACGTGGTGCCTGTGCCCAAGAAGGATGGCAAGGTACGAATGTGTGTGGATTACAGAGATCTGAACAAAGCGAGTCCGAAAGACGATTTTCCACTTCCTCATATTGACGCTCGTTGACAACACCCCTCGATAAGGTTTTCTCCTTCATGGATGGTTTCTCCGTTACAATCGATTAAAATGGCTCCGAAGACATGGAAGACTACTTTTGTTACCAGTGGGGCACTTTTTGTTACAAGGTTATGCCGTTCGATCGAAGAAGGCAGCCACTTATCGCGCTATGGTGGCTTTATTCCATGACATGATTCATCACGAGATAGAGGTCTACATCGACGACATGATAGCTCGATCACGCATCAAGAAGAACACCTTGATCATTTGCGTAAACTGCTTGATAGATTGAAGAAGTACGGTCGAGACTTAATCCTAACAAGTGCACCTTTGGAGTCGATCCGAAAACTCCTAGGGTTTGTTGTCGATGGAAAGGTATTGAGGTTGATCCCCAAGGTTAAAGCTATTCAAGAAATGCCACCCCGTCATCGAGAAGGAAGTCGAGGTTTCTTGGGCCGATTGAACTACATTGCCGTTCATTGCACATCTAATCGCTACTTGTGAGTCAATCTTCAAGTTATCAAGAAAGATCAAGTAGTAGAATGGAACGACGATTTCCAGATCGCTTTTGACAAAGTCAAGGAGTACCTTAGAATCCTCCTATCCATCGATGCCGCCAAGGAAGACCTCTTATCATGTACTTGATGTTGTTAGAGAACTCAATGGGGTGTGTGTTGGGGCAACATGACGAGTGCGGTCGAAAAGAGTATGCAATATACTACCTTAGCAAAAGTTTACCGATCGTGAAACAAGATACTCACAATGAGAAAACTTGGCGCTTTTTGGCTGCTCGCGCTAAGGTATATGTTGACTCACACTACCTTGTTGATTTCAAGATGGATCCGATAAAATACATATTTGAGAAACCACTCTCTCGGAAGAATAGCAAGATGGCAAATGATCTTGACCGAGTATGACATCCAAGACACTTTTCAAAAGAGATCAAAGGAAGTGTAGTAGCCGATCATTTGGCTCATCAAGCCGTAGATGACTATCGATCTATGCGTTAATTTCAGACGAAGATGTCTTACTAGTTATCGCGAAGAACCGAGCCCGGACGAAGGACCCGAACAAGGATCCCGATGGACCATGGTTTTTGATGGAGCCTCAAACGCACTTGGAAATGGCATTGACGCCATCATTACATCCCCTGCAGGTGAACATACGCCTTTCACCGCCAGATTATGTTTCAGCTGCACTAACAACATGGCCGAATACGAAGCATGCATCAAGGGTATCAAAGCTGCTATTGACTTAAGAATCAAGTTCTTGCAAGTGTATGGAGACTTAGCTTTGGTGATCAGTCAGATTAAGGACGAGTGGGATACGAAGCATCCGAATCTCATTCCATATCGAGAGCATGTTCTGAGTTTGATTCCTTACTTCGAAGAGATTACTTTCAACCACATCCCACGAGAAGAGAATCAGTTGGCAGACGCATTAGCTACTATGTCGTCTATGTTCAAAGTTAGATGGGACAACGAGGCTCCCCGATCATCATTGAGAGTTTGACGAACCAATTGTTATGAACTTGATACGTAAGAGAAACCTTGGTACTATGACGTGAAGAGGTATCTTGAGACTCAAGAATATCCCAGGGCATCATCAATGATAAGAAGTTCTTGAGAAGATTTGCATCTAAATTCTTCCTCAAAGAATGGCATCTTATACAAGCGCAATCACGACTTGTGCTTACTCCTGTAACCGGAAAACAACGTATCATGGAAGAGTTACGAAGGCACATTTGGTACCCACTCCGGTGGACACACCATGGCTAAGAAGATTTTGAGAACAGGTTACTATTGGTCCACCATGGAAGCTGATTGTCACCGCTACGCTCGATCTTGTCACAAATGCCAGATATATGCAGACAAAGTGCATGTACCTCCAGTACCTCTGAATGTTCTAACAGCTCCTTGGCCTTTTGCAATGTGGGGCATTGACATGATCGGAGAAATCAAGCCCACAGCTCCCAACGAACATCGTTTCATTCTTGTGGCAATTGACTATTTCACCAAATGGGTAGAGGCAGCCTCCTTCGCATCTGTTACCAAGAATGTTGTGGCTCGTTTCATCAAGCATAATCTTATCTGTCGGTATGGCACTCCTGAAAGGATTATCACAGATAACGGTTCTAATCTCAACAACAAGATGTTCACCGAACTCTGCACGCAGTTCAAGATCAAGCATCACAATTCTTCTCCTTATCGGCCTAAGATGAATGGCGCAGTGGAAGCCGCCAATAAGAATATCAAGAAGATTATGCAGAAGATGACAGTGACTTACAAGGATTGGCATGAGATGTTACCATTTGCTCTTCATGGTTATCGCACTACATTACGAACATCAACAAGGGCAACCCCCTTCTCTCTTGTATACGGTATGGAGGCAGTCCTACCTATCGAGGTTCAGATACCCTCAACCAGAGTCCTCCAGGACGCAGAGTTAGGCGAAGACGATTGGATCCAGACTCGCCTTGACCAAATTAATTTGATTGATGAGAAACGACTCGCATCCATCTGCCATGGACAGATCTATCAGAAACGAATAATTAGAGCATTTAACAAGAAGGTCAAGCACCGAGTCTACCAAGTCAGTGATCTAGTAGTCAAGCGCATCATTCTTCCACAAGGTGATCCCAGGGGCAAATGGACTTCCACCTACGAGGGACCATTTGTAGTCAAAACAGTATTTTCTGGCGGAGCTATGATACTGAGCACCATGGATGGAGAGGACTTCCCACACCCTGTGAACGCAGACATAGTAAAAAAATACTACGCATAAAAGAGACCCGCTAGGTCGAATGGCCTAGGAAAAAATAAGGGCATCCTGGCGAACCAAAAGGGTTCGGGCAAAAGTTAAGGATATATACAAAGCATGTACACCCGGCAAGTCGAAAACCTGAAAAGGCGGCTTGGGCAAAAAAGGGTATCCCGGTAGACTGAAAACCCGAAAGGGCGGTCTAAGCAAAAGTTAGGGGGATTTAAGCGTACGACTATGTCTCGTCCCGATCATCTTACTTCCAGACTACTATCAGCATTCAAGATTCAAATGGCGAAAATCGATTCACTCACTTTCTACTGACAGCAAGGAGATGAGATAGTTGAAATGTATGAGTGCTAGCATAGTTGGAACTTAACGAGATTGTTTCTGTATAGCTTTTTACTTTTCTTGTATACAGACTACTTGGCCATACGCCACCTTTCAAACAAATACAAGTTTCTTTCTCTTTACAATTTTTGTTGTTGCCGTTTGCATAAAGTCCAACGTTTGCTTTGAATGATTATATGCATTTGACAATAAAAATCTATTCACAAACATGCGAAAAGTGAACATGCAAAAGTAGCTACTATAGGCTCCAGGAATTGAGATGACGACGAAAGTCACCAATGCATTTCCTCGCAGAGCATAATCCCCACAGAGGTATCACTCACCACAAGCAGTGATTCCACTCAACTTAATCGGGTTACACCCATCTTCGAGCAATAACATTTCACCCCCCAGCCGAGGTATTGGTCCCCAACAAGGTATCTCTCAACAATTTCCCTTTTCCCCAGCAGTAGTGTCCAGACTTGAGACTTGGTCAGATAGTGCACCGGAGGAAACCTACATCCATTATGCCTCAGTCAGAGATTACAACGGGCTCCAGATTCTTCTAACCCGGTCTCCCGGCAACTACCAATTACTCTTCAGCAAGATTTACACACAAAATCCCCGGTAGAGTACCTCCAGGATCCTCCCCAACAGGGCCTATACACAAGGTTTTCGACAGCGTATCTCTCCCATCCTCAACAAAGTCTAGGCCAGAAACTTGGTCAGATAGTGCATCGGAGGAATCAAGATTATCTTTCTTCTCAGGGTTTCCGTCCCCAAACAGAAGTCAGAAGTCCTCAAGCAGAACATCTGCGTCTTCTTCAAGATGGATATGTTTTGAAATACCACAACATCCATCATTCATACATTTCTCATAAAGTCATAATATATGCATATGTCATTCATGCACATCATCATGCATCATACTTTGCATAAGACTAACAATATTCTATCAAAATTTCTCTTGTTTTCTCCAAAATAGGTGAAAGCCACTCCCGACGCATACAGGTCCAAGATTAATACCCGAATCCAGATGGGAGAACTATCTGAAAGACCTCCCTAGTTATCCTCCGACAACTGGTCCAGGATTAAGACCCGAATCCAGACGGGAAAACTATCCGAACGACCACCCTTGTTGTCCTCCGACAACGGATCCAGGATTAATACCCGAAGCTAGACGGGAAACCCTATCCGAACGATCACAAGTTATCCTCCGATAACAAGCAATGGACCAATACCCAATACACAACAGGGAAGCTATCCACATTTTGCCAACTACTACCCCCCCAGAGCAGTCAGCACGAAGAACTATTCTGACTCATTCTTATTATCAACAACTACAGTAGTCTCGCGATTTTGCCTTGGATGACATCTTAAGCCCATCTCCGACTACTTGTCAACATTTCCCCACTTTCGTATCTCATATTTGGTTAAAACCAATACAAACCAATAACTTCATTCAAAGATGAGCACGAAGTCTAACGTACGACTCCCTCGGATGGCATCTTAAGCCCATCCCCGTCAATTATACTATCAACAATCTCAAGCCTAGCGTACGACTCATTCCCCAGCGAAGTCTCCAACTTCTCCAAATGGCATCTGTAAGCCCATTCCCGCATCATCAGCAATGCAAATTTTCGGTGTACTCGAGTGTTCAATCATCTTCTACCTCCAGGTCACGAAAGGCGAACATGCCAATCTAACCTTCCAGTACAAGAAGATTGAACAGGGGCAGCTGTCATACCCCAAAATTTGCCCTCCATCTTCTCAAGATATTTCATACATCCATACTCAAGGATTCTTCAAGGGTTGATCAGACAAACCCTCTCCTAGACAATCAACCCAAACTAGGGTTTGGTATTTCTCAGATCAAGATAGACTTCCAACATCTCCAATGGTCTTCATGCCTCCTCATATGCTTCAAAGATTCTCCGTGTCAAGTTTCAAGCCTCACAAGTCAAGTTCCCTCAGACAATTGCTCAGATGGATGAAAATCATTGGACAAAAGTCAACTGTGGTCAACATACAGTCAAACTTCCTGATTTTTGGTCAACATCCTCATTTTGAAGTTAAATTTATCATTTGATCAAGGGTTGATCATGATTCATCAAGAAAACTCAAGATTTACTCAAACGTCAAACTTTCCAAATTAGGGTTTCTTAGTGAAAAGTCAACCAAACTTTGACTGAGCATAACATCTTCATACTTTCTCAAAAAAATTTCCAACACCTCTTATTTTGAAGTAAATTCAATTCTCTACAACTTCAAGTCTCACAAGAATGTTCAAAAAATGCTTCATTTGGAAGGTATGGATCAAAACATTACAGGTCCTTTTCAAAGTCAACAAAAAGTCAACATTTTGTTTTGAAGATATATTGAGCATGGAAAATCCAATTGAGATGAAACCAAAAATTTTGGTTAGAGGACTCTTAGATCTTTCTAAAAAGTCCAAGAACACTAAAAAATGTGGAAAATTGAGCAAGATACACCATTCACAAGTTGGGCAATTTTGAAGAAGTGCACAAAGAGAGATGCTTGTAAAAATCAAAATTTTTGCAAATGGGCTTACTTTTTCTTCATCCAAACTTGTTCCTTATACAATTAGGAATATCCAAGCCCAATGCCACGAATTTTTATTTTATTTTTCTATTTAATTTGGATTTTATTCATTTAAATACAAATTAAATTAAAAAATAAGGTATAAAATCAAAATTAATTGCAAATTGATTTTTTCTCTCATCCTTGAGATCCAAGTAACCTAAAGAAGCCAGCAAATTTCAAAATTTGATTGTATTTGGAAAGAAATTGATTGAAATTGATCAAAAAAGAGAAAATTTGATTTTGTACAAAATCAAATATGTTTTGCATTGATTGGTGATGATTTCTTCCTCAAATTAGCTCCAATTCCATCTACTATATATATACAATACATACCACATGAATGAGGACAGAAAAATTGCTTGGAGAAACCCTAACCTAATTCAAAAAATCCGTGCTACACAAGCTACTAGCAGCCTGGGTTTTAGCTCGATTCAATTGATTCCAAGCATCCAAACACATTCCTTGACACCTCCTGAATCGATCCAGACCTTTACATTGTCCAAAAGCATCAAGAATCACGAAATCACGATTTGGTTTGTTCATACTTTTTCAAAATTCGAATTCTGTTATTCATGCATTGTTAATGTGTTTTGATGTTTGTTTCGTGCTTAGAACAAGGTTTACAAGCTTTCTGGGTCATCCAATTGAATTTTCGTGGACAGAAACATGATATACCATGATTAGGGTTTCAGGTCACGTTTTAGAGTTTCTCTAATTAGGTTAAATTGGACCAAACCGATGCCACCAGAATGATCAGTGGACCAAGACGAATCGAACCATGGCTTTAGATTTCATTTATATTACTTGTATGTGATTTTTGATGTTAGCAGGGGTCATAGCGTCGAACCGAAGCCGACGCAAAATTCCCAGTATTCAAACGAAGAAGACGATGTCTTCGCGCGTGATTTGAGTGGCCAGGATTCGATCTGATTTAAAACGTGTTCGTTGCAATTCCATAACACGTGGACGCTCTAGCTCAGTTGGTCGTGGCAGCGCGTTGTGAGGCTAGGGTCACCAGTTCGAACCATGCCAGGACCGGTTTTCCTTTCTTTTTACAAACTTCATGTTTTTTCAACTATTTTCATATTTTCTTTTTTTATTCAATATTTTCATTGATTTTAATTTACTTTCATAATTTTTTATCATGCATTTAAAAATACCAAAAAATATTTTTCTTTTTGCATTATTTCCAGAAAATGTTTATTTAATTTATAAAATTAAAAATATTATTTTTTCATGCATATTTGATTTAATTGTTAATTTATCATATAAATCACTTTTAATTAGTTTTTAATTATTAAATTAACTCCAAAAAATCCCAAAAAATTATTTTAGCATATTAATATTATTTCCAGCATGAAAATTTTTTCTCATTCAAGAATTATTATTTTTACTAATATTTTCCTCTTATTCGATTTTCTCGTATTTCCCGATTTCTCATCTTTTCACAGGTTATTCCGTTTCAGACGATTTCTTTTATCGCTTTCTTTTCATATTTTGTAATTGCCTATGGGATGTAATAGTTTAATTAGGACTTTTATTTTCTGCCCTTTCAATTATGTATCTGCCCCAAAGCCATGTAATAGCGTAGGATTTATCTTTCCGCATCTTTACTTTCCGCAATTTACTTTCCGCACCCCATAAACTGCTAGTAATTAGGCGTGTATGGCAAGATAAAATTGAACATAGACCACTCTTAATTTCAAGATAAAAATATCTGAATTGACACACTCTTTTCACACATACACCCCTTAGGGTAATTCTCTCTTGTTGCCTTACGAATACAAATGGTCAAGTCCCTCGAACGTAGAGGTATCCTAGCACCGTTGCCTACAAACATATCATCATAGTCCCTTCGATACAAAGATCATAGACCCACAATGTCGCCTACGAAAATTATGATAGTCCCTTCGAATGTGCTAGGATACTTCCTACAAGTTGCCTTCCATGACCATCCGATGTCCCTTCGAATGTCCCGCTTACATCCAACGAATAGGGTTACCTACCAACTAATAGTATGGATAGCACTATTCTAAAGGAACGTAAAACAACACGAAAACGACCAATTCTGAGTAGGTAATAAGACTTTTAGTTGCTTGCTCAAATCAAATACTTTTTACACCACACACTTTTGTCAAAGTTCAAACTCTTTTCAAACACGAAACATTTCCGAACACTTTGTATACATTCCTACATGAATCATTACAAAGTCAAAGCGAAATGCCTTTTCAAAATATTTTTTCAAACACACAGAAAGCAATTTTAAAGTGATCTCAGAGCAACTAAGAGCCCGTAGATAACTACGGATGGAAAGGGGTGCTAATACCTTCCCTTTTCATAACCTTCTCCCTTACTCAGAATCTAACGAAGGTCTTTTTCTGTACTTTTTACCTTCCCTTAATTGGATAAAAGAAAAGTCGGTGGCGACTCTTGCTATCCGCACATTTGCGATACAAAAACCTACAAAGTCAGTTCACCGTGTTACATATGGTAAACCATGTAACACCCCTTCTAATTACCCGCGATTTATAATTTAATAATCAGAGTATTTAACACATATCAAGAGGCATCACAATTTTAATATAATTCAAAGTTATAACCAAACAGTTGTCATGATTTCACTGAAGGAAATCATTAAATAAAACGGGCTTAAGATTATGTTTAACAACGGAAATGAAACATAACAGATCCTGAATACATCATTTATAACTAATCCAGGATATAAATCGAAACATGGACCAAAATCATTATTCAATATTCATAAAGAATTTCAAATCAAGCGTTTCCCGGTTACACATCTACGAGCACGACCGACGCCGGATTAACTAATGACTCGAGTCTAGAAGTTATCCTCACTGATTCCAAGCAGCTAATCACTTCAAATCTGAAATCATTAAAGTAAGGGTAAGATTTCTATCCAATATAAAATGCATTATACGTTTTTTTAAATGCAACAGAATAATTAAATACGTTAGTCCATTATCCAAACACATAATCACAGTCAATTCACAAATGCATCTCACACAATGAATATGTAAATTTGATCAAACGATGGAAATTGCAACACTGGAAACCATCCTAGCATGTTATAATCCCATATGCAATACAGACTCTATGCATGTGGTACCAAAACGTGAACCGAGTTCACCCACTGCTCCGTTTTGTAATACGGTGAACTGACTTTGAGATTTTTGTATCGCAAATGAGCGGATAGCAAGAGTCGCCACCGACTTTTCTTTTATCCAATTAAGGAAAGGTGAAAAGAACAGGAAAAGACCTTCGTTAGATTCTGAGTAAGGGAGAAGGTTATGAAAAGGGAAGGTATTAGCACCCCTTTCCATCCGTAGTTATCTACGGGCTCTTAGTTGCTCTGAGATCACTTTAAAATTGCTTTCTGTGTGTTTGAAAAAATATTTTGAAAAGGCATTTCGCTTTGACTTTGTAATGATTCATGTAGGAATGTATACAAAGTGTTCGGAAATGTTTCGTGTTTGAAAAGAGTTTGAACTTTGACAAAAGTGTGTGGTGTAAAAAGTATTTGATTTGAGCAAGCAACTAAAAGTCTTATTACCTACTCAGAATTGGTCGTTTTCGTGTTGTTTTACGTTCCTTTAGAATAGTGCTATCCATACTATTAGTTGGTAGGTAACCCTATTCGTTGGATGTAAGCGGGACATTCGAAGGGACATCGGATGGTCATGGAAGGCAACTTGTAGGAAGTATCCTAGCACATTCGAAGGGACTATCATAATTTTCGTAGGCGACATTGTGGGTCTATGATCTTTGTATCGAAGGGACTATGATGATATGTTTGTAGGCAACGGTGCTAGGATACCTCTACGTTCGAGGGACTTGACCATTTGTATTCGTAAGGCAACAAGAGAGAATTACCCTAAGGGGTGTATGTGTGAAAAGAGTGTGTCAATTCAGATATTTTTATCTTGAAATTAAGAGTGGTCTATGTTCAATTTTATCTTGCCATACACGCCTAATTACTAGCAGTTTATGGGGTGCGGAAAGTAAATTGCGGAAAGTAAAGATGCGGAAAGATAAATCCTACGCTATTACATGGCTTTGGGGCAGATACATAATTGAAAGGGCAGAAAATAAAAGTCCTAATTAAACTATTACATCCCATAGGCAATTACATAATTGAAAAAAAGAAAAGCGATAAAAATTGTCCGAAACGGTATAACCTGTGAACAGATGCAAAATCGGAAAACGGAAGAAAATTGCATAAGAGGATAATGTTAGCAAAAATAAGCATTTTTGAATGAGAAAAAAGTTTTGTGTTAGTAATGACATTAATATGATAAAATAAATTTTTGGAATTGATTTGATAATTAAAAAACAATTAAAAGTCATTTAAATGATTAATTAGCAATTAAATTAAATATGCATGCAAAAATAATAATTTTAATTTTAAAAATTAAATAAGTATTTTTCTGATGATTATGCAAAAAATAAATATTTTTGGAGTTTTTTAGATGCATGATAAAAAATATTAAAGATAAAATAAATAGTATGAAAATATTAAAGAAAAAGAAAAATAGAAAAATATAAGAAAATATGTTAGTTTTCTAACTTGCAAAAATAAATGCCATGGCTGGGACTCGAACCGGTGACCTTCCCTTCATACCAACGCGCCTTGACCAACTGAGCTAGAGCGTCCACGTGTTAGGAAAATACAACGAATTGTTTTAAAACGAAAACGCCTCCTGGAAATTCAAATTCACGCGCGAAGAACATCATCTTCTTCATTTGAATTCTGGGAATTTTGCGTCGGCCTTGGTTCGACGCTACAGCCCCTGCAATTTCCAAAATCTCATACAAGTAATATAAATGAATTGTGAGTACATGAATCGATTGCAAATTGAATTCTAAACACGATGGTGGTGGTCTTTTTGTCCAATTTTTCCGTTTTAAGGAAACCCTAATTCGGTTCAGAAAACCCTAGCAATGGCATATTTCGATTCAGGCCATGAAAATGCAATTCGATTGTCCAGATAGCTTGCAAACTTCAAACTAAACACAAATCAAACATCAAAACATGTTAAAAAATGCATGATAAACAGAATTCGATTTTGAAAAATATAAGAACAAACCAAAACCGGATTGCTCGATTCTTGATGCTTTTGAATGATGTAAAGGTCTGGAATGCTTTAGGAGATGTCAAGGAATGTGTTTGGATGCTCAAAATCGATTGAAACAAGCTGGAACTAGGGCTGCTAGTGACTTGTAGTGCACGATTTTTTTGACTTTAGGTTAGGGTTCTTGAGGCAATTTTTCTGTTCTTTCTTGTGTGATATGCATTGTATATTTATAATGGATGAAAATTGAGCTGATTTGAGGAACAAATAATCATCAATCAATGCAAAGATTATTTGATTTTGTACAAAATCAAATCTTATCTTTTTTGATCAATTTCAATCAATTTCTTGCCAAATCTTTGCAAATTTCGAAATTTGCCAGCTTGTGTGAGTTACTTGGATATCAAGCATGAGAGAAAAATCAATTTTGCATTTAATTTTGATTTTATACCTTATTTTTTAATTTAATTTGTATTTAAATGAATAAAATTCAAATTAAATAGAAAAATAAAGCTAAAATTCGTGGCATTGGGCTTGGATGTTCCAAATTGTCTAAGGAACAAGTTTGAATAAAGAAAAACTAGGCCCATTTGCAAAAAATTTGATTTTTACAAGTATCTCTCTTTGTGCACCTCTTCAAAAATGCCCAACTTGTGCAATGTGTATTTTGCTCAATTTTCCACATTTTTGAATGTTCTTGGACTTTTTAGAAAGCTCTAAGTATGCTCTAAACAACCTCTTTGGTTTCATCTCAATTGGAGTTTCCATTCTCAATAAATCTTCAAAACAAAAAGTTGACTTTTTGTTGACTTTGAAAAGGACCTGTAATGTTTTGATCCATACCTTCCAAATGAAGCATTTTTTGAACATTCTTGTGAGACATGAAGTTGTAGAGAATTGAATTTCCTTCAAAATAAGAGGTGGTGGAAAAAATTTTGAGAAAGTATGAAGAAGTTATGCTCAGTCAAAGTTCAGTTGACTTTTCCCTAAGAAACCCTAATTTGGAAAGTTTGACTTTTGAGCAAATCTTGAGTTTTCTTGATGAATCATGATCAACCCTTGATCAAATGATGAATGTGACTTCAAAATGAGGATGTTGACCAAAAATCAGGAAGTTTGACTGTATGTTGACCACAGTTGACTTTTAGTCCAATACAACTGATTTTCAACCATCTGAACAATTGTCTGAGGAAACTTGACTTGTGAGGCTTGAAACTTGACATGGGGAGTCTTTGAAGCATATGAGGAGGCATGATGAAAATTGGAGATGGTGGAAGTCCATTTGGATCTGTGGATACCCAAACCCTAGTTTGGGTTGATTGTCTAGGAGAGGGTTTGTCTGGTCAACCGTTGAGGAATCCTTGAGTATGGATGTATGGAATGTATTGAGAAGTAGGAGGGCAAATTTTGAGGTATGACACGTTTACATGTGGAAAGACAGCGGAAATCCATGATTCGCCCATAACCATTGGGTCAAGAATCCAGCCTCACTACCTCTAAATCATGGTAAGTTTATTGGCTCTGCAAGCTCACTTTCGCACAATGGGAATGAACCAATTAACAAATGCTTATGCATGCATCATAAAGGCATGCAACAATAGTTCACAGATTATGATCTCAACATAATTCACATAATGCCAATCACCAATGTATCACATTCAATCATAATGAATATCAAACACAACATTGTAGGCACTATTCCTCATTCATTAAATCAGACAATTCATATCTCATTCTCCTTTGTCCTTAACCATCAACGTTTCAAAAATCGGGAATTCGACACTTTTAAAATAATTTTTTACAAAATAATATTTTTCTTCTTTTTATAAGATATTATTTTTAATTTAGAAAATAATGCCGAAAACGGTACTTGAATCGGAGTTACGGTTTAGAAAATATGAATTTTTGAAGTTTTAGGTGTTTTGAAAAATTACAGTGGAACCCGGTTCCTCACTGGGAGAACCCGGTTCCCACTTTTTGAAAATGAGCGCCTCCTGGAATTTTGTATGGGGAACCCGGTTCCTCCCCAATGGGAACCGGTTCCCACGTACAAAAATTGCCAATTTTGAAATTTCAACACTGGGAACCGGTTCCCACGACTTGCAGAATTAAAATCTGCTATTTTGACAGCATTTATGCATTCCTTATCACTTCCAATCTTTTCCATACAACTCATAACATTAGAAATGCCAGATTACGACCATTATACGCCAATACAACATCATATATCATTGTTTCCTCATTCCTATTAATTGATCGATACACTAACGATCTTAAATTCTATAATCCGACACAAAATAGGGTTTAACTCTACAAACCTATAATCACCTAAATCAATTTCCTAACATACCCAATCATCCAGTTAATGCCCAAAACCCATAAGGCATTAAAATTGAATGAAATCACCCCTTACCTCGCGATGATCTTCGACTTTCCCGGCATTGGCTTTTTCCTCTCTTCACTTCTCTTCTCGATTCTCATTGAAATGACTTTTCCAAAAAGACCTTGTTTTCCTTCTTTTCCTTTTTATAATCCCTGTTATATTCCTTTATTATTTCCAAATAAAATACATAAATTAATAATTAGTAAAAGTAGAGTGATTTACTCCTCACACCCACTATTTACTCTTCACACCACCAACCCTTCTTTCTTCAATTAATCCAAATTAAATCCGAAAATATTAATACCTCAGTCTTTAATTAAATAAATAATTAAATTCCTTATTATTTATTATTCAGATTAAATCGGGGTGTCACAACTCTCCCCTACTAAAAGAGTTTTCGTCCTCGAAAACATACCTTAGACGAAAAGTTCGGGATACGAGTCCCTCATCTGGCTCTCCAGTTCTCAAGTTACATTTCCTCCAGCTGGTCCTCCCCAAGCTACTCTCACCAGTGTTATCTCTTTACCACGCAATTGCTTCACTTTCCGATCCTCAATTCTCGCAAGTATCGCTTCAACAGTCATATTATCCCGTACTTGTACATCATCTACTTGAATCTCATGGGACGGATCCGCAATGTACCTCCTCAGCTGAGATACATGAAAGACATCATGCAAATTTGCAAGTGACGGCGGTAAAGCAATCTGATAAGCAACTTTCCCAACTCTCTTGATAATTTGAAATGGACCAATAAAATGCGGAGTCAACTTTCTTGACTTCAAAGCTCGACCAATACCAGTCATCGGAGTAATTCGCATGAACACATGATCTCCTTCACTAAACTCAAGATCTTTCCTCCTCTTATCATGATAACTTTTCTGACGACTCTGAGAAGCTCTCATCTTCTCCTGAATCATCTTGATCTTTTCCGAAGTCTGCTGGACAATCTCTGGTCCGATCACGCACTTTCTCCAGATTCGTACCAATACAACAGCGTCCCGACACCTCCTACCATACAATGCTTCAAACGGAGCCATACCAATGCTCGAATGAAAACTATTGTTGTAGGTAAACTCTATCAACGGTAAGTAGCTATCCCAAGCTCCACCTTTCTCTAACACACAAGCTCTCAACAAATCTTCTAACGACTGAATCGTTCTCTCCGTCTGACCATCTGTCTGTGGATGATATGCGGAACTCAATCGTAACTTAGTACCCAAAGCTTCTTGCAATCCTGTCCAGAACTTAGACGTAAACCTCGGATCTCTATCCGACACAATGCTAGACGGAATACCATGCAAACTCACAATCTTCTCAACATACAATTCTGCTAACCTCTCCATCGGATAATCCATTGTTATTGGAATAAAGTGAGCAGATTTTGTCAATCGGTCGACAATAACCCAAATAGAATCACAATTCTTCGTTGTCCTCGGCAATCCTGACACGAAATCCATTGAAATGCCATCCCATTTTCATTCCGGAACAAACAACGGTTCCATCAATCCTGGCGGTTTCTGATGTTCGATCTTTGATTTCTGACAAACCAAACACGCATACACAAACTCGGCAATTTCCTTTTACATTCCAGGCCACCAAAATAATTTCTTCAAGTCATGATACATTTTAGTAGCACCAGGATGAATACTCAACCCACTACGATGTCCTTCTTCCAAAATACTTTTCCTAATCTCAACAACACCCGGAACACACACTCTATCACCAAATCTCATAACGCCATTCTCATCAATTCGGAACTCACCTCCGTGACCTTGGTTAATCAATGTCAGCTTATCCACCAAACCAACATCAGACTTCTGTCCATTTCGAATCTCTTCCAAAATACCACTAGTCAGCTTCAACATGCCCAATTTCACACTATTCGGAGTAGTTTCGCATACTAAACTTAAGTCTCTGAATTGTTCCACTAAATCCAATTCACGAACCATTAACATCGACATATGCAAGGATTTCCTGCTTAATGCGTCTGCCACAACGTTTTCCTTACCAGGATGGTAATTCAAACCGAAATCATAATCCTTGAGAAATTCCAACCACCTTCTCTGCCTCATATTCAACTCTTTCTGGTCGAAAAGATACTTTAGGCTCTTGTGATCACTGGACACTTCAAACCGTGAACCATACAGATAATGCCTCCATAACTTCAAAACAAACACAACAGCTGCCAACTCCAAATCATGAGTCGGATAATTCCTTTCATGAATCTTCAACTGTCTTGAAGCATAAGCCACAACCTGCCTATCTTGCATCAAAACACCACCTAAACCTCTCAAAGACGCATCACAATACACCACGAAAGATTCTGCCGGATTCGGCAAAATTAGAATCGGAGCACTAGTCAACCTCCTCTTCAACTCTTGGAATCCTTCCTCACAATCTGTATCCCAAACAAATGCTTGACCCTTTCTAGTCAACTTAGTCAACGGTAAAGCTAGCTTCGAAAATCCCTCAATGAATTTCCTGTACTAACCTGCAAGACCAAGAAAACTACGAATCTCTGAAGCATTCTTTGGCGCTTCCCACTGAGATACCGCTTCTACTTTTGTAGGATCAACAGCAATACCATTCTTGGAAATCACATGACCAAGAAAACTCACTTCGCTTAACCAAAACTCACATTTTGACAGCTTCGCATAAAGTTTCTTTTCCTTCAACAATTCCAAGACGGTTCTGAGATGCTCTGCATGCTCCTCCTCACTCTTTGAATAGATCAAAATGTCGTCAATAAATACCACCACAAATTGGTCAAGATACGGATGAAATATCCTGTTCATATACTCCATAAAAACACCAGGTGCATTAGTAACTCCAAACGGCATAACAGAATATTCGTAATGCCCATACCTCGTTCTAAATGCAGTTTTCTGAATATCTCCCGCCTTAACACGAATCTGATGATATCCAGACCTCAGATCAATTTTACTAAATACACAAGCTCCAACCAACTGATCCATCAAATCATCAATCCTCGGCAATGGGTACCAATTCTTGATTGTCACTTTATTCAACTGCCTGTAATCCACACACAGTCTCATTGTACCTTCCTTCTTCTTAACCAACAATACCGGCGCACCCCATGGTGAAACACTAGGCCGGATAAACTTCTTCTCAAGTAACTCTTCCAGCTATTTCTTCAGCTCAGACAACTCAGATTCCGACATGCGATAAGGCGCCATCGACACCGGACTAGTTCCAGGAATCAAATCTATAGCAAACTCCACTTCCCTCTCAGGTGGTAGCTCACTAACATCTTCCGGAAACACTTCTGGAAATTCATTCACAACAGGTAATTCACCACTCTTAGCCTTTCCTTTCACTTTCGTCGAAGAATATAACATAAACGCTACAACACCATCTCTAACGGCTGAATTCATCTGCTTAACTGACATAGTCCCATCTTCAACTTTAACTTCTTCAGGGAATATGACCGTCTTCTCAAAATAATTGATATGAACCTGGTTGAAGACCAACCAGTTCATTCCAACGTAATATCAAGTTGTTCTAAAGGTAGGCACACTAAATCCATACCGAACCCTCTACCAAAAATGACAATAGGACAATTCCTACAAACATACGAAGTAGTCACTGAACCCGACGCATGAGTGTCAATAACCATACTTCCATCCATATTAGAAATTTCCATATTTAATCTTTTAGCACAATCCAAAGCAATAAAAGAATGTGTCGCTCCAGTATCAATAATTGCAATCAGGGGTATGCCATTAATAAAACATGTACCTTTAATCAACCGATCATCTGGCTTAACGTCTGATCCTGACAAAGCGAACACCTTCCCACCAGCTTGCTCTTTCTTTGGTTTAGTACACTGCGGACGAGTGTGTCCTTCTTCGCCACAGTTGTAACAAGTTATCCTTCTGGATCTGCACTCCGCATCCAAATCACCAAATCTTCCACAGTGGTTGCACTTCTGCGCATCATTCTTGCATTCAGGAGCTCGGTGTCCCAATTCACCACATCTGTAACACTTTATGGAAGAACCAGAAGAACCAGAGTCTCCCCCACTAGGCTTCTTCCAACCTCCAGATTTCTGATTATTCCTATCATAAGGCTTACCACGATCCATATGTCTCTTGCCCTTACGATCAGCATAGCTCTGAGCATTCGACTTAGTACTAGCAAGATCTTCTTCCAGAATCCTACTACAGTCAACTAAATCAGGAAACCTTCTAATGCGTTGATACCTGATACCCTGCTTGATCTCATCACGCAGACCATTCTCAAACTTGATACATTTAGAAAATTCTTCATCTGCATCGTTAGTGTAATGAGCATAATACTTCGCTAATTCAGTAAACTTCGTTGCATACTCACTCACAGACTTGTTGCCTTGCTTGAGCTCCAGAAACTCAATCTCTTTCTTACCCCGGATGTCTTCAGGAAAGTACCTTCTTAGAAAAGCTCTCCTGAACACAGCCCAAGTCAACGCAATGCCATCTTCTTCCATTTCAGTTCTGGTAGCAACCCACCAGTCATCAGCTTCCTCTGCCAGCATATGAGTACCATACCTCACCTTTAGCTCCTCAGCACAATCAATCATTCTAAAGATCCTCTCGATCTCCTTCAACCACTTCTGAGCACCTTCGAGATCATGTGCACCCTTGAACAGTGGAGGATTATTCCTCTGAAAATTCCCCAATTGTCTGTCAGCACCAATAACAGCTCCCTACTGATTCCCTCCGAGTACTCCAGCTAACATTCCCAAAGCTTCAGCAATAGCATCGTCGTTCCTTCCGTTACCTCTTCCAGCCATTGTTCTGTAACATTACAAAACAATCTCATCAGCACACAAGTATCGACAGTGTCATCTTACACTAGTCGCATACACAAGGGATAACGACACTAAGACAAGACCAACTATGCTCTGATACCACTATTGTAACACCCTTTCTAATTAACCGCGATTTATAATTTAATAATCAGAGTATTTAACACATATCAAGAGGCATCACAATTTTAATATAATTCAAAGTTATAACCAAACAGTTGTCATGATTTCACTGAAGGAAATCATTAAATAAAACGGGCTTAAGATTATGTTTAACAACGGAAATGAAACATAACAGATCCTGAATACATCATTTATAACTAATCCAGGATATAAATCGAAACATGGACCAAAATCATTATTCAATATTCATAAAGAATTTCAAATCAAGCGTTTCCCCAGTGTTACATCTACCAGAGCACGACACTGACACGCAGATTAACTAATGACTCGACTCTAGAAGCTATCCTCACTGATTCCAAGCAGCTAATCACTTCAAATCTGAAATCATTAAAGTAAGGGTGAGATTTCTATCCAATATAAAATGCATTATACGTTTTTTTAAATGCAACAGAATAATTAAATACGTTAGTCCATTATCCAAACACATAATCACAGTCAATTCACAAATGCATATCACACAATGAATATGTAAATTTGATCAAACGATGGAATGCAGACTCTATGCATGTGGTACCAAAACGTGAACCGAGTTCACCCACTGCTCCGTTTACATGTGGAAAGACAGCGGAAATCCATGATTCGCCCATAACCATTGGGTCAAGAATCCAGCCTCACTACCTCTAAATCATGGTAAGTTTATTGGCTCTGCAAGCTCACTTCCGCACAATGGGAATGAACCAATTAACAAATGCTTATGCATGCATCATAAAGGCATGCGACAATAGTTCACAGATTATGATCTCAACATAATTCACATAATGCCAATAACCAATGTATCACATTCAATCATAATGAATATCAAACACAACATTGTAGGCACTATTCCTCATTCATTAAATCAGACAATTCATATCTCATTCTCCTTTGTCCTTAACCATCAACGTTTCAAAAATCGGGAATTCGACACTTTTAAAATAATTTTTTACAAAATAATATTTTTCTTCTTTTTATAAGATATTATTTTTAATTTAGAAAATAATGCCGAAAACGGTACTTGAATCGGAGTTACGGTTTAGAAAATATGAATTTTTGAAGTTTTAGGTGTTTTGAAAAATTACACAGTGGAACCCGGTTCCTCACTGGGAGAACCCGGTTCCCACTTTTTGAAAATGAGCGCCTCCTGGAATTTTGTATGGGGAACCCGGTTCCTCCCCACTGGGAACCGGTTCCCACGTACAAAAATTGCCAATTTTGAAATTTCAACACTGGGAACCGGTTCCCACGACTTGCAGAATTAAAATCTGCTATTTTGACAGCATTTATGCATTCCTTATCACTTCCAATCTTTTCCATACAACTCATAACATTAGAAATGCCAGATTACGACCATTATACGCCAATACAACATCATATATCATTGTTTCCTCATTCCTATTAATTGATCGATACACTAACGATCTTAAATTCTATAATCCGACACAAAATAGGGTTTAACTCTACAAACCTATAATCACCTAAATCAATTTCCTAACATACCCAATCATCCAGTTGATGCCCAAAACTCATAAGGCATTAAAATTGAATGAAATCACCCCTTACCTCGCGATGATCTTCGACTTTCCCGGCATTGGCTTTTTCCTCTCTTCACTTCTCTTCTCCAATTCTACGTGAAATGACTTTTCCAAAAAGACCTTGTTTTCCTTCTTTTCCTTTTTATAATCCTTGTTATATTCCTTTATTATTTCCAAATAAAATACATAAATTAATAATTAGTAAAAGTAGAGTGATTTACTCCTCACACCCATTATTTACTCTTCACACCACCAACCCTTCTTTCTTCAATTAATCCAAATTAAATTCGAAAATATTAATACCTCAGTCTTTAATTTAAATAAATAATTAAATTCCTTATTATTTATTATTCGGATTAAATCGGGGTGTCACAAACCACGTGAAGGTTGCCTTTGTCAAAGATGAAGGAAAATCTTTCACCCTTAGGTTTTCATTATTCGCTATATTCCCAGATTCAGTTAAGTATCTAGGAATATGCTCGACTGTCGATTCACCAGACTCACCCCCAAACTTAGTATATTTAGGAATTTTCCACCGTCTAGGGTTTTTAGTCTGTAAAATGAAAGGGGACGAATATGTTGGCCTCTAGAGTGTGGTATTCATACTCTTCCTATCCATAATTCTCTCGACAATGGTAGTTAGATAATTTTCGAAAGCTAGATCTTCTTGTCGAATTTGATCAAGAATTTGATCAGCCTCTTGTTGTCGATTAACTAATACCCTAAGGGGTTCGAGAACAACATTTCTATGAGGCCTTGAAACTTGTCCTTGATGGAAAGTTTCATCTTCTATTGCCCCCATGTCTACTTGACCAGGGGGATCTAATCGAACAATAGTTGGCGCCTGTCGGCCAGGCACTTAGGGAGCGCCCAAAAAATTACACAACGTCTTAATTTGGCAATCACCTATCGATTTGTTTCAGCGGATTGTCTATTAGTCTCAGCCGACTCTTGCACTATGGGGTTAAATACATTACTCATTTAGTTAGTCAACATATTAACTAACTCATGATTTCTATCATCCATTTTTTGCCTCAACACTGCCACTGAAGTATTAGTTAGAGGCGACACTTGTTGTTGCGCAAGTATTCCCCTATTTCCTCCTGCTGCAGATCCTTGTAAAGGAGAATTAATGTTTTGCACATTATCTGACACCACTGATGCATTTGAAGTCGACTGATATCCCGACATTAAGAAATACGACATTTCATAAGGGGGATCAGCAATACCAAATCGAGGTATTGTTGTGTTTAGAATGACATTCGTAGCCATCACAGGCCCTAGAATCACCGGTGTGGTCTAGGGAATAGGTACTCATACTAATGCAGTTGAGCCTGATACAGTTATGTTGTTTAGTGGGGAAATGATGCAACTTGAGTAATTACTGGGTCATATGTACCCAAATTTCATGATGGAATTTCATCCATGTTCGAAGTAGTGTTTGACATCCTAGGTGTACGTCTCCTAGTGGGTGGTTTATTATAATCTTTAGTTACTCTTCCACTTCTAAGTCTCATACACTTATGAAATATAACAATAAAAACTTAGCATTGGTCCCACCGAGTATGCCAATTTGTTTACTGTGGAAAATGGTAAACAACCGCTGGTCCTCCCAAAGTCCCAAAACTAAGGGTTGCTCGCAAGATCAACTAGTTGATCTTAAGACATGTGCTAAGGTTTTGTGAGATTGTACTAGTTCTGTCGAAATCCTTATCTAAGAAACGGTTTTTTAAGACTAAGGGAACCAATACAATGGCTTTCCACACTATAGTTAGACTCAATTCGACTGACTGGTGAATCATGACCGACAGAAGGAGTCTAAACGAAATGATTAACAATATGATTCTTCACAATATGATTTGTACCAACTAACAGTGACTCGTGACCGATAGAAGGTTGTGATCTCTAGACTTGTTCTAAACGAAATAGGCGTCAAATGACTCTTTTGTTAACTCGAAGCTTGTTACGAAAAGAGAATCAACATAAACGATAACGTAGAGATATTGTTGACAAGTAAATAGAATGCAAGTAAATGACTCAAAATAAATGACTGAAATGTAAAGGTTTTGCATTGAAATAAAAGTGGTGATTCACGTACATCAAGCACTCTTGAACTCTTTGCTTCTTGACACTCGGAATGAACAGAGTTTTTGCGAGTGATTTGATTATACAAGTGAACACACTAAATTTACATTGAGATGACTTATTTATAGTATTTACAAAATAACTTCCTAAAAACAATATACATATGATATTTAAAACTTGAAGAAACCGCTTCACAGGATTTCGCCACCTATTTGGCACTTAAACAACACACAAATCTTTTGATAACTGCCCACGACTTTGAATTTTGAATCTTCCCGCTTCTGGCTTCTAAGAATAAATTGCTCCCAGCTTCAACGCTTTCTTTTAACAAGAGAAAACTAATTAAATTTCTCTAAGTCCAGAATCCTCTATAATCGACTAGGTTCAACTTTAACTACTTCCTCCGCTATTCAACATTTGGTCAAATCGACCAAATTCTATGCTTTATCCATCTGGTCGACATACCTCTTCTTCAACATCCTTGTCTTAGCATTTTTTCTTGGTCATAAATTTCAATCTTCTGAAGAACCTTTATCTTTAAGGATCGACCCTTAGTTCACAAGGACATCTGCATTTAATATGTACCTTTGAATATCTTAAGAAATTTCAGGGTAACAACCAGTTGCTGTATTTTTCTGCAACTGGTGTAGCGCGCTTAGCACGCTCCACGCCGCTTAGCACGCTCTATTATGAAAATCCAGTGAATTCTTTTAAAATTTCACTTGGCAGTCCTTTTTCCCACTTCCACCACGGCTTATTTGTATTGAATAAAATTAGTATTATTTTTCTAATTCTTTTGTTGTTGTTTTGACTCAAATTTTGGTCCGGTAGCTTGAGGTTGCATTTTGTGATTTTCTGAGTTTGACCGTTTCAACTCGCGGATGTATGGTAATGATAATTTTCAAAGTTGATACACGTCTGGTACTTGTTTATCGCCTTCTATAGCATAACATGTTTAGGAAATTTATCATTTGTATAATTATCATGCCATTCATTTTTTTTGCATTACTTGCTCATGAATTGAATCATTTTAGTTCCCTTTTTACCATAAATGTGAGGAAGCTTTCCATTGTTCATATATGCTTGAGGCCACAATTCTTGTTTTAACTAGACTTTATTATGCTTAATCATTTATTTTGTGTTGATTGTATGAATGCAAGAAAAGGATCAAGGCATTTTTTTGTTTGATTTTGAGCACAACTACCTTGACCAAATATTCAATTCACCTTGTGAGTGTGTGAACCTTTATTAACCCCTTTGAACTTTTATCAATATTCATGTTTATTTTAACTTGATGCTTGTCTATGAGTGTTGAATTCACCTTTTTTGTCTGTATGTTGATTTCTTTTTTTCTTGAACCCTTAACTATATGTTGTTGTATGAATTTTTACCTTGCCTTAGAAAGTAGAGAGTATTCACACATTAATGTTGGTTGAATTCAAGTTGGGGAGAGGAATGTTTATGTACTTATATTGTGGTTGGTATGAGGTTAAGAAAAAGAAAAAGAAAAGAAAGAAAAAAAATGTGAAAAAGAAAGATTAGAAAAAAAGAGAAAAGTTTTGAAAAAGAAAAACAAAAGGAGTATGAATAATATTGTGTTAATAAGTGAGGTGTTTTGGTTTGACAATTTCTAATGAAGAAGAAGTTTGATTGGAATTTTATTGTTTGGAACTTTGTGAGTTGATCACTCCTTTAGGTTTAGGCAAGTTTTTCTTTCTATTATCTTTAGGACTTATCACTTGTTTGTTAACCAAGCCACATTACAACCTTTAAAATCCCTTTTGATTCTTGTATATGTATTTTCAATTGAATTTTTGGATGAATGCATAATTTAGTCTTTTGTTTGCAAGATTGTTGGATGAGTGTCAAAAGTCCCTCACCTATGTGTGTTCTTCATCTACCAATGAATTTTTGCTAGGTGTGATTCTTGATTGAGCTTGTTTTGTTTTAGAATGTTTTGCATGATTTTTGTACTTAGGATTTGTTTCGTTTATATGTTGTAGTTGTAGGATTGTGGTAAGTATGTACTTTGTTTGTACGTTTTCGTTTGAACCATACATTTGTTTTCCGTTTAAAAAACTTGTTGATTCGTAATTGTACTTTGTTTGTACATTTTCGTTTGAACCATACATTTGTTTTCCGTTTTAAAAACTTGTTGATTCGTAATTATTTGATTATCGTCTTTTGTTTATTTAGGTTTACTTGACTTTGTATGAGGACAAACAATGTGTCAAGTTGGGGAGAGTTGATAAGTGCCAAAATGTAGTTGTTTTTTATATATGTTTTGTGGCACTTATACGTTCTTTTGTTGATATTTAGTTGAATAATCCCAATTTTGTTTGTAAATACGTTTTATTGTATTTTTGATTCATTTATGTATCGTTTGATATGTTTTATGTGTTTTTGTAGGTATTTGTTGTACATGTGGAGCATCGAGGAATAAAGTGTCAAAGACACGACTCCAAATGCGTGTTTTCGCAATAAAAGTCCATTTTTGGGAAGTTTTGTTCAGGCCAAGCCGCTGCGCGGGAATTAGAGCGCAAAAATGAGGCTTTGGTATTGTTCCGGCATAAAGATATTTTTGAGGCCGTTGAGCAGGATTAAGGCGTTTTAATGTGTAAATATCTGAGGCCGCTGAGCGGGATCTGCTGAGATTTGGTTTATAACTTCAATTTCATCCATTTTCTTGTTATGGTTTAACAGTGGATTTTGATCCCCATTTCCATCAACCTTTATTTTTAGTAGTATAGCTTAGAAAACAACATTAGGGCTTTGCTTATGGATGATTTGAGGTGGATTGTTCTTCGATTGGCATTGACAAAATAATTTAGATATGTGGTTTATCTCTTCTCCTCTCTATGTATTTGTCTATTTGTTGGGTTTGTATGTATATCTACTCTTTACTCATGTATATTTTTCGCCCTTGGCGTTGTATAAAGTTTGCTTTATGAATCTGTGTTAGTGATTGTCTTAGGTTTTTACCTTGTGTTAGGGATTTGAGCTTTGCTAGACATAGACTGCTTAGATTCTTACCTAGGATGATTATCTGTTAGTTTCTGAATGCTAAAAATGGGTTTAGAGCTGACATTTACTTAGAGTATCTATGATTAATGCCTCTGTGTTAGGAGTGTCGGGCTATACATAGCCGGTGCGAGTGATGCGGTTGACTTCTGTGTTGTTGAGGTAGGCCAGACATGGATATCGAGGTGATGCGGTTAAATTCTCAATTTGGGTTAGAAATAGCTTGAGTTGTGAGAGGTATGCGATGACACGGACGAGTATCGTAGGCTGAGTATAACTGGACGATAGATTTAAGTCTGTGGCGGGTAGTGTGCATTTGTTTCGGACAAGTTATCTATCCTTTATAGTTTTTGTTCATTTACTTTTAAATTTTCTTTGCAACCAATCCCAAACTCATTAACGATAGAATTGTCGAACTGCGAATCAGTAACCTATCTCTGTGGACACGATACGATATAACCTAACCAGTATATATCACCCGATAAAAATAAATATTTTACTTTTTGCTTGCCTGTTATACCAGCATTCGAACACTTATACATCACAATAACATTTGTGTTTTACATGCGTACTAAAGTAAATTAAACCAAGCAGCATAGCCGATGCTTATTAGAAACTAAGAGCATTGGTAGGGAACATGATAGTCGACTTTAATTTCCATCAAGAGACTTCACCTACATTTATACGATCATAATAATTTTCTTTACATATGATGGGGGTTTAATCACCATATTTTTGAATTGTATGACAAGGAAGCTACATTGATCTCCATTGCCTTACTTTTATCCTTCTTTTGGTTGCGCTACAGAGTCATATGTATCATATTTTCCATAGAGAGGTTGCTTCATATTGTCATTGCCTCATCATAGATGTTGTGATACTTCAGCTTGATATGGATTGGGCAAGCCATTATGTCTATATTTGTTGCAAAAGGTCTGCCAAATACATATATAGACACTTTTTTAAGGGAATCCCCAAAATTTGCAGGTTAGTCGTCTTGATCTCTCTTTTATTTCTTAGGGTGACCATGAACTCGATATTTCCCCAAGGATGGGTTATAATACCATTTAAATCCTCACATCAGATCCTTTATAGGGCCATAACTACTTATTCATCCATAATTTCTCAAAGAGTTCTACGTACATGATGTCGTAAGAGCTTTCATCGTTAATGAGGATCCAAGAGACATCAAAATTGGATGTGGTGGTCGTTATAACTAGATGAAATATCTCATTAGGGATCATACCTACCTTTTCACTATTCTAGAATCTAATGATATGTCTTTCTAGTTCCTTGATCAAAGCCTTCATCCCTTCCTTGTTCACAACCATCAATTAAAAAATTTTCATGTTCATCGTACCATTGGAATGGTTATTTTCCCTTTGAAAACCACTATTAATGGATGTAATTAATAGTGATTTCCTTTCCAATCTCTATCTTCTTCACCTTTATTATTTTTCCCCACCATGACTCTAGTTACAACCGCAATATCTCTCTTGGGAGATGGTTTTTATCTATGAGGGGAAATTTTTTTTCCAGAAATATAATCAACTCCTAATTTATTTCCTCTCGACGACAATTTTCTCCAACCTTGTTCCTCTTTCTTCTTCCTCTTCTCACGTATGCTATTATTTTCCTTTTTCTTCTCCTTGTTTTCTAACAACCTCTCCAAAAACCTAATTCCTTATTATTTATAATAACTAATAATTATATTTCTCTTATTGGGCCTACTTCTCTACACCTCCCTTTCTACTAATTTCAACCAACTAAGCCCAACAAATTATTCCACTATTATTATTATTATTATTAACCAACTAATACTATTATTAAAAATTAATTCTATCAACTATTCAAAAATTAAACAACTAATTTAACTAACCATTCGACAAGGCCTTCTCTGATGCTCATTTGACTCCTGCCGGAAAGAAACACAACAAGGCCTTGCACATCTCTGTCGAATGCAAGGGCGTTACATTGTCTCATGTTTTGGTGGATACCAGTTCTGCTTTGAATATCCTTCCGAAGACTGATTTTGATCGACTTGATATCGAAGGGTTGGTTAGACCGGTGATATAATTGTGAGAGCTTTGATGGTTCTAAGCGAGCGATTGGAGAGGTCATTACACTGTTAAGGTCGGTTCCCAGACCTTTGATTCCACTTTCTTTGTCATGGACATCCGTCCAGCTTACTCTTGCCTACTTGGACGCCCTTGGATACATGGGGCAGGCGTTGTTACCTCCACCTTGCATCAGAAGCTGAAGTACCCGGTGAAAGGGAAGGTTGTTACAGTGTGTGGTGAAGAGGAATATATGGTCAGTCATCTACAATCATTCCGATACCTCGAGATGGAGGGTGAATTCTTTGAGACTCCCTGTCAAGCTTTTGAAATGATAGCCAGAGTCATGCCTATTGACTCTCCTGTCACTCCTGAAGTTACGCAAGCTCCGCCTAGGATGGCCTCACTGAAGGATGCTCAAGCTGCAGTTGAAGAAGGAGGTAGTTCTATTTGGGGTCAGCTCCCTAATCTTCCTTTCAAATCTGACAAGACTGGTTTAGGCTTCACCATCAAGGGTCAAAAGATGATACGCCGCGAACGTACCGGCCAACTCCCCTTCCGCATCAGCCAAAGTGGAATCCATGTTATAGAAGACAACAGCGGTGACTTGACATCGACAAGTGGATCTTCGACTCCGGACGGTGGGCTCGCAATTGGAAGGCGAAGGCGTCATACCAATCTCCTTTAGCCAGGAGTAATTGCTTTTGTTTTGTTTTGCTTTTCGTATTTGCTATGTTTTGAACAATAAACTCTAAAGCCTAGTGCCTTACCCGGGGCATCATGGCTCGTTTGTGAGGGTTATTATCTATCATTTGTATATTTTCATTCAATAAAATCGTTGGACTTTTGCATTCAATTGTTGTGTTTTCTTTTACTTTATCACCCCTTCAAAAAGCTATGTGTTTCTTACACACCCACGTGATACACTGCGAATCACTCCGAATCTCGTTGACAACTATGCTATTGCTAAATATGACTTGATAATCCGATCTACCAAGCGAAGGCGAAGGTGAGGAAGATTGTGAGGTGCCGGAGAACTTGTCGGTTGCTACATCAAGAAGATCGAGTTATCTGACCACACGAAGAGCAAGTTGAGGTTGTGAATTTGAGTCGATGAAGGCAGAAAAAGAGATCAAGATAGGGCGGGTCTTGAGCAGTGTTAAAGAGATTGGTTCGGATGCTACGAGACTATATTGAGGTATTTGCTTGGTCATACGAAGACATGTCGGGTTTGGACATTGATATTGTGGTACACGATTGCCGACAAAGAAGGTTTTCTCGGTGAAACGGAAGGTTCGTCGCATGCATCACGAAATGTCGAGAAAATCAAAGCTGAAGTTATGAAGCGGTTCAACGGGTTTCTTAAATTTGTTACTTCTTATCCACGATGGGTTGCAAATGTGGTACCCGTACCTAAAAGGATGGCAAAGTACGAATGTGTGTGGATTACGAGATCGAACAAAGCGAGTCCGAAGCGATTTCCACTTCCTCATATTGATGTTACGGTTGACAACACCGCTCGATAAGGTCTTCTCCTTCATGGATGGTTTCTCGGTTACAATCGGATCAAAATGGCTCCGAAGACATGGAAGACTACTTTTGTTACGGTGGGGCACTACGCTACAATGTTATGCCGTTCGGATGAAGAGCGCCACTTATCGTGCTATGGTGACATTATTCCATGACATGATTCATCATGAGATAGAGGTCTCGTCGGCGACATGATAGCTCGATCCGGGTGAAGAAGAACATCTTGATCATTTGCATAAGCTGTTTGATAGATTGAAGAAGTAGTGAGACTTAATCTAACAAGTGTACCTTTGGAGTCGGATCCGGAAAACTCGGGGTTTGTTGTCGTTGGTAAAGTAATTGAGGTTGACCCTTGAGGTTAAAGCTATTCAAGAAATGCGACTCCCTTGAGAAGGAAGTCGAGGGTTTCTTGGGCGATTGAATTACATTGCAGATTCATTGCACATTTAACGCTACTTGTGAGCCAATCTTCAAGTTACTTAAGAAAGATCAAGTAGTGGAATGGAGCAGCGATTGCGGATCGCTTTGACAAAATCAAGGGTACCTACGAATCCTCCTATCACGATGCCGGCGAGAAGACCTCTTATCATGTACTTAATGTTAGAGAACTCAATGGGGTGCGTGTTGGGGCAACATGGCGATGCAGTGAAAGAGCATGCAATATACTACCTTAGCAAAAGTTTACCGATTGTGAAACAAGATACTCACATTCGAAAACTTGCAGCGCTTTAACTTGGGTGCTCGTGACTAAGGCGGTATATGTTGACTCACACTACCTTGTTGATTTCCAAGATGGATCCGATAAAATACATATTTGAGAAACTAGTTCTCTCGGAAGAATAGCAAGATGGCGGATGATCTTGACCGAGTATGACATCGGTACACTTCTCGAAGCGATCAAAGGGTGTAGTAGCCGATCATTTGGCTCATCAAGCCGTAGATGACTATCGGTCTATGCGGTTAATTTCAGACGAAGATGTTTTACTAGTCACAGTTGCGAAGAACCGGGCCGGACGAAGGACTGAACAAGGATCCGATGGACCATGGTCTTTGATGGAGCCTCAACGCACTTGGCAATGGCATTGGCATCATTACATCCAGCGGACATCGCCTTTCACCGCCAGGCTCTGTTTTTGCACTAACAACATGGCCGTCTGAGCGTGCATCATGGGTATTAAAGCTATTGATTTAAGAATCAAGTTCTTGCAAGTGTATGGAGACTCGGCTTTGGTGATCGGTCAGTTAAGGGTGAGTGGGATCGAGCATCCGAATCTCATTCCATATCGAGCATGTTTTGAGTTTGATCCCTACTTGAAGAGATCACTTTCAATCACATTCCACGAGAAGAGACCAATTGGAAGGCAGCGTTAGCTACTATGTCATCTATGTTCAAGGTTAGATGGGACAACGAGGCTCCCGGATCATCATTGAGAAGTTTGTGAACCGGCATATTGTTATGAGCTTGACACATAAGAGAAACCTTGGTACTATGAAGAGCTATCTTGAGACTCGGGAATATCCAGAGGGCATCATCAACGATAAGAAGTTTTGAGAAGGTTTGCATCCAAATTCTTCCTCAATGGCATCTTATACAAGCAACCACGACTTGTGCTTACTCCATTGTGTAGACAGGAAAACAGCGGGCGTATCATGGAAGAGTTACAGGCGCATTTGGTACCCATTCCGATGGACATACGATGGCTAAGAAGATTTTGAGAACAGGTTACTATTGGTCCACCATGGAAGCTGATTGTCACCGCTATGCTTGATCTTGTCACAAATGCCAGATTTATGCAGCTAAAGTGCACGTACCTCCAGTACCTCTGAATGTTCTAACATCTCCTTGGCCTTTTGCAATGTGGGGTATTGACATGATTGGAGAAATCAAGCCCACCGCTTCCAACGAACATCGTTTCATCCTTGTGGCAATTGACTATTTTACCAAGTGGGTAGGCGCCTCGTTCGCATCTGTTACCAAGAATGTTGTGGCTCGGTTCATCAAACACACTCTTATTTGTCGGTATGGCACTCCCGAAAGGATTATCACAGATAATGGCTCTAATCTCAACAACAAGATGATCACCAAACTCTGCACGCAGTTCAAGATCAAGCATCACAACTCTTCTCCTTATCGGTCTAAGATGAATGGCATGGAAGCCGCCAACAAGAACATTAAGAAGATTATCTGAAGATGCGGTGACTTACAAAGATTGGCATGAGATGTTACCGTTTGCTCTTCATGGTTATCGCTTTCTGACACGAACATCAGCAGGGCAACCCCTTCTCTCTTGTATATGGTATGGGCGGTCCTACCAATTGAGGTTGGATACCCTCACGAGTCCTCGGGGCCGAGTTAAGCGAAGGCGATTGGGTCTAGACTCGCCTTGACCAGATTAACTTGATTGATGAGAAGCGACTCGCATCCATACGCCATGGGCGGATCTACGAAGCGAATGATCGAGCATTTAACAAGAAGGTCAACCAAGTCTACCAAGTCGGTGATCTAGTAGTCAGCGCATCATTCTTCCACAAGGTGATCGAGGCAAATGGACTCCCACCTCGAGGGACCATTTGTAGTCAAGACAGTATTTTACGGCGGGCTATGATACTTAGCATCATGGATGGTGAAGACTTCCACACCTATGACGAACATAGTCAAAAATACTACGCGTAAAGAGACCCGCTAGGTCGACCGACCTAGGCAAAAATAAGGGCATCTGGCGAACCAAAGGGTTCGGGCAAAGTTAAGGATATATACAAAACATGTACACCGGCAAGTCGAAAACACGAAAAGGCGGCTAGGGCAAAAGGTATCGGTGGATCAAACCGATTCAGGGTCAGATTAATATAAGTAATAGTCTTCTTGATATTTTTATTTTCTAGCCTACATTTCAAATAAATACAAGTTTCCTTCTCTCTACAAATTTGTTGATGTTGTCGTCTGCATAAAGTCCAACGTTTTCTTTGAATGATTATATGCATTTGACAATAAAAATCTATTTACAAACATGCGAAAAGAGCATACGAAAGTAATTACTACAGGCTTCCGGAATTGAGATGATGACGAAAGTCACCAATCGTTTCCCCACGAGCTTGATCCCCGAAATGTCACTCACCACAAAACCTTCCCAACAAAGAGGAGGAGGATCCCCAAGTAGTGATTCCACACCCATCTTCGGGCAATAACATTTCACCCCCCAGCCGAGGTATTTATCCCCAACAAGGTGTCTCTCAACAATTCCCTTTTCTCCATAGCGATGTCCAAACCCAAAACTTGGTCGGATAGTGCACGGAGAAACCTACACCTCTTATTCCCGTCGGAGATTCCAGGGCTCCAGTTCCTTCTTGGTCTCTGACTACCAATGCTCTCGTGGGTTTACACTCAAAATCCCATTGAGTACCTCGAACTCTCCCAGTGAGGTCTATTTATGAAACTCTCAGCGATATCTAGGCACGAAACTTGGTCGGATAGTGCCGGAGGAATCAAAGTTATCTTTCTTCTCGGGATCTCCATCCTCAAACAAGTCGAATCTCAAGCGAACATCCGCATCTTCTTCAAGATGGATATGTTTTGAAATACCACAACATCTATCATTCATACATTTCTCATATATGCATATGTCATTCATACACATCGTCATGCATCATTCCTTGCATAAGACTAATCAATATTCCATCGAATTTCTCTTTTTCTCCAAAGCAATTGAAAAATCTTGATAAGCGGGTCCGAGATTAAGACCCGAATCGGACGGAAAACTATCTGAAAGACCGCCTAGTTGTCCTCCGACAAGCGATCCGAGATTAAGACCCGAATCCAGACGGAAAACTATACGAATGACCACCCTCGTTGTCCTCCGAACAGCGGATCCGAGATTACGAAGCTAGGCGGAGACCCTATCCGTCGATCACAAGTTATCCTCCGATAAGCGGTGGATCAATACCCGATGCCTGCGGGAAGATATCCACATTTTCCAACTACTATTCCCCTCGAGTAATCGTACGAAGATCTATTCGACTCATTCTTATCAGCAAGACTCTGATGCGGTCGACTCGATTGCCTTGGATGGCATCTTAAGCCCATCTCCGACTACTTTTCAACAGCTCTCCACCTTCAGAATGTTGCATATTTGGTTAAAAATCAATACAAATCAATAACTTCATTCAAAGATGAGCACGAAGTCTAGCGTACGACTCCCTCCGGATGGCATCTTAAGCCCATCTCCATGCTCCTTTCAGAAACATCTACAGAGCCTAGCATACGGCTCACTCCCCAGCATCGATCTTTCAAGATGGCATCTTAAGCCCATCCCCGTCAGTTCTCCTATCAACAATCTCGAGTCTAGCGTCGACTCGTTCCTAGCGAAGTCCCACTTCTCCAATGGCATCGTAAGCCCATTCCCGCATCATCACCAACAGCGCGTGCAAATTTTCAAGTGTACTCGAGTGTTCAATCATCTTCTACCTCCAGGTCACGAAAGGCGAGCACGCCAATCTATCCCTTCCAGTACAAGAAGATTGAACAGGGGCGGCTGTCATACCCCAAAATTTTCCCTCCATCTTCTCAAGATATTCCATACATCCATGCTCAAGGATTCTTCAAGGGTTGATCAGAAAAACCCTCTCCTAGACAATCAACCCAAACTAGGGCTTGGCAATTCTCGGTCAAGATGGACTTCCAACATCTCAATGGTCTTCCTGCCTCCCATATGCTTCAAAGATTCTCCATGTCAAGTTTCAAGCCTCAAGTCAAATTTCCTCGAACATTTGCTTAGATGGTTGAAAATCAGTTGTATTGGACAAAAAGTCAACTGTGGTCAACATACAGTCAAACTTCATGATTTTTGGTCAAAATCCTCATTTTAAAGTTACATTCATCATTTGATCAAGGGTTGATCATGATTCATCAAGAAAACTCAAGATTTGCTCAAAAGTCAAACTTTCTAAATTAGGGTTTCTAGGTGAAAAGTCAACCAAACTTTGACTGGTCATAACTTCTTCATACTTTCTCAAAAATTTCCCCACCAAAGCTCATTTTTAAGGAAATTCAATTCTCTACAACTTCATGTCTCACAAGAATGTTCAAAAAATGCTTCATTTGAAAGGTATGGATCAAAACATTACAGGTCCTTTTCAAAGTCAACAAAAAGTCAACTTTTTGTTTTGAAGATATATTGAGCATGGAAACTCCAATTGAGATGAAACAAAAGAGGTTAGTTAGAGTACTCTTAGAGCTTTCCAAAAAGTCCAAGAACACCCAAAAATATGGAAAATTGAGCAAGATGCACTATTTAGAAGTTGGGAAATTTTAGACAATTGCACAAAAGGATATTTTGGTCAAAAGTTGAATGTTGAGGTATTTGCTTGGTCATACGAAGACATGTCGGGTTTGGACATTGATATTGTGGTACACCGATTGCCGACAAAAGAAGGTTTTCTCCCAGTGAAACAGAAGGTTCGTCGCATGCATCCTGAAATGTCAGAGAAAATCAAAGTTATGAAAGCGATTCAGCCGGTTTCTTAATTACTTCTTATCCACGATGGGTTGCAAATGTGGTACCCGTACCTAAAGGATGGCAAATGCGAATGTGTGGATTCGAGATCTGAACAAAGCGAGTCCGAAAGGCGATTTCCACTTCCTCGTATTGATGTTACGGTTGACAACTCGGCATAAGGTCTTCTCCTTCATGGATGGTTTCTCCGGTTACAATCGGATCAAAATGGCTCACGAAGACATGGAAGACTACTTTTGTTACAGTGGGAACTTTCTGCTACAATGTTATGCCGTTCGGATTTGAAGAAGGCGCCACTTATCGTGCTATGGTGACATTATTCCATGACATGATTCATCATGAGATAGAGGTCGTCGGCGACATGATAGCTCGATCACTGAAGAAGAACATCTTGATCATTTGCATAAACTGTTTGATAGATTGAAGAAGTCTGGTGAGACTTAATCTAACAAGTGTACCTTTGAGTCGGATCCGGAAAACTCACGGGTTTGTTGTCGATGGTAAAGTAATTGAGGTTGACCCGCCAAGGTTAAAGCTATTCAAGAAATGCCGACTCCCTTTGAGGAAGTCGAGGTTTCTTGGGCGATTGAATTACATTGCGATTCATTGCACATTTAAGCGCTACTTGTGAGCCAATCTTCAAGTTACTTAAGAAAGATCAAGTAGTGGAATGGAGCAGCGATTGCGGATCGCTTTTGACAAAATCAAGGAGTACCTAGAATCCTCCTATCCCGATGCCCCGCGAAGGAAGACCTCTTATCATGTATTATATTAGAGAACTCAATAGGGTGCGTGTTGGGGCAACATGGCGAGTGCAGTCGAAAAGAGCATGCAATATACTACCTTAGCAAAAGTTTACCGTGAAACAAGATACTCACACTCGAGAAAACTTGCAACGCTTTAACTTGGGTGCTTTCGTGACTAAGGCGTATATGTTGACTCACACTACCTTGTTGATTTCCAAGATGGATCCGATAAAATACATATTTGAAAACTAGTTCTCTCAAGAATAGCAAGATGGCGAGATGATCTTGACCGAGTATGACATCGGTACACTTCGAGCGATCAAAGGGTGTAGTAGCCGATCATTTGGCTCATCAAGCCGTAGATGACTATCGATCTATGCGATTCAATTTCGACGAAGATGTTTTACTAGTCAGTTAGAAGAACCGGGCCGGACGAAGGACTGAACAAGGATCCCGATGGACCATGGTCTTTGATGGAGCCTCAACGCACTTGCAATGGCATTGGCGCCATCATTACATCCCTGCGGACATCGCCTTTCACCGCCGACTCTGTTTGTTTGCACTAACAACATGGCGAATCTGAGCGTGCATCATGGGTATTAAAGCTGCTATTGATTTAAGAATCAAGTTCTTGCAAGTGTATGGAGACTCAGCTTTGGTGATCAGTCAGATTAAGGGTGAGTGGGATACGAAGCATCCGAATCTCATTCCATATCGAGAGCATGTTTTGAGTTTGATCCCCTACTTCGAAGAGATCACTTTCAATCACATTCCACGAGAAGAGAACCAATTGGAAGACGCGTTAGCTACTATGTCATCTATGTTCAAGGTTAGATGGGACAACGAGGCTCCCCAGATCATCATTGAGAAGTTTGACGAACCGGCATATTGTTATGAGCTTGACACATAAGAGAAACCTTGGTACTATGACGTGAAGAGCTATCTTGAGACTCAGGAATATCCCGCAGGGGCATCTGTCAACGATAAGAAGTTTTTGAGAAGGTTTGCATCCAAATTCTTCCTCAGGAATGGCATCTTATACAAGCGCAACCACGACTTGTGCTTACTCATTGTGTAGGCGGAAAAGCGGAGCGTATCATGGAAGAGTTACACGGAGGCGCATTTGGTACCCATTCCAGTGGACATACGATGGCTAAGAAGATTTTAAGAACAGGTTACTATTGGTCCACCATGGAAGCTGATTGTCACCGCTATGCTTGATCTTGTCACAAATGCCAGATTTATGCAGCTAAAGTGCACGTACCTCCAGTACCTCTGAATGTTCTAACAGCTCCTTGGCCTTTTGCAATGTGGGGTATTGACATGATTGGAGAAATCAAGCCCACCGCTTCCAACGAACATCGTTTCATCCTTGTGGCAATTGACTATTTTACCAAGTGGGTAGAGGCAGCCTCGTTCGCATCTGTTACCAAGAATGTTGTGGCTCGGTTCATCAAACACACTCTTATTTGTCGGTATGGCACTCCCGAAAGGATTATCACAGATAATGGCTCTAATCTCAACAACAAGATGATCACCGAACTCTGCAGATTCAAGATCAAGCATCACAACTCTTCTCCTTATCGGTCTAAGATGAATGGCACGATGGAAGCCGCCAACAAGAACATTAAGAAGATTATCTGAAGATGAGCGGTGACTTACAAAGATTGGCATGAGATGTTACGTTTGCTCTTCATGGTTATCGCTTTCTGACGAACATCAACGAGGCAACCCTTCTCTCTTGTATATGGTATGGGCGGTCCTACCAATTGAGGTTCGAGATACCCTCGACGAGTCCTCCGGGCGAGAGTTAGCGAGCGATTGGGTCTAGACTCGCCTTGACCAGTTAACTTGATTGATGAGAAGCGACTCGCATCCATACGCCATGGACAGATCTACGAAGCGAATGATCGAGCATTTAACAAGAAGGTCAAGCACCGAGTCTACCAAGTCGGTGATCTAGTAGTCAGCGCATCATTCTTCCACAAGGTGATCGAGGGCAAATGGACTCCCACCTACGAGGGACCATTTGTAGTCAAGACAGTATTTTACGGCGGAGCTATGATACTTGCATCATGGATGGTGAAGACTTCCACACCTGACGCAGACATAGTCAAAAATACTACGCGTAAAAGACCCGCTAGGTCGACCGACCTAGGCAAAAATAAGGGCATCTGGCGAACCAAAGGGTTCGGGCAAAAGTTAAGGATATATACAAAACATGTACACCGGAGTCGAAAACACGAAAAGGCGGCTTGGGCAAAAAGGTATCGGTGGTGAAAACCGAAAGGCGGTCTAGGAAAAAGTTAGGGATTTAAGCGTACGACTATGTCTCGTCCAGATCACCTATCTACAGACTACTATCAGCATTCAAGATTCAAATGGCGACAATCAATTCACTCACTTTCTACTGACAGCAAGGAGATGAGATAGTTGAAATATATGAGTACTAGCATAGTTGGAACTTAACGAGATTGTTTCCGCATAGCTTTTTACTTTTCTTGTGTATAAACTGCTTGGCCATACGCCACATTTCAAATAAATACAAGTTTCCTTCTCTCTACAAATTTGTTGATGTTGTCGTCTGCATAAAGTCCAACGTTTTCTTTGAATGATTATATGCATTTGACAATAAAAATCTATTTACAAACATGCGAAAAGAGCATACGAAAGTAATTACTACAGGCTTCCGGAATTGAGATGACGACGAAAGTCACCAATGCGTTTCCCCCACAGAGCTTGATCCCCACAGAAATGTCACTCACCACAAAACCTTCCCCAACAAAGAGGAGGAGGATCCCCAAGTAGTGATTCCACACCCATCTTCGGGCAATAACATTTCACCCCCCAGCCGAGGTATTTATCCCCAACAAGGTGTCTCTCAACAATTCCCCTTTTCTCCAGCAACAGTGTCCAAACCCAAAACTTGGTCAGATAGTGCACCGGAGGAAACCTACACCTCTTATTCCCCAGTCAGAGATTCCAACGGGCTCCAGATTCCTTTAACTTGGTCTCCGTGACTACCAAATGCTCTCCGGCGGGATTTACACTCAAAATCCCCGGTAGAGTACCTCCCAGACTCTCCCCAGCAGGGTCTATTTATGAAACTCTCAACGATATCTAGGCCTGAAACTTGGTCAGATAGTGCACCGGAGGAATCAAAGTTATCTTTCTTCTCAGGATCTCCATCCTCAAACAGAAGTCAGAAATCTCCAAGCAGAACATCCGCATCTTCTTCAAGATGGATATGTTTTGAAATACCACAACATCTATCATTCATACATTTCTCATATATGCATATGTCATTCATACACATCGTCATGCATCATTCCTTGCATAAGACTAATCAATATTCCATCAGAATTTCTCTTTTTTTCTCCAAAACAGGTGAAAAATCGCTTCTGACGCAAACAGGTCCAGGATTAAGACCCGAATCCAGACGGGAAAACTATCTGAAAGACCGCCCTAGTTGTCCTCCGACAACTGATCCAGGATTAAGACCCGAATCGACGGAAAACTATCGAATGACCACCCTCGTTGTCCTCCAACGGATCGAGATTAATACCGAAGCTAGCGGGAGACCTATCCGTACGATCACAAGTTATCCTCCGATAACAGGCAGTGGATCAATACCCGATGCACAACAGGGAAGATATCCACATTTTTCCAACTACTATTCCCCTCAGAGTAATCAGCACGAAGATCTATTCTGACTCATTCTTATCAACAGCAACTACAGAGTCTGGTGTACGACTCAGTTGCCTTGGATGGCATCTTAAGCCCATCTCCGACTACTTTTCAACAGCTCTCCACCTTCAGAATGTTGCATATTTGGTTAAAAATCAATACAAATCAATAACTTCATTCAAAGATGAGCACGAAGTCTAGCGTACGACTCCCTCCGGATGGCATCTTAAGCCCATCTCCATGCTCCTTTCAGAAACATCTACAGAGCCTAGCATACGGCTCACTCCCCAGCATCGATCTTTCAAGATGGCATCTTAAGCCCATCCCCGTCAGTTCTCCTATCAACAATCTCGAGTCTAGCGTACGACTCGTTCCCTAGCGAAGTCCCCAACTTCTCCAAATGGCATCTGTAAGCCCATTCCCGCATCATCACCAACAGCGCGTGCAAATTTTCAAGTGTACTCGAGTGTTCAATCATCTTCTACCTCCAGGTCACGAAAGGCGAGCACGCCAATCTATCCCTTCCAGTACAAGAAGATTGAACAGGGGCGGCTGTCATACCCCAAAATTTTCCCTCCATCTTCTCAAGATATTCCATACATCCATGCTCAAGGATTCTTCAAGGGTTGATCAGAAAAACCCTCTCCTAGACAATCAACCCAAACTAGGGCTTGGCAATTCTCAGGTCAAGATGGACTTCCAACATCTCCAATGGTCTTCCTGCCTCCCCATATGCTTCAAAGATTCTCCATGTCAAGTTTCAAGCCTCACAAGTCAAATTTCCTCAGACAATTGCTTAGATGGTTGAAAATCAGTTGTATTGGACAAAAAGTCAACTGTGGTCAACATACAGTCAAACTTCATGATTTTTGGTCAAAATCCTCATTTTAAAGTTACATTCATCATTTGATCAAGGGTTGATCATGATTCATCAAGAAAACTCAAGATTTGCTCAAAAGTCAAACTTTCTAAATTAGGGTTTCTAGGTGAAAAGTCAACCAAACTTTGACTGGTCATAACTTCTTCATACTTTCTCAAAAATTTCCCCACCAAAGCTCATTTTTAAGGAAATTCAATTCTCTACAACTTCATGTCTCACAAGAATGTTCAAAAAATGCTTCATTTGAAAGGTATGGATCAAAACATTACAGGTCCTTTTCAAAGTCAACAAAAAGTCAACTTTTTGTTTTGAAGATATATTGAGCATGGAAACTCCAATTGAGATGAAACAAAAGAGGTTAGTTAGAGTACTCTTAGAGCTTTCCAAAAAGTCCAAGAACACCCAAAAATATGGAAAATTGAGCAAGATGCACTATTTAGAAGTTGGGAAATTTTAGACAATTGCACAAAAGGATATTTTGGTCAAAATGCAAAATTTTCCAAATGGGCCTATAATCTTTTGGTCCAAACTTGTTCATGACATTATTTGTGACCCATAAATGCTTGGCCATGGCAATTTTCTATTTTATTAATTTATTTTTGAATTTTAAACCATTTAATTCAAAATTAAATTATATAAAATATAAAAATAAGATATTTTTTCAAGAGGAGTGATTTTATATCATACTTGAGGTCCAAGGAAGCCCATACAACTTGCAAATTTCGTGCATGATCATACATTAAAGAGAAAATCAAATTTCTTTCAAAATTTGATTTTATTTGAAAATCATTGAATGCATTCAAATCAAATCTTTTTGCCTTGTTTTCTCTCTCTCAATCCCTCTATAAATAGCCATTTGAAGCACAAAGGACACGAAACCCTAGCCCTTACAACAACCAAAACTTTGTCAAAATTTTCAAGAATTGGAGAAATTGATTTTGATTTTCAAAGTTTCAGTCCAATCCGCCATCCAATCTTGTTCTTGAGGTTCCCGAGTCAAAACCATCTTTTACTTGAAGCCGCCCGAACTCGATCTATAGCTTGCTCGATTTGGTAAACTCTTGAAAATCGAATCTCATTATTCATGCGTTGCTAATGCTTTTGTGTGTTTGTTTGTGTTCGGGGTTCATTAGAATGCATTTGATACCTTACATGCAAGCATACACGTAGGAATCGCATTTTGCCATGATTAGGTTATTTCGAACTGTTTGAATCGAACCGGTTAATACAGGTGTTTTCAGGGCAAACCAATGGCACCATTGGATTCAGAAGGTCCGATTTAGGGGGGTAGGGTACCTTAAAGCTTTTTATTTTGCATATTTCTTAAGTTTTGGGTTTGAGCAATCGGAGAAGCGATAGAGCTAGGGCTCGGCGTTGTTAACTTTGACTCCGTGGGCTTGCGTGGCGTTTTCTGGCTTCCATGATTCGTCCATTCAAAAACAGATGGGGTCCACTTCGCTGACTGTGTTTCAAACATAACCAGGACGCGTCATCGCTCATATTCTATTGATTTTGTTTTTTCCAACACCAAATGCCAAGTGTCCCAGTGGTTAAGGCGCTATCTGTGCAAAGATGCTCTCCAATGTCACGCGTTCGAATCATGCCAGGACCATTCTTTTTACAAAGTTTGATTTTCATTCATATTTTCTTACTTTTCAAATTTTCTTTTTATTTAATATTTTACATGCATTTTAATTTCTTTTCAATAATTTTTATCATGCATTTAAAAATACCAAAAAATATTTTTCTTTTTGCATTATTTTCAGAAAATGTTTATTTAATTTATAAAATTAAAAAATATTATTTTGCATGCATATTTAATTTTATTTCTAATTTACCATTTAAATCACTTTTAATTAGTTTTTAATTATTAAATCATCTCCAAAAAATTATTTTAGCATATTAATGTTATTTCCAGCATTAAATATTTTTCTCATTCAAAAATTTGCATTTTTACTAACATTTTCCTCTTATTCGATTTCTCTCGTATTTTCCGATTTCTCATCTTTTTACAGGTTATCCCGTTTGGACGATTTCTTTTTTACTGTTTTCTTTTTCCAATAATGTAATTGCTTATGGGATGTAATAGCTTAATTAGGACTTTTATTTTCTGCACTTTAAATTATGTATCTGCCCCAAAGCCATGTAATAGTGTAAGATTTATCTTTCCGCATTTTACATTCCCGCAATTTACTTTCCGCACCCTATAAACTGCTAGTAACTAGGCGTGTATGGCAAGATAAAATTGAACATAACCCACTAATTTTCAAGATAACATATCTGAATTCAACACACTCTTTCACACATGCACCCCTTAGGGTAATTCTCTCTCGTTGCCTTTACGAATTCAAATGGTCATGTCCCTCGAACGTAGAGGTATTCTAGCACCGTTGCCTTCAAACAAATCATCATAGTCCCTTCGATACAAAGATCATAAGACCCACGATGTAAGCCTCGAATACATGATCTTGACCCTCGATTGTCGCCTACGAAAATGATGATAGTCCTTGAATGTGCTAGGATACTTCCTACAAGTTGCTTTCTATGACCATCCGATGTCCCGAATGTCCGCTTACATCCAGCGAATAGGGTTACCTACCAACTAATGGTATGGATAGCGCTATTAAGAAGCGTAAAACAATACGAAACGACCATTCGAGTAGGTAATAAGACTTTTAGTTGCTTGCTCTATCAAAATACTTTTCACACCTCACACTTTTGTCAAAGTTCAAACTCTTTTCAAAATGAAACATTTCGAACACTTTGTATACATTCCTACATGAATCATTACAAATTCAAAGCGAAATGCCTTTTCAAAACATTTTGTTAAACACACGAAAGCACAATTTTAAAGTGATCTAAGAGCAACTAAGAGCCGTAGATAACTACGGATGGAAAGGGTGCTAATACCTTCCCTTTTCATAACTTTCTCCCTTACTCGAGAATCTAACGAAGGTCTTTTCTACTTTTTACCTTAATTGGATAAAAGAAAAGTCGGTGGCGACTCTTGCTATCCGCACATTTGCGATACAAAATCCTAAAAAGTCAGTTCACCGTGTTACAGAAGAGTAGTGGAAAACTGGTATCCAAGTGAGAACGTTGGAATGCCGAGAGCGATGAGATGGGCATACAAGCAAGGAGCGTTGAAGGTGGATGCATTGCGAGCTGTCCTCGATAGATTGACACCGGTTGACGTGGTGTGGCGTCCATTTGAGGATCATAGGCAGTTTCGTGCGTTCGACGAGCGTGCTTATTTCAGAGGAGGACTTTGTTGGGGAGGTACTTATGTATTATATTTGGCTGACAAATGTTTACGTCAGTTTGGTCTTATCAGTATATACCACGTTCACCCACTGATATTATTGAGGCGGATGTGGATATTAACTAAATTGGTTACGACCAGAGTGTTGTAGATGTAGTTGGTCACACAACTGCTGTCACATTTCCCTCCGAGACTGTGGAAAATTATTTGGACTGGTATTATCGGGTGTCACACCCTCGATTGGTACCACCACCGGTTGATGAACCAAGACAGGTGTCAGTTCCATAGTTTGCAACAAGGACATCCGATACTAAGTTGGCTCGTATCTCCGTATTAATTCATCGTCACCTACAAAAATTTGTTGCTGAAGAGGATGATCCGCAGTTTGCGGATTTATTTGCCGCGTTGCATTTATGTAACGAAGAGTGATTTTATGATTTATGTAATTTCTAGTAACTCTTTAAATATTTGTCTTTGTCTTCAAATATTTATATGACTTATTTTTATGATATATGTTATCATTGGATTTATGCGTTATTTCTCTTTAGTGTATGTTATCATTAATTTATCATTGGATTCATTCGAATATTTGGATGAATAAAAAAAGCGTTTGTGCGTTGTTGTAATGCTTTGTTACATTTCATAACAATTTAGTTCTACATTGCACAAAATACAATTTTATGATAAGCTTATGCTAAGCAAATATAAGAAGGTAAAACTGGCGAAAGATGTAGCCATAGTTGCAATCGTCCGCTAATGATACCATCCATGCGATTGCATCCGGTGTGAAACTTCTTCCAATCAGGCACCGGGGGTAAGAAATCCATCTTTCATGTTTACCTGAGTATAAAAAACAATTAATCCAACACTTTGTATAGTAAATAATAATTGAAAATACTATTATCGGGTATATAAATTATTACCTGAACCCAATGGTTACCGTTGACTAAACCTATACACCAAATAGTAGGATTATGTGAAGGTGATGATGTCAAGGGAAAAATGTCAAGCAGGATTGCCTAAATGAACAAGAATGACATTATAGCGGTTCGCTATCAAGTAACCCATGTACGGTAGTGTCAACCATTTCTCCTTTGGTGTATACAGTGGGTACATCATCCCGCTTCTCACTTCGATAGTCTATCTCGAATAACTTCTCATACAAACTCTTCTTGTCCCTTATTTCCATGTCCAACTCTCGAAGAATCATTGCCCAACCATCCGACTATACCCAGCGATGCAATGACTCTAAATCCACAATTACCATCTGATTCAACATCCACAATCTCCTGAATATATGACCTAAGAAATTAACATTATAAATATTAGTGCATTATACATACATAATATAATAATAAACATAAAATAATTAACACTATGAATATTAATGCATAATAATTTTATATGACCTGATATGACTTGGAAACTGAAGAATGTAGTCTTCCTGTGCAGGTTTTTTTGATTTTGATTCCCTCTTTGATTGTGATTTCTGAGACAGCTTTTGTGAAGTTTGAGATGCTTGTTCAACATACTCATGCTGTGAAGGATCCCTATAAACATCATACCCAACTGGTTTCTTCCCTTTCTTCTTGACTCCTCCCTTGGTTTTTATTTTCTCAGGTGGTGGACATAAGGAAGTTGTTGCGGGGTAAGCAATTTCACTACACCTACTTCTTAATGCTCTTTTCCGACATCGATGATCTATACTTTCTCCATATTTCTTCCATTACATTATTCATGTGGTCTCCGATCCATATTCTCCTTCGCTGCAATTCACCTTCCATACTTAACTTCCTCCAATGATCATGAACACTCTCAATAGGTATAGGTACACCACTAAGCACATATCTACCTAACTCACAAGCACAAGGTAACCCATAATTTGTTCTATGAGTACACCTACATATTTCTCTACAAGTTCCAACATAATCAACTCTCTTTAACTCTTGTGCAATGCGTCTCAGAGCAGCTCTAGAAACAAAACTACGCAGGTTACCATACAATGGACTAATATGTGCATGCTCAACTTCATAAAAACTTTTTTGAAACGAAGCACGAATGTTGCCTATTTGTATCCTCAGGTTGTTGTTCATAGCTTTCTAACATTTGACCATGTCACCTAGACTATTTCCCAACATCTGCTTTAGCTTCCAATGAGCGGATTCAACCCTAAAAATGAATGCATAACAAATATATAACATGATAAAAATAGGTAAATATTAATGCATAAAACATATAAAAAATATTAATACGTAATATATATAAAAATATTAATGCATAATATATATAAAAAATAATAATAACAATAAAATAAAATACATACCGGTTAGTCGTGGTGTTGCCCAAATGAAGTACTCGATCAATCCATGCTTCAACGAATCTATGTCTATGTGGAATCAACCATGTGTCTTTCACATAATCAATAAAGTCAGCACAATTAAAACAGGCTTGCTCAAGTTGTTCCAACTTTTGAGCATACTCAACCTCGTCACTAGCCCACACAACTTCCTCCCATAATGTGTCAATGGTCTCTTGCATTTCTTTCACCACATATTGCTTGCATCGCATCCCAACATTTTTGTTAATATGAAAACGACATAGCAAATTTTGTGTAGTAGGGAACACAATTTCCACAGCTTTCATCAATGCTAGATCTCTATCCGTCAAAATCACTTTTGGACGCAGATCTTTCTACACAAACAATTCCTTCAACTTCTCCAAGACCCAACAAAAACTATCTGTCTACTCAGACTCCATATAAGCAAATGCAACAGCAAAAGTCAACTCCGTCGATGTCATACCAACAATTTCAAAGAGAGGTTGCCTATATTTATTTGTCTGATATGTGATATCCATAACTAAGACAATGGAAAAAATATTCAGCAACTTGATGGAGTTTGGATGCGCCCAAAAAATATCTCTCACAATATCTGAACCATCTCTTTTTCTACTCCAGTAAACATACCCTGCATCCTCAATTAGCTTTAGCAAATCTTATCTCGTTCTTGGACCCTTATCTCTTTTTGTATCACACTTCTACTTATAAATTTGAGTGATCCGTGATATTTTCGATTTCTCTCGGGAAGTCAAGATGTGTCTAGGAACATGTCTCTTTGTTAAATCAAAAACATGTTGTTTTCATCGAGGTCAACACCAACAAACGCATGACCTTGAAGCCGGGTAATCCATGATTATGAACTCCACACTTTACATCTACCTTCCATCCCAACCCATCTTTTGGGTCGATCTAATTTTGAACGGGCATCCACATCTCTTAGTTGCGCTCTGAGTTCCACTTTTATCCTTGTATTTTCCGCCTTTATCACACCCAAAAATTATCTTGTTCCTCCTTCCTCTCTTGCTAGTTTCAGTGTCCGAACGCTTAATAATAACAGTGATTTTATTTCTTAATCCAACTTCTTTGATCCAACTAGTAACATCTTCTCGTGTAGCGAATGTTTGTGTTGTAGTGAATACATCTGTCGTATCTATGGAGGACTCGTTTTTTTGGCAAACTGGGACTTGAATTTCCATACCTGAAAAAAAATTAAAAAAGCGTTCCGGAACCCTTCCAGAAGACTGTTCCGGTTTACATTCTTTACAAACCGGAACACTTTGTGAAAGTGTTTCGGTTCGCACTGTTTACAAACCGGAACACTTTTAGAAAGTGTTCCGGTTTGTTATACAATTTGTCATTCATTCCGAAACACTTGCACAAAGTATTCCGGAATGGTTTTTGTGAAATCCGGAATACATTTAAAAACTGTTCCGGTTTATATTTTTACATACCGGAATACTTACTGGAAGTGTTCCAAAGTGTGTTCCGGAGGAGTTTTCTGCACTGTTAAATTTTGACTTTTTCATAAATGGTAAAAGTGAAATAGTAAAATAGTTAAATTATATTAAGGGTAAAATTGGTATTTTTAAAAATCAGTGGGGATACAGGATTAACAGTGGGGGTACAAAGTACAGTTTTCAAGATTATAAGATAGAAAGAGGAAAAAGAGACAGAGAGCAGTGGAGAAAAAGAGGAGAAAATTTAAAAGAAAAAACTCAAGAGCTCAAAGAATTAACGTAAGTGTGGGTTTTCATTTGATTATGGGAGTGTATGATGTATCTAATTGATAACTACATGATTTAGAGATTTTGTTCTTCAATTTCTAAATTTTGACATGTTTAAGTTGAAATCTTCAAATTTCTATAGTTTGAAATTGTTAGGCTATGATGAACCAATATAAGTGTGTGTCTATATATATATATATATATATATATATATATATATATATATATATATATATATATATATATATATATATATATATATATATATATATATATATCAAGATAATTTGCTTCCTCTAAAAAGTTTGAAGATAATTTACACAAGATTATTCTAATAGTAGGACATCAAACCCTCAACATTTTAGAATTTTAAACATTGAATTAAAATTACATGTCCAAATGATTATTATGTGATTTTATTCTGTCTTTAAACAGAACATGGATATGAAAAAAACACTTCAAACTCTACCACTGGAGCTAAACATCTATAATATCTCTAATCCGAAATTCTGAAATGATGAATTTGGATATTCTCAACCTGGCGCTTGTTGAAATCACTACGATTTCTATTGGCATAGAATTTACCAATATTGTATGGTTTATATTTTGCAGGATTCTTCTCATTCACCAACTCTTCCGCGGGTTTCGCCATAACACGGTGACTTGGAAAAAAGAAAAATGGAATGGAAAACCTTTCTTTCTCTGTGTTTACCACCACCCTGTGTTCCACACTCTGATACTTGTCATTGCTCCAAACCTGCAAAGACACACAACACGGACACCAGACATGATACGATAATGATACAAGCAAAAATGAGTAAAAATTCATAGTTCATTAATATACTCTTGTATTAACATATGAAAGAAAATAAGCTGTAACAGAACTTCTGGGACCTTGCTTAGAAAGAAAGAAACATACCTGAACAACGTCACCGACATTGATGATGAATGCACCAGGAGTAGGCTTAACAGGAATCCAACCACCATCTGATTTTCTCTTAACTTGTAAGCCTCCAATTTCATCTTGTGCAAGCACAGTTAATGCACCAGCATCAGTGTGACGACCAACACCAAGTGCCAAATCAGGGCAAGGACACGGAGGGTAGTGATTCAGTCTCAACAAGCTTAGTTGATTCTTGAAGCAATCATTAAATTTGTCACCAGCTAAACCTAAGCTCAATGAAATCAACTCCAATAACTTGTAAGATAGCTTTTCCACTTCCCTAGCATATTCCTGCATTGTCTCCCTATTGAAGAAAAGAAACATAATTGAATTTTCAATCTAGACATGTGATTATGATTAAGATTAATAATGTTTTAATCATTTGATAAGATAAAATTACTTGAAATGAGGAGGGTATTGTGGCCACTGGCTGGTGAGAGTTCTTAGCCCCGAGTCATTCAGTTCATGAGAGGAAGGAACTTGTGTTGTGTTCTCAACAAGATAATCAAAAACCTCTTTCCAGTCTCTTACATTCTTGGTATGTTCACCATCATGATACCCCATTGCATTAACTGCATCTCTTTTCACTTTCTTCTTCTCCTCTAAGCTTTGCTCAAAAAACTTCTTCATCTCAATCTCAACCCTTTTGCTAACATCAGATGGAACTCCATGGTTGATGACTTGAAAGAATCCCCATTCTTCACATGCATTTCCAATCTTTAAGATGAGATTTTCTTGACTAGTTTCTGAGAGGTCAATGATTGGAATTTCATCAACTTGGACAAAGGTGGATAAATTGGGACGGTGTTCTGTGAATTGAATGTAAGCTGGATCAATGTCTCCCATGTTTTGAGTGTTTTGTTTCCTAGTATTTATTTGTTGGTTTGTTTGTTCTTTTGTTGTTTCTCATCACATGTTTATAGATAAGCTATGAATATGATAAATACAACGAATGTGGACGTTTTTGTAATTGAAGGATGAATATGGTGGGGACAGGAGAGTATGGTCAGAACACTATTAAAATTCTCATTTCTAGAATATAATTCTTTTTTTTAGTTAATTTAAAGATATATATTTTTATTAATATTAAATAATCAATGAATATAGGTTAGATATAGACCACATGAATTCACTAGTCCATATATATAAATTGTAAAAATTTTATAATAAGTATGAATGAAAATATCTATTTTTATGAAAAGGTTTTGAAAGTATTAATTGTACACCTTAGCTTTAAATTGGAAAAAATAAATGTATTTTACTATAATATTTGTCTGTCTTTGAAAATACTACTAATAAATAATCAAAAAGTTCAATGCAAATGAAAAAAATATATATAGTTAGATTAATTCTAGTTTTACTCTCCATATTTTATCCTATTTAAGGAACTAGTTTTCTATTTAGTTTTGATAATGTTTTTACATTTTTAATAAAGATAATGACATGTCACTTACTTTAAAAACTATTTAGTAAATATCATTAAAAAAAAACTATTTTAACCAATTCATTTAGTTTATATATATATTCTACATTAAATAATTAATATATTTGATTTGTATTTAGTCTATATTCATTTATTATTTAATATATTGAAAAATAATTCTTAATATAATAAGAACAAAATGAAGTAGTATTCTAGAAATGAAAATTGTAATGATGCTCTATTCATATTTCCCCCATCATATTTTGTTCATTTCCTAGCCTACGTGCTTGATAGAATTTTTTGCGGTTTTGGTTGTTGCTTTGCACGGGGTTGATTTTTACTTGGAAAGAAAAATGGAGAACATCTTAGCCCGTCAAATTAGGGTTAAAAAATGTACATAATATAGTAAATTTAAATGTTGGGTTGGATGCATAATGATAACATTTAAATAATTATTTATAATATAATATGTAAATAAGCATTATTTTTAATTTATTTATTTTAAAATGAAACATATTTTAAAATAAGCATTATTTCATTGAAACATATTTTTAAATGTTGAAAAACCAGTTTAAAAATAATGTCATAAAAATGTTTTATTTGAAAACACATTATATATAAATATATAGTTAGTAAAAACTATGTATTGAAAATGTTTTATTGAAAAATAATATTGATATTCAATTTTAAATGTTGAATATTAAATTAAATTTTAAATAATGTTTGAAAAAAATATTATTTAAAAATAATACTTATTTTAAAATATTTTTTATTTAAAAATAAATCATTTTAAAATATTATATAAGATTATAATTTTATATATATATATATATATATATATATATATATATATATATATATATATATATATATATATATATATATATATATATATATATATATATGAAAATATCTTGTTACTTTTTCAATAAAAAGCAGTCAATATAATGAATACTCAATCCGCATATTCGTTAAACTATACTCCTTCCGTTCCTTTTTAAGTGTTGTTTTAGAAGAATTTTTTTGTTTCTATTTAAGTGTCGTTTTAGAGTTTAATGTCATTATTTATCAATTATACCCTTACTTTCTCAATAAATAAGAGAGAGTACATGAATGAATTTATTAGGAAAGAGAAAATAAATGAGGGTATAATAGAAAATATAACTCTAATAATCCACTATCTTGGTTGAAGAGCTTTATGCTAAAACACACTTAAAAAGGAACGGAGGGAGTAACAATTATCAATAATAATTTAATAAAATAAAAATTGCAAATTTTAATACAGTATATGATTTGATGGTTTGAGAAAATAAAGATAAAAAATGACTACTACATGAATCAATTTTACATGACAAATCTATTCCAGTTCAATCACTACTAAGAGTGCATACCGCTCCATCATCAATATAAGCTAAAAATCTGCTCCAACATAGTTGAGTGGTGATCACTTTTAAAATTAAATTCAAAAATATTTACAAAATAGAAAGTTAGAACCCTCAAAATGAATAGAGTCTATTCTTACTGAAGTTCTCTGAATTATATCATTAACAACTAGGTCAGTCAAGGCACTTGTAAAACTGAAAAAAGAAGTAAGATGAGTCACACAATTGAAAAGAGGGATTCCTCAATCTATCAAGATAAATGATCATCATGTGTATATAATGACTATAGATGCAGATAGAACCATGATCACAACGTGAGAGTTGCAAAGAATATTTTGGTCAAGTGATCAAAACAAACACATTCCTAAGTCATAGATGGTATTTTAGCTTTATTTTACTGATCCTATAAATGCAAGCATATTTGTCCATGTTATCATTATGCATCCAACCCAACATTCAAATTTACTATATTATGTACATTTTTAACCCATAGTTTGACGGGTTAAGATGTTCTCCATTTTTCCATTCATTTTCTCTATTACTAAAGTTTTATGTGTAAATTGTACATATTTCTAAGACAAATGAAATATATTTAATATTTATTTAACTTTATACACACAAAACTATAGTAACGGACATTCCATTTTTTTTAGGAAATGGAGTGGATCTCTACTCTAGTTTGACAGTTTGGAAAGAGAATTGTGATAAATAGGCAATTTTGACTCTCAAGACTATGACAGCAATAGTGTGTGGATAAAATGTTGATAATTATGCATGAATGAGCTAAATTACCAAACATCCATTTCAGCCTCCTTGCCAACACTTGAATCGTGTAAATTTTTTATCTCATCACTGATTCCTCCATTCTATCACTATTGTTTTTCCTTTGTTAGAATCGGCACCAACATCAATTTTAGTACTCAAATAAAAAATTTGTTGGACCTCTTTAAACTTCTCTTCAAATAAAGAGTTTTGGTCTGCAAATAGTTTTATTTTTCTCCTGTAAAAGATAAAATAAATAAATAAATAAATAAAACTAAAATACTGTGCAAATACAAGGGTTGAAAGTACATGGATTTTTGTGTAGAAGAAACATGGGAAACCAAACTCTAAAGAGCGTAATAGTAATAATAAAGGCATTGTTAGTAATGATGTGCTACGAAATATAATACAATTATCAAACTCTGGACTCCTAACTCTACTTAAAAAATAAAAACAAAACATGGCATATGAAACCACTTCCAAGAGATTGTGTATCTCAAATGGTATGTTTGGTGTGTGTGAAATTGGGGAGATAAAGGTTGCGGAGAGAAAAGTTAAAGAGAGCAAGCTTCTCTTGTTTAGTTTGAAAAAAAAAAATAACAATTTTCTCTTTCCACTTACTTAACCAAATATACTGTGTGTATGTGTGAGAGAGAGATATTTCTCTCTCTTCTCTTTTCCACATACCAAAAATGCTTACAAGTTTGCTTTTCTTAACATGAAATGTATATGAATGTGTTATTGAGCTTGGTTTATTACAACAAGGGTGGATAATATATATACAACCATAGATGGCTTAGGTGGGTGATCCGCTATTACACGCGGATCAAAACAAGTGTTTTTGAAAAATGTAGTTTAGCGACAGTGATAAGTATCGTATCACAAGGATTCTTGTATTGTTATTAATCAACAAAAATGATTATGAAGTGTTTATTTTAGGATCAATTTTTAAAAAACAAAGTGAATAAGCGATTAAAATAAGTGATTGTAAAAATAAGTCGATCTAATATTTTCAGGTTCCTACTAATCATTAGTTTTTACCTTACCAATTCCATAAGCGGCTTCAATCTCTATTCGATTTCAATACCAATTGACAAGCGTAATAGATATAAAACAGATTGAATTCTCATTATGAATTAAGCAAAGAGATTAATACAATCGTGAAATAAGCAAACACGATATAAAACACGATTTAACGACTAAGCGGCATAAACAACGATTAAAGATTAGGAATACAATCATACGAATTTAATCAAGACATTCCATGAAATAACAGATTAAGCAAATGTAATTTCATAAAATAGAATTGAAAGAGAAACGAAATTGAATTGATAAATTAAAAACCTCAAAGCGTCGGAACGAGATTACAATAGATCAACTTTGGATGATTAATTCTCTATTCAAGCGTACAAGTAAGGTTTATCGTGAAAAGAAGGTTATTAACTACTGCAGCGGTTGCAAGCCTTATAAAACAAAATAAGGGTTTCCACTTACAAAACGAACTGGGTCAAAAACATAACTTAGACCCACTAAAACCCAAAAACAACTTATGCTAAAGGCATAAACTTCAACAAAATTTTCAACCTTTCTACATACTGATTCAGCTTCTGGCTACAAAATGAAAGTTGTAGATCTTTCTCTTAGCTTTCCGACGATTATTAGAACGCCTCAATCCGATTTATGTAGCTCCAGTTATGAATTTTTTATTGAAAATTGCTAATGCTGAAAATAAAATACGAAAATTAATTAAGTGCAAAAATAAACTAAATTATAAAAACATCATAAAATAGAAAAATAAATAAACTAAACCATGTAAATGCCTAAGTACAAACATAGAGGAATATGCATCAAAATTCACTGATCAAATTCTCCCACACTTAAACTTTTGCACTCCGAGCAAAATATAATCAAAACTCATGAAACACCACAGCATTCAGATACTCATTCCAGACTACAAACTCTTCTTCGGTTAAGAGAGCGTCAACATGTACTAATCCTGCACACTAAGGATATCGTAAGAACCCTAATCCACAATTGTGTTGTCATAAGTATATCTCCTATACAAACCAATCAGAATCATGTTATTATGCCTAAACCTAACTTACTCATCCTCATTTTTGCTCTCGTTCATTCTGGTGCAATCACATTAAGCCTGTTATTTCCATATTCTCAATGTAAGGCAACCGGTTAGTGACTCTGATCCTTTTTGCACGGGATTATGGCAATTAAGTGGCATAACCCATTGCTTACCCAATTATAGTTGCGGGGGATCGGACCGTAATCCGTCCTACCAAGTTCAACACCAAAAACCTATGAACCAACCAACAACGAGTCTTATTATCGTGTTTTTGTAGGTTCCACAACCGTTGGGTTAAGTGACCGGGTGAGGGTTACCCAACTTAGAAGGTGCATTCCCTATTTTTTTAAATAAAACCTGGATCACTCACTTATTTTCATCGGCTTCCTTACGTGGAGCGTATGTGAGATGGTGTCGACTGCAAAGATAAACTACTCAAGAGCTATTAGAGAATGAGAATCCAAGGCTATACCATAACAAGTATTCAAAATGATTTCCATACTCAAAAGACTTACGGTGTTAAGATGATATCGATCTTGTGAACTTTTCTCAAGTCTCCACAACTAACCTCAGATTAATCTATAGCCCAAAACTTTCAAGAAAATGCGAAGTGTTTCTAATTTTTCTTTTACTTAAAGAAAAGAAACAAACCAAAATAAAAACAAATAAACAAAAAAAAAAGAGATAATTCCCTCCCCCACACTTAAAACATGCATTGTCCTCAATGAACGAAACAAACATAAAATAAGAGAGAGGAGAGAGAGGAAAGAACACACCCGAGCATTCATGGCGGATAGGTGATCACATAAGTAAACTTTCCCACTGAGAGCTCTTTTATAGCTTCCTCTTCCAATGTGGGGCTCTCATGGAATAACTTAATGAGTTTTCCATTGACTTTGCAATTTTGATTAATGTCTTCACTTTTTATTCCAGAATCAAAGAATTTTCTTCTAAACGTAAAAGTGTGGAATGGACATGTAACGCCCGGAAATTTAATTAATTATTTAATTAAATAATTCAGAGTATTTTCTGAATTAGTTGTTGAAAATATTGAAGTTGGAAATTAATCGTTGTATTTCTACGAAGTATTATTTAGTCGGTTGGATCATAGAAATAATATTAGTAATAATATTATTTTAGAATATTGTTTATTTAATCAGATTTAGTTATGGTGTGGTATATAGCAATTTGGTGGTGTGGATTAGTTGGCCCATTAAGATTTTATGAGAAATATTATTATTTGGTTTATTGGGTTAAAAGAATAAAAAGAATAGAAAATTAGGTTTGGTTGGAGAATAAGGGTTTTGGAGCTTTTGGAAAATAGATCGTGAAATAAAGCTGCAGACAAAGAGGAACAAAGGTTTTGGGAGGAAAAGGAGGCTACGTGAGATTCTTGTGAAAAATAGAAGAGGCAAACGAAGTTCCGACGGATAGATCGCAAATTATAGAGAAGTCTTCAATCCAAGGCAAGGCTGGAATTTGATCGGTAGAACAAAGCAACCTCTAATCCAAGGTAAGGGTGGGGTTCAATCTCTATAACCGGGATCATGATAAATCGTATGTGGGGTTAAGATTATATAAAAAATTTCCATGAATTGTTGTTAGTACGGTGGTATATTTTGTTATGTGGAAGTCGATTATTCATGTTGATTTTTGTTGTTCTGTAACCGACTGAGTTGTTGTTGTGATAATAAGTTGTTAAGTTGATTTTTTTGTGGATTTAATAGAATGCTGGAAATAAATTGGTTGGATCGATTGAGAAGGAAGATCCAGGAAAGTATAGTTGTTGTGTTGCTGGAAGCACACATAGAAGAAAAAGTTGAAAAAAATTGAGACAGGCGCCATCTGGAAGAAGAAGGAAGAAAATAAAGAAGAAGAAGATGAAGAGTGAAAATTTGAGGCGGGGACCACCCAAGGTAGTGGGGCGGACGCCCCTTGTGGAAAGGAGGGAAGGGCGGATGCCCTTGTGCCTTTAAGGGCTGGGGCGGTCATCCCATATGTATGGATGGGGGCCACGATTGCCTTACTGTTTGTTTTATTCTAATACACCTATGTTATAATTAATTTAGCCCTTTCTAATACCTAGTTAAGTGATCTTAAGTGCTTGTGAACTAATCTAATTTAGTTTAGTATAGGTTAATTATTAACTAGTATGAAGAACAATATTAACTTAATCAATAGGAGCAATCAAGTAGTAGAAGAAGAATGGTTGATAGCAGGTTTATTAGCAGAAGGTTATATTACTAATATTGATAATTTTAAGTGCAGTTTAAAAGAAATAGCAGAGTTAACATTTAACTGATATTTTGGTAGCAGGTTTTACATTAATAATTTAGTGGAGCTGTAAAATAGCAGTATAAATAAATTAACGGGAGTTCAGTGATAATTTAGTGGCAGTGATGTTCTAGCAGAATCATAAGATAGTAGTGCAAACAATTTTGATGCCAGCACGGAATTAGATGCAGGGAATTAAACATAGCAGTCTAATAAATTAATAGAAGATATTTAATAATTGGTAGCGATAGTTATGAAACAAAACAGAGCCAAATAAGTTGAATTAGTAAAATTAAGTGGTAAAATTAGTTGTCTGAAATTCGTTAAAAAAATTATCGGAGTAACTCGTATAGGCGTGTAGTTATGCTTGGTTGGTTGATAAATCGGAACGGTGCCGAGTATGTCGAATATAGCGGGTGTCTTATCAATGGAAAATTAAGTAGTTGATTAATTAATTAATTTAGTAGAAGACGTTTAATAAATAAGTAGTGTTAGCGCTAAATAAGATGTTGTAAGCGTAGATTCGTAACGGTTAACTTGTGTAGAAATTGTCGTAGTGTTTGCTTACATTGTTGTTGTTAGTAACTTGTTGTTGATAGGTTGATGAAGTTGTAGGCCTATGGTCAATGCTGACTAAGTTGAATTGTCCCGATTTATGGACACGTTTAAGTCGTAGATGTTTGAGTTGTAGGTCGAATGACCAGTGTTGGTTTACGTTGATGCAATTGATGCATGTTTAAGTTGTTGTTTTCGTTGTTGTTGTGTTGGTTGATGTTGTTGTTGTATGTCATTTATAATGTTGCATGCATTGCATGATTAAGTTGGCCTTGATGGCACCACATTAAAGTTGAAGGCTTATGCCTTGTTGAAATGCCTCGATAACTTGACATATGTTTAAGTTGGGAGTTCTGCTTCAAATGGTACCACATGCATTTGCGTAGTTGAGTCGCATTCGATTTGTATGTTTATGTTGTTGTTGTTGTTGTTGTGCTAGTAAGTTGTTGTGGTGAAAAGATTTGTTGTTGTTGTGTTATGTGGTTGTATAATGTAAGTTGTTGCTGTTAATAATTTGTACGGTTAAGTCAGTTATTGGTTGTTGTATACTTGTTGACAGAAAGTGGTGATATTTGTATGATCTGATCTAATATACTGTTTATCATACACTTGTTTATAGTTGTTGATATCTCACCCCTTTCATTTGTTTTCGGGCCGTTGTCTTTATACTGGTAACGTGCAGGTATTCAAGGATGGAAGAATTAGTTGTTATTAGTCCAAGTCGGTTTAGTTGCTCTGATACGTAGCACTCAGGGGGGATGTTTTTGTCTATGTTGTTTCAGTTGTTGTTATTGTTGTTGCATTTTAAGTTGAATAAAGTACTATGATGTTTCAAATTGTTTTAATTGAATAAAGATGATCAGTTGTTTGAGTTGAATAATTATGAATTTCGTTGCATATTGAATGAAATTTAGTTGTTCTAAAAGCTGATGCAAGTTGTTATGTGATCCTCCTAAATTACGGTGTTATGTATCTAACTATATGTGTTGTTTTAAAGTTGAAAATGTGGCATCCCATGGTTTGTTGAAAGTTTTAATTTACTCTAATTTTAATATAATTTTGGGTAGAATTTAGGGTGTTATAGGACATGTGAAAGTGATATCATCTTTTAAAACATCAAAGATCAAATGGTTACGGGGATGCCTCGCTATTTTTTCTCCATCTTCAAGTGAGACCCTATGCATACATATGGACTTCCTAATATCAGGAATTTCATCCAAGGTCCATCTAATTTCCTTCTTATGTTCCTGCAATATCTGTAACAACTTTTGTTCATGTTCAGATGAAATTATTACAAAACAATTTCATTAAATTCAAAAATCGCATGCAGTGGCTTTGACTCTAAAGCATGTGGTTTCTCAAGAATTGCAAAATTTTAGCAGCAGGAGCTACATTTACATCTGCAACATCAACTTTGTCAGTAGAAATCTCATAAGAAATATCAGACACAATATCACCTTGTAAAGCAACTTCAATTTCAGTACAAACTAAACATAAGTGAGTATCAGTACACACATCACAAGTGTATGTGTCATCGAATTCAAATAATGAAGGCAAATCAGCAAAAAGTGAATCAGATGCAACAAGATCTTTTAAGATTTTATTTTGATCATCCATGATATGATTATCAAATTTAAAATCAAATAAAATATATATCACTAATTAGAATCAAATCATTAATCAAATCAAAATTAAAATATAATCAACACAAAATCAAATAAAATCAGAAAGCACTGCAGTGTAGCAATTATGAAACTACCAACAATGTCTCTGTTGAAAAAAAAATGAAAATATAGAAAAGCAATTAAAATAAAATCTAAAAAATATAACAATAATAAAATTACGAACCTACAAAATTTTTTTTGGATTTTTTTGAAAATATGAAAATAAAAATTAAATCAAATAAAATAGAAAAAAGAGGAATTTGCGATCTTTAGGGTCAAAATCTTTTAGAATTCTATTCTAAACGAGTACTAGTCATAGATTTCTTTTCTGAATTACGAGAAAAAATTCGAATCAATTTGAAACAGTAGCTTCCAAACTTACCTGACGGGCTGAAATATTTATCACTATACTGCAACCCATATTGTAACCCTAAAAATGAACAAAACAAAATAAAGCACTAACAAGAACAATATACCTATGACTCTAATATCAGTTAATAACAACAAGAATCCCCGACAATAGCGCCAATTTGATTCACTATCGCGTGCGGATCAAAACGAGAGTTTTTGAAAAATGTAGTTTAGCGACACTGACTCGAGTATCGTATCACAAGGATTCTTGTATTATTATTAACCAACAGAAACAATTATGGGGTGTTTATTTTAGGATCAATTTTTAAAGAACAGAGAGAATAAGCGATTAAAATAAGTGATTGTAAAAATAAGTCGATCTAATGTTTTCAGGTTCCTGCTAATCTTGGTTTTTACCTTACCAATTCCCTAAGTGGCTTCGATCTCTATTCGATTTCAATACCAATTGACAAGTGCAATATGTACAAAACAGATTGAATTCCCATTTCGAATTAAGCAAAAAGATTAATACAATCGTGAATTAAGCAAACACGATATAAAACGCGGTTTAGCGACTAAGAGATGTAAACAACGATTAAAGATTAGGAATACAATCATGCGAATTTAATCAAAACATTTCATGAAATAACAGATTACGCAAATCAAATTTTATAAAATAGAATTGAAAGAGAAATGAAATTGAATTGATAAATTAAAAACCTCAAAGCGTCGGAACGAGATTACAATAGATCAACTTTGAATGATTAGTTCTCCATTCAAGCGTATAAGCAAGGTTTATCATGAAAAGAAGGTTATTAACTACGGTAACGGCTGCAAGCCTGATAAAAAAAAGGGTTTCCACTTACAAAATGAACCGGGTCAAAAACATAACTCTGACCCACTAAAAAGACCCAAAAACAACTTATGCGAAAGGCATAAACTTCAATGAAATTTTCAACCTTTCTACAGTCCGATTCAGCTTCTGGCTACAAAATGAAAGTTGTAGATCTTTCTCTTAGCTTTCCAAACCGGTTCAAAAACATAACCCAAAACCACTAAAAAGATCCAAAAATAACTTATGCTAAAGGCATAAACTTCAACGAAATTTTCAATCTTTCTACAGTCCAATTCAGCTTTTGGCTACAAAATGAAAGTTGTAGGTCATTCTCTTAGCTTTCCAAACCGGGTCAAAAACATAACTCAGACCCACTAAAAAGACCCAAAAACAACTTATGCTAAAGGCATAAACTTCAACGAAATTTGTGAAATCAAGCCTCTCCAAATATTAGTTTTGATGACGACATCTTTTAGAAGCAAATGATCATGACAAAAGAATGGAAAAAGTCTTGAAGATTAAAAGAAGAATTTTTAAAGAATCAACAATATCAAAAGGTATAAATAATTCTTCAACTTGAATATAGATGTTCACAAATATGCATTCATGATCATATACATATCCCATATGTTTAACAAAAGAAAAAATTATGTTTGAAATAATTTTCAAAAAGAATTTTTCAAAACAAACTTTCAGGAACCGGTTCCTACCATACAGGGAACCGGGTTCCAAACTTATTCAAAAATCACCTTCCTGGTTTTTGTACCAGGAACCGGGTTGTACCCATAGGGGAACCGGTTCCTGCGTGTAAATTTTGAATTTCTGGTTGTAACGTTCACCAGGAACCGGGTTCTGCCTGGGTCGGAACCGGTTCCTAGCAAACCAGTGCAGATTTTCTTTTGATTTTTGAACATATTTCAAATGGTATTCATTCATGGTTGCATTGCATCTTTTCATATCAAAAGGCATGAATGGAAAGGTATTTGTGACATTATAAATAATGCAGAATTTTCAAATTCAAATAACCTTCTTCAATTAACAATTTTCATCATTCATATTTTCATATTCTTCCAAACTTTTAAGTGTTCTTACAAAGTCATATTTTTGTGAAACTTGCATTATACATTTTCAATTATTACAAGTTTCATATATGCATTGTGAACATTTATATTCATTGTTTGAGAATTGTTTGCTTGAAGAAGAAGATCAATCCAAGATTGATATAGTATACTACAAACTTCAAAATCTCTTGTATAAATTCAAACACATTTATTGTTTTTCTTGTTGTCCAGGATTGTTGGAAACAAGTTGTGCATTGAAGAGGATTGTTCTTCTTGCACATAGTGTTGTTAGATCTTAAAGGGTTTAAGAACCTTTGGTCTCCCTATAGGTTAGATAGTAGGCTTCACCTTTTGGTGTGAATAGGTTGTACGATAATTCTGACTATAGTGAAATCTCTTTCGTGTTGGAAAGGGGACTGGAGTACTCTCGGATTGTGAGGGGAACCAGGATATATTGTCGTGTTCTTTACTTTTCTGCTTTTATTGCTTTCATCACATCATAACCAAAAGGAAAGAAACACTTGTTTAAAACTTCATATACCAAACCAGAAAAATTAGTACAAGTTTTCATTAAACCGGATAAAATTTTAAAACACCTAATTCACCCCCCCTCTTAGGCGCACTCTTAGACTTACAAAATTTTCATACTTTTTATAGTCTGATTCAACTTTTGGCTATAAAATGAAAGTTGTAGATCTTTCTCTTAGCTTTCTGAACCGGGTCAAAAACATAACACATACCCACTAAAGAGACCCAAAAGCAACTTATGTTAAAGGCATAACGTTCAACGAAATTTTTAACCTTTCTAACGTCTGATTCAGCTTCTGGCTACAAAATAAAAGTTGCAGATCTTTCTCTTAGCTTTCCGAAGATTATTAGAACACCTCAATTCGATTCATGTATCTCCAATTATGAATTTTTTATTAAAAGCTGCTAATGCTAGAAATAAAATACGAAAATTAATTAAGTGCAAAAATAAACTAAATTATAAAAACATCATAAAATAGAAAAATAAATAAACTAAAACATGTAAATGCCTAAGTACAACCATAGAGGAATGTGCATCAAATTTCACTGATCAGGTGCCAATCAAGATAAAACAAAATTATCCTAGAGCAAGTAACAAACCCTAACAGAAGTAACTGCCAAAACAAAAAGGTGGTTACAAGGAAGTTACAAGCATGTAGCTTAATACCCCTTCTCAAATTGGAGTGAAGTTACTAGAGATGCCAAGCTTAGATAAAATATAAGTGAAAGGAGTTTGATCAAGTTGCTTGGTGAAGATGTCCACAAGTTGTGTGAAGCTGGGAATGGGAAGAAGTTGGAACAACTTTGCAAGTTATTTTTCACATACGACATGGAAATCTATTTCAATGTGTTGGGTACGTTGTGAAAAGTAACATTAACAACAATATGGTGAGCAGATTCGTTGTCACAATATAGTGTTGGAGGATGCATGAACTTTACGTGAAGATCGTGATGGAAGTAAGTTAGCCATTGGAGATCGTTGACGATGGAAGCTAGGGCTCAATATTCATCCTCTGGGGAATAGCATGAAATTGTGTGTTTCTTTTTAGATTTCCACGAGATGAGGAAATATCCAAGGAATATGCAAAATTCTATTGGCAGTGATTTCTGCAATTTTGTTTTTTAAGCTATTCTCAGAAAACTACATTGAACTTCTGGTGTGTTTATTTCCCCAGTAAGTCATCAACTACTCAACAAATGTCCACCAGGTGGGATGTTTATTCAATCTCAGGATATTTCTTCGACTCAGACGTTGTTCCACATATCCACTTGCTATAACTCATTGTCCATACAATGCCAGCAAATCGAAGCTCATTACCCTAGAAGTTTTTTTTAGTCACAGGTGCTGAACTTAATTCTTCTATCACCGGTAAAGCTATCTGCATACGAATTGAAGATCTTGTCAACTCAGAAGTTGTTCAACATGTTTGTACGTGTTCAGTAAGATCTCTCATCAGCAAAAATGTCGGAAACAAGATTTACCGACTTCGTAAACATCTATATCACACCAGTGTGCTGGATATTGATTTGTTTATCCCCAGAGAAGTGTATTCTCGGGGGCGCTACTGAATTTGTTCTGCTGGTAACTCGGAAGTTACATGGTCAAGACATTCAGCATGCCATGGCTCCTCGCACCTTTGTGCACAACAATTCTGATATTGTTCTAGCCATATATCTTCGTTAAAGTTTGCGGGTATTCTTTAACTCTTTGGGATCTTTAGACAGTTTCTCAATTTCATTTTCGTTAAGGTCTGCGGGTATTCCTTAATTTTTTGGGATTTTCTGACAAATTCTCGATCATATCTTCATTAAAGTTTGCGGGTATTCTTTAACTCTTTGGGATCTTCAGACAGTTTCTCAATTTCATTTTCGTTAAGGTCTGCGGGTATTCCTTAACTTTTCGGGATTTTCTGACAAATTCTCGATCATATCTTCGTTAAAGTTTGCGGGTATTCTTTAACTCTTTGGGATCTTCAGACAGTTTCTCAATTTCATTTTCGTTAAGGTCTGCGGGTATTCCTTAACTTTTCGGGATTTTCTGACAAATTCTCGATCATATCTTCGTTAAAGTTTGCGGGTATTCTTTAACTCTTTGGGATCTTCAGACAGTTTCTCAATTTCATTTTCGTTAAGGTCTGCGGGTATTCCTTAAATTTTCAGGATTTTCTGACAAATTCTCGATTTCATCGAATCCTTAATTTATCTTATTTCTTTTCGCTTGAGAAGTTCAGTTTTATTCTCATAGCATTTTCGTTAAGACATCCTGAGATGACTTAATCCATTGTTTTTCTTTTCGCTTGAGAAGTTCGGTTTTCTTCTCATAGCATTTTCATTAAAACTTACTGTTAAACTCATATCGGTTACTCGGTTATCCCCAGTGTTGTTGAGATCTTCTGATATTTCTCATTTGGTACTGCTGTTCTGATGTTGTTTAAAAAGTTCTTCTCATCAGGCGTCCTTTCTTCGGCTCTGTAGTCGAGATATCTTATCCGCTTTTATAGCATTAGTGTCCCGCATAGGGTAAATTTTTGGGGTTCTTTTAATATTCAATCCTCTTCTACCTTGAACGTTCGAAAGTTGTCACTTTTTCTCACTCATTAGGCTTAAGATGATTGAATAGGGGCAACTGTCGCACCCCAAAATTTCCCCCTTTGTTTTACCTCATTGTTTCGTTGTTTGTTCTAATCATAAGACGTTCATTCATTGTGGCTTCAGAGGAGTTTTTACTGGGAAATTTTCGTGAAAAATTGTGTTGGGTTTCAAAGGAAAGTTTGGTTTCGGTACTGATTCAATTTTGATTCAAACTATCATTCAAGAGGTTTCAAATTATTTGGTTCAAAAGGAACTGTTTGAAATTATTTGTCCGAAAGGAATTATTTGTTTTTTTTTGGAATTTGAATTCAAAAATAATTATTCATTTTGGAATTTAAATTTTAAAAGGAATACTTTATTTCTTGTGGGATTTAAGTCCAATGGAGGGAAGGATGTGTTCTTGGGTTTTGAATTCTTTAGCGGAGAAACATTAGTTGCAAAGAGTTTCGTTCCGTAACGAGTATGTTATTCGTTTCACTAGTTTCAAGTAAGTACATTAATGAGGATCCAATCTAGGATGTCATTCAAGTTGGTATTTTATTTGTATCAAATTGAATTGCTTTTTGCAAGAAAAGTTTGGAATTGTAAGTTTGAATTTGAAACATTTGTTTTATCAATTTGATATTACAAGGTATTCTAAATTTTTACAAAAAAAGTACAAAGATGTCCTAATTTTATTCTAATGCTACAAGTTTCTAAGGCTTGTTCGAGCGATTTGTTGTCTTCCTCCGAGCCATCCTTCACATCCGAGTGCTCCTCTTCATCTTCATGCCATGCCATTCGACCGTTGCCGTCATTCATGAAAAATAAGAAAGAAAGGAACATGATTAGCAATTACAAAACATAAACAAATTCATACGAAAATCAAAAGAATTATTCTTTTTCAGACTCATCATGAGGGTTGTGTTAGGGAATCAGGTTTTGAAAGGTTAATTGTTTCAAGCGACCAAAGCCTCAGAACTAAAGTTCTTTCATCAGCCACCAACTCCTATTGCAAATCACAACAACCTTTGTTGTCGGTTCACAAAAGGAGGTGCGAAGCGGGGAAAATCAGAAAACATCATGTTTGCCCAAAGCAAGCAATTCAGCCCAACAGTTTGTCACAAATTAGTTCAGCCCAAATGAAGTCAACATGATATCAAAGGCAGCAAGAAGTCAACAGAACAGCAACAGGCAACAAACCAGAAACATTTTACCCAACAAGCCATGGTTATCAGCATAAAGTGAAAAAATTTCACCCAAAGAGAACATTATGATATAGCAGCCAGCAATATATGATAACAGAGAAATAGCAGAGCAGCAGGCCAAAAATGGGAATTATATAGCAGACTACATAGAAGGCAGCATAGCTGAAAGAGGAAAAATGGCAATAACTACAAGAAATCACAGAGGCAACAGGATGTGTTTCCAAGAAGAGACAGATGGGAATTGCACAGAAGAGATAAAAGAAACAACACAGAAGCAGGGACCAAGGCAAATGTCTGGTCAAACCAATCAGAAAAAATAGCATAAGATATCAGAAGATAACCAAGGATACAAGCATGATATCTGTTCAAAGATATAGCCAAGACCAAGGATAATCTGTTCAAAAGACAAGTTCCAGCCACAATTAAAACACAACAGAAAATATACCAGAACACCAGGATACAAACATAACATCTGTTCTACCAAACCAACCATAACCAAGATCAAAGACCAACACAGAGAATCGGTTCTAACATTCAAAAGCATAGCAAAAAATCAAATGGATAGCATCTGTTCTAATGAAAACCAGAAAACAGAAGTCATTTTTTGTTCCAAAACAAACTGATATCCCAGAAACCGATCATATATCAGAGCCACAAAAAACCAGCAAGACAGTTCCAACAATAGCCAAAACACAGAACAATCAAAAAACCAATGGCTCATCATTTTCCCCAAACAAACCCTTCAGAAGTGTTGTTTCAGAAATCAAGTTTCTGATACAAAGAAAGAAGAAAAAAGGGTTAGAACGGTCTCACTCGAAACAAGCACTGAAGTAATCCTTCACCATTGACACGTCTCCAAGGCTCAGGTATCCTCACCGTTGCTGGAATCACGTCAGAGGTTTAGGGTTTCAAAAAACCCCTTTGGATTTCGCCCACAATCTGTAATGTATCTGCAAAAATTAACACAGGCATCAAAGTAGGAAGAATCATAAACATATAAAACGTGAAGATATTGGGGTTATGGGCCACGCCGCCGCCGGAACCGCCATGAGGCGATTTTCGGCGCGGCCATTTCAATTCCCAGAGAGACCACAGTGAGAGAATGGTGAGAGACCGGTGAGGAACGAGAGAGAGCAACGAGGATCCATGGGATTTCTGGGTCAAATAGTGAGAAACGCGTGAGGATGAGAGGAGGAAGATGAGGATCGTGTTTCACGAGAGAGAGAGAGAGAGAGAGAGAGAGAGAGAGAGAGAGAGAGAGAGAGAGAGAGAGAGAAACATATATTATTTTTGCCCATTTGGGTATTAATTTGTTTTTTATTTTAATTCTATTTTAAAAAATAAAAATTAATTTCTTTTTTTTTTGTTTTAGTGATTAAATCTGGTGGTGACAAGTGTCACCACCTTGTTTTTAATTTATTTTATTTTTTCTTTCCATTTCTTTTATTTTTCTTTTTGTTAAATAATTTGTTTATAAAAAAGAGGAAAGAGTAAAAATAATCGGTAAGTAGTACACTACCCTGGCCGTTGGTATATTTTGGAGAAAAAAGATCTGACGCATCCAGTTTGCTAGCACGCGTTGAGATTTTGATGACCGATCGTACAAGGATCAGATGGATATCTTCCCGCACCTCCTAGAGTCACTGCGATACAGGCTAACTCTAAAACTTTTATCTTTTCAATTAATTTATTTTTATGCGAATAATATTTTTGTTGCGATGTACTAAATAATAATTGGTTCTGATAGTTTTTATTTGATGATTTATCGATTAAACTATTAGTCGATTCTTCATCAAACAGAAAAAATCATTTCTAATCATTATTTAAATTTCCGATTGTATTGTGTGATATTTGTCTGTTTATTTACTCATTCAGTATTTATTCACCATTGTACACTTCGCACACAACTAAAATTAATCTGATTCTACTTTGATTGGCTCATATGCCGATTTCTTAAAGGGTCTCATGGTTGAGGATGGGCATGGCCATCCTCACGAGGTTAACTAAAGCCCTTGTTTCTTTAGTTAATCATAACCCGAAAGTAACATTGGTCTATATACCAATTTTCCATGCACCAGGGTCTCATGGTTGGGGATAGGAGCACCTATCCTCACGAGGTTAATTAAGTCCATATACTTAATTAATCATAACCCGACTCCATCTCTCATTTCCTCGCACATCGAGTTCTGAAACACTTTCATAAATAACTTACAAACCTCGATCCAACGTCGAGTGCATTTTCAAAACCTTTTTCATAATAAAATCCTAGTTTTTAAGTCGTTGGACGCTAGGCCAATTGTTTAAAAACTTGTCCCAAATGAACTCTTAGTCTTTAAGTCGTTGGACGCTAGAGCAATTGCTTAAAGACTTCTAAAAAACGTGAAACTTGTTTCACCTCACCCTTTCATAAGAAAATCTTTTTGGGTGATAGACGACTCGTCTGAGCATTAGCTCCTCGGGTTTCTAGTATTTGAATCGTAAGACGTTAGTCCTATTGTTCGGTACTTTTTCACTCACTTAAAAATAATTCAACTCACTCAAAACCCCTTTTCTCGCTCATATGCGATCATCAAACTCTTTTCCGACAAAGAGTGTGCAATAGCCATTTCAAACACGAACGTAGACTTAAAGATTTTCAAACAAACTACACAAGTCCAAGTTCAAGCATTTGAAATGTCTAATGCACAATTTTTCTTATAAAATCAATACAACCAATTTAAAACCTTTTTAAGAGGAACTACAGAGTTTTGACTTTCCCATTGCACAAGGGAATACGTAGGCACACGGTTTCGAAACCGTGTCAAACTCAAAATAATAATAAACAAATTCTTTTTCTTCTTTCAGTATTCATAACTTAGCAATAAACACACACACAAACATTTAGAACTAAATGGGTCCCATCGAGTACGATGGATTTAAGGGGTGCTAATACCTTCCCCTTGCATAACCGACTCCCGATTCCATATTTTTGGTCGTAGACCGCCTTATCCGTATCTGTGGGGTTTTATCTATATTTTCCCGTTCTTTTTAGAACAAATAAAATTAGGTGGCGATTTCACTAGTTTTCGGAAATTTAAATGATTTTTGAAAATCGAGTTGCTTCACCGGGCTTGTCCTTTCTGAGATTAAAACACTTGTTCTTGTAATGACCTGTCTCTTTGCACTCATAACATGTGACATCTTTTTTGCCACTAGACTTTTTTAGTCAAAAAGTAGAATCGAAGTGACCACATGCCTTTCTAGCTTCGATAAACATGTAACCTTGCTTTCTTTTTCTCTTCTTCTGGATCTTCTTCAGATTCATCTTTCTCTTCAACTTGAACATGTTCTCAAGCGTTTCATCTTTTTCCATATTGAAGGCTTCATATTTCTGAATCAAGGCAAGCACCTTGGTATCATTTACTTAAGTGTTATCCTTATGATTCATTTTCAAAGAATCAAATATAAACTTCGTAGAGTCTCTATTTGTTATTTTTTTATACTTAGTATAAGAATTTGCATTCAACGAAATGGTTCTTGCTTTACTATAATTCTTATAATACTTATTTTTTTGCTTAGTCATCATTCTTATTTCAATCTTGTTTCCACTAGCATCCACAGGATGTTCGTAGCCATCTTCTACCATATCCCATAGATCCATGTCATGACCAAGAAAGAAACTTTCAAGTCTATCTTTTTAATACTCAAATCTTTCTGCATCAAATATTGGAGGTTTAGTGTTATAGTTATCTATTTCATTGATAATGAGTGCAACTGGTGGTGGAATAGCCATATGTGTTTTCATATAAAATTATGGATCTTTATCTGACATGGTTAAGTATTTGATAAACAATCAATACCAGAACCAAAGCTCCGATGCCAATTGAAGGTGAGCGAAACACAAGAATGGGATTTGAATTGAGTTTCAAAATTTAAAATAAATTCCTCCCAAGACAAAAAAAGAAGACCATAAAAAAATGACACATATTTTTATCCTGGTTCACTATTGACAATGTTATCATCAAAACTTAAGGCTATATGCATAACTAAATCTTATTCTTATAGTGGTAATATGGGAAAGTAAAAAAATGAAAAGATGTAGTATTTTGGTCGATTTCATGGGGTAGGGTATAGGTAGATGTGGTATTGGTAGGAGTATGGTAGGGGAAATTGGTGTCATAAAAAACACAATTTTTGGAAATGAATGTAACTCTTGTGTTAAGGTAAAAAGGGAGGAAGCCTTTAATGCATATAGGATAACCTAAGAAAATGCTTTTGGTTGTTATAGGGTCTAGTTGTCTATATGCCTTGTAATGGTAGTAACATAGGTTAAGCATCCAAAGTTTTGAGATAGGTAAATGATGGAGGTTCCTTAAAAAAGAGCTCAGGGGTATGTTGTTTTGAAGGATGTGACAACATAACCTATTAATAAGGTAAGTGGCATGGCATAAAGATAAGGAAAAAAATCTAGGAAGATTAGCATGGTACAAGAGGGATATAGTAACATCAAGGAGGTGCATATGCTTTGTTTCAACAATAGAGTTATGTTGTGGAGTTTCTATGCAACTTCTTTGATGCATGATACGTAAGGATGCCTAATAGGATGACATAATGAATTCACTGCTAACTCTATTGTGCAGTTTCTATGCAGCTCATTTGATGCAAGATACCTAAGTATGTATAATAGGATGGCATAATGAATTTAATACCATTGCCATTCCTAATGGTCTTTATTTGAGCAGAAAAGTGGCTTTGACAATATGCAACAAAGTTATAAATACGAGTCAGAGTTTCAGATTTATTGTGCATTAAAGAAGATCATGTATATCGTATGTAATCATCCACAATAGTGAGAAAATATTGAAAACCATCTAAAGAATGAACAAATACCTAGTCCCATATATCCATATGTAGTAAATCAAAAGTAATAGATGTTGTGGAATTACTAATAAGAAATGGTTGTCTACACTGTTTTAGCTAAATGGCAAGCATGACAATATTTAAAAAAAAATTATATTTGATGTATGGAAAAGATTGAGACATAATTTGAAAGACCTTATTAGAGGGATGACCTAACCTATGGTTTTATTTGGAATCTGAAGAAGATAATCTTACTTTGAGATGACACCATCTTTTTTCGAGGAGGAAATATTGGTAGTCTTCCCTCGAGATGACACCTTTTTCGAGGTAAGGGTTGGCTTGAAATTTGAAGAAGACGTGTTATTCTTGGTGTGATATCCAAGAGGAAGGCATGTTCGAAATAATATGTGTCCACCGTGTGATTCGTCTTGTTGCAGTTGGTGCAGAGCATCAAACCTTTTGCATTACCTCTTCCTTTTCACCTCAGTTTGCAGATGAGAAACATAACTAAGAAGTCTTTTCCTCTCATTCTCCAAATTAATAATGATCTTCTTTTGCTCTTCCTCTTTATTGAGGATTTCTTCACACTTGTTACAATTATCCTTGTAGGACACATCCAGGTCTTTATAAAGATCATTATCATCATACTCAATACAAGGTTTACCTTCATCTGCCCATCTACCAGATAAAGCCAACACAAGTTTGACAGACTCAGAATTATCTCCATCTTCTGACTTATCATCATCATACGAAGATGCAGTGAAACCCTTTTATTGTTTCTTGAGGAAGTTGGGACATTCAAGTCTAATATGACGATATCATTCACATTCAAAATATTGAATGTCTCTGTTTTGATCTAGCTTCTCTTCTGATCTTGTTTTCTTCTAAGACTCAAGATTATTGGTGATGTCATATGAGATGTTCTTGACATCTGGTCTTCCTCTTATGTCCAATATTTTTAATACCTCGTTGAATTGCTTTCCAAGATAAACAATAGTATTAGACAGATCCTCATTAGTATCCAGTTCAACTTGACCTTTATCATCTTCAGAGTTGGATACAAAAGTTATGCTTTTGTTTTTTTTCTTAGCTTTGTCACCAATAGCCAATTCAAACGTTTGAAGTGACCTAATAAGTTCATCCACTCTCATGTTGTTGAAGTCTTGAGCTTCTTCAATAGATGTGACATTCATGTCAAATTTTCTAGGCTAGGATCTAAGAATCTTCCTGGCCATCTTTGCTTCTGATATCTTCTCTCCCAAGGCACTTGATCATTTAGCAATTTCAAAAATTTTCATATGATATTCTTGAATTGTCTCATCATCATTCATCTTTAAGTTCTCAAATTTGGAAGTGAGAAGTTGAAGCCTTGAAATATTCACTTTGGAGGTACCTTCATGAGTTGTCTTGAGTATTTCCCAAGCCTCCTTGGACATATTACACATATTAATCAACCTGAAAATATTTTTGTCTACTCTGTTGAATAGAGCATTTAAAGCCTTGGAATTTCCAATGGCTTCCTTATCATCATCTTCATTCCACCATTCTCTAAGTTTGATTTTGTCAGTTTCGACCTCTTTCCCATGTTTGTCAATGATCGCCACAACAAGATGCTTCCATTCTTTCAAAACAATGTTCCAAGCTTTGTTGTCCATAACTTTCAAAAAAGTTATCATACAAACTTTCCACCAGTCATAGTTAGAACCATCCAACATGGGAGGTCTATTGTTATAACCTTCTTCTTTCTCCATAATGCCAGAAAATATATCCATGAATCTCACTCAGTAACAAGAATAGGGTGCTCGCTCTTGATGCCAATTCAAATTCTGGCACATACATAAAAGATGTCAAGATTGATGTCTTAACGAACAAGCAATGTCACGACATATGTTATAACAATTGTTGACAAAACAACAACAATAACAACAATGCAGAAATATAAGTTTCAGAAAGGTAAAGAACACAACCATATGTTAACCCAGTTCGGTGCAACTCACATACTCTAGGGGCTATCAAGCTCGAAAGGAAATCCACTATAAGTAGTACTAGTTCAAACTAAATCCCCCCATTTACAACTTCTCCCCTAATTCCTATCCAGTGTTACTTCTACTTAGTTACTATCTCAAGTATGAGAAATTGACATCCCACTTCCAATCACCGTAGTGATAAAAACTCCCAATCACAAGGAAGACAATTCTTGTCACAGGAACTTCCAGGAAGTACACGCTCCCCAATTACAACAAAAAAGAAGACACCACTTCCAATAAACAAATGCTTAGTATTGCTTAATAGCTTCGACCAAGAATAATACTTAGAGTTGCTTAAAAGTTTCCTCCAAGAACAATACTCAACTCTTGCTTGACAACTTCGAGTGAGAATAATCCCTTGACAATCAAGTTACAATCACTCAACTCAAATGTATCAGAGATATGTGAGGACGTACCAAAACACACGGAGAACCTAAGAAACTATAAAAACCCAAACCCTTATTTTACACACAGTTTTACAATAAAACTATGCTTAAAAACTAGGTCTTGGACGACTCCTTATATAACCTTTTGCAGCTGGGCTTAGACTGACTTGGATTCTTCAATCAACTCCAATCTTCAACTGAAAAATATTTGCAGAATATTCTCCACCAAAATAGAAACAATCTTCATAAAAAATTTCCTAAAAACTCTTAATCAATCCTTTTTAGTAACCAATCAAATATGCACCTGTTTCTAATAAAATCCTTGATTAGCCTTCGCCTATAACAAGTGCAAAATATTTTGGATACTCAATCTTCAAATTAAATCTTCAAAGATATCCAAAAACAGTGTCTGCTGCATCAACCTCAGGATGTCACAACAGCTTTTATGATATCTAGCAGAAAAACATATAACAATAAAACTGTTATCACAGTTGATAAAGACGTTGCACCATCTTATAACAACAACGTAGAACCATATTTCACACCATACTTAACTAAAATTTAACCAACTTCAAAACCATAATACTTATAAAATGTTATTATCTATACATGATGTAATGAGATACATATTAACGTGGCTATAGAAACAAACTAGATATTACTATGTATGAGATTTTGACTTTAATCTTCTCATTTTTAATTATACTTTTCTTCTTATATTTCATGGGATTGGTCCCCCTTTTGATTAAAAAAAAGTTTTTGGAATCTATATTCATACAATTGCTTTATTTTATTTTAATATATATATAAATATAACAAAAACTACAAACCTTCCCCAAATAATCATTACACACATATTATTTTATAAGCAATTGCACACCTACTTCATATACTTAAGCCAATAAATCTCCTAAAAAAATAAACAAAAAGATAAAATAAGAAGAATCAAAGTTGAAGAAGTCGATCATCATTGACTAAAGAAAATCAAACCCATTTTAATTCCAAAGAATTAATAAAACCCTAAAACAGCAAAAAAAAAAAAAAAAAAACTCAACACCTTCATCAATCAAACTTTTCCCCTTTTTGCATCCCAAACAACTTGAATTCAACTCGCACTGAACTTTCAACTCGCCGGAAAACCCACCCGAACTCGTCGTCCGCCGCCACAAACTCTAACAAACTCCGTCCAGGTCTTCCTCTTTTCAGTTTATTCTTTTTCTGATTCATTTCCAGTACGATTTGCGCTTAAGATAATCGCGTCGCGGAAAAGCAGAACTTATATCCCAACGCGATTCTGCAATTTGATCATTTTATTGTGCATCTAGTTAGTTAGTATAGAATCTTTAAACTGTAATTCGTTAATTTAAGCGATTCTGCAAAAGTTGGATTTTGGAATTATTATTGACTTCAATTATACGCTGTTAATGAGATATTTTGCTTGTGATTATTGACCTTGCTGTTTTTAGAATGATATAACAAACAATAATGTTTTTAAGAAACTGATAATTATAGAAAAATAATGTATTGCCCTAAAATAGAGTTGTTGATAATAGACGGTAATAGTACGTGTTGTTGTCAACCTCGGATAGCGGCGCCGGCGTGAGCACAATAATTGGATACCGGATTCGGATTGCATGGTTGATTACTACTCTAAACACCTAGGTGCTGTAAAGTTAACCGAAATGGCTTGAACTTTATGAAATATTCATAATAAGTAATAAAAAAAATCACAAAATTACTAAAAGAACTTCGCACACGCAAACTTCGCCGCTCGACCTACTTTTTTAATCTGCTATGAACCCGCTTCACAGGGGAAGGCAGCTACTGCAGGCGCGATCCTGTTTCTGAATGGTGCGATTGGTAACCTAGATATTCGAATTGGTTGTAACGTCACTCTTTTTCATCTGATGTGAAGAGTTCATTTTAGAGAAGACATATTCTACATCATCGTAATATCGTATCCAGTTTTTTTTTTTTTTTTTGAAATTAAATAAGAATAATGTAAGGTTTGATTACTTCTACATCATCATGATATTTTATTTCTTCTTCATTGATCTATATGCAGGTTATTATTATTTTCTTGATGCAGGTGTTATGAAGATATCATTGTTGAAAATGCTTGTAGACAGTATATCCTCTTTTCTGCATTTATCGTTTTCCGGAAACATGAATTCCGAGCCAGTCTCAAAATATTACCATAAGGCAGAGGAGATACTTAAGTTGTTGAAGCCGATCATTGATGTTTTTGCTAATTCTGAAGTAGCGTCTGATGAAGTGCTTAGTAAGACATTTGAAGAACTTGGTCATGCTGTTGATGAATTAAAGGAGCATGTTGAGAATTGGCACCTATTATCTAGCAAAATTTACTTTGTAAGTCTCATAATGTCTTAACCACGTAAGATATACATACTTATCTTAGTTGTTAATTTTCTCGAGCTTCCTTTACGTGGGGGTTACCCTTATCTATGACTATGAGCATAATAAGTGTGATATTTTCTCAATCCAATCCCCTAAAACACGAGTTTACTGGAAGCGTGCTTCCGGTAGTGTATTTTGATAGACTTTAGCATATAGAGGTGAATTGAGAAATTGCCATAAATTTTAGGATAAGTATCTTCAATATTTTATTTTGTGGTCTGTGAGGAAATCTTGCTGTGCACTACTACAGTCATGTATAGCGGAACACACTTATGATAACTTTGATTTATTCTGTTATATTGTCTCCATGCTCTCCCAACTCTCCTATCAGCAGTATTTCACGGCGTTTCACTTTCTGCATGGTAAATCCTTTGGTTTTTGTTTTCTATGCCCCTGTTTTGTAATTGCTTTTTTCAAGTTTATATTTCTTCCTTAAATTTGAAGTTTTACTTTGAAGAATTATAGGCTCAACACCCTATTCCTAATGATTTAAAAGACGGGATGATGGTAATATTATTTAGTGGTAAAAATACAACAAATATGGACCATGTGTTGATGGTGGTTATGGCAATACGGTAGTGTTGCATTCAAACTGAAGTTTTTTTGACAGTGATTTGTATTATTTTATTTCGTCATCTTTCTTGAGTTTTGGTCTTGATATCATTTCTAACATGTTTTGCTTGGAGAGTAGATTGTAATTTTGTTCTCTTTGAAAATTTATATTTCTCTGTCATGCATTTAGCATCTCAAGAAACGCAACATTATAAGATTTCCAGTTGCGACTTATATAAATGTAGTTCATATATTTTTATAGTTTTCCACATGATCACATTTAATTGCCTCTAGTTGAATTCCTTAGCTGTCATTGAAAAATGTTACTTATCAATTGCATACAGTCTCTTGGCTACCGACAACAGAGTAATCGATCCCGGATAGCGGAGTGGAGTGGCCAATCCCAAAAGTTGGATAGTGGGATGACTTCTATTTGATTTTTTTTTTTTAACGTATTACATGAATAATATTATACATATTCCATGTAAAATATAATATAAATACATAAAAAAAATAAAAAATACAAAAAAAAAAATACAAATAACAAGAGACCAAATAAGAGTTAGAAAAAGAAGAGTAGAAAAGAAGGTAAGAAAGTGATAAAAAAAAAGAAGGAAAGGAAAGAAAGAAATGGGATGAGGAGAAAATAGGGAAAAGGAAGAAGGAAAAGAAGTCAAAGGAAAAAGAGAGGAATCTGAAGGAAGAGAGAACGGCGGCGATGGAGGTTGGAAGGAAGAGGACGACGGTGATTCTAGAGGGAGGGAGGAAGAACACAGCTACTTACTGAAGAAGGAAGGAGAAGAAGGAATTTTCTTTTTTCTTGTGAAAGCTGCGTGAATGAGAGGCATGAATGAGAGAAGAAGAGCCAATGAGAGAGAGAGGAAGATGGAAGATGCTTCAGAACCAAATTAGGGCTAACGTTAAAGAGGGAATCTCAAAAATACCCTCAAAACTACTTAAATTTGAAGGGTAGTTTTGGTTTTTTGGGGATTGAAGTTGAAAGCGGGTTAAACACGCTCCGGGCCCGGAAGCCGCTTTTGCAACCAGCGGAACAGCACCCGCGACCCCGAACTGCTCCGCGATGGCTTTTTCGATTGTGGCCGGCCTCCGTGCTGCGTTGATTCCCGGGATAGCACTACTATCTATAACTCTGACTGACAATTCCTATTATCTTGCTTAGTTTCTAGTTTCCACCTGTCAAATATTAGTGCGAACTATGAACAATTGAAAGTTTTCTAGTGTCATTGTTTTGATTAGTGTATAATGTTTTTGTTTGTTCTCAATCCCTTTAATCTGTTTAGGAAGAAAAATTGGTCATGGACGATGGTTGGATTCAGATTTGACTAGTCAAATGCGTGGAATTTATCATGTTTATAGTGGGGGGTAATTATGAGGGTAATGATCTGTGAACTTAAAGAGATAATAAGTGCAAAGTCATTGGTTTTCTTTGTTGAGGCCTATAGAAAATTTTACTGCCTAGATGTAGTGGTAAACCTAATAATTTAGAAATAGTCAAGTTTTTGTGTATAAATACGATGTTTATATAGCATAACCCTTTTCCCCAGGATAATCAATTGCCATTAATAACTTTTCTTCTAAAATTGTTTCTGTTTCCTTTGTCTCCTCTCCACCATCACAAGACGTGATAAGACTTAGAGTGAGGAACATGCGAATATCTTTGCTTGAGTTGGTTTGCCATCTGGTGTAGAAGCAGAACATACTTATTTTTATTGTGCTTGCATCTTTTGGAGGTTCATATTGTGATTCTTGCATTTTTTTGCTTAAGCAAATGATGTAATTAGTTATGTTATTTTTTCCTCCTTCACCGGGGTTTGAACCCATGTTCTTTAGCTCCTCAAACTCCTTTAATCCTTAGCTCAAACCAGTTGAGCAACCCAACCCCCCAATTCTTGTATATTAAGTGCATGCCAGTTTCTCACTACTTCCTCTTTTTTGTTGACTAGGTTATGCAAGTTGAACCCTTGATATCTAAGATTCGGACTTCAGGTCTCAAGGTCTTGCAGCAGCTGAGGGTTTCAAACGAAAGTCTTAATGATGAACTGAGCTCTGAACATTTGGAAGTAAAATATTCTATTAATCTAATTAGAAATTTAAGATTCCTGGTTCAATTGGATTTATATATTCATTATTTGAAATAAACTTTGCAGAACTGTCTTCAGAAGCTTAAGCTTTTGGAACTTGAAGAAACCTCATCCGTCATTAAGGAAGCTATTACGGATCAACTGGATGGTGATGGACCCAGTTCAGCGATCCTGGAAAAAATTGCTGATAGATTGAGCCTTAATTCTAACGAGGAGGTTTTGATTGAGGCTGTGGCCCTAGAAAAGTTAAAGGAGAATGCTGAGCAGACTGAAAAGACTGCTGAAGTCGAATACATTGATCAAATGATTGCTGTTGTAACGCGTATGCACGAGAGCCTTGTTATGCTTAAGCAAGCCCAGAGTTGCACTCCAGTTCCAGTACCTGCTGATTTTTGTTGTCCACTTTCTTTGGAGTTAATGACTGATCCAGTGATTGTGGCCTCGGGGCAAACCTACGAACGAGCTTTTATCAAGAACTGGATTGATCTTGGTCTTACGGTTTGTCCAAAGACCCATCAGACTCTGGCTCACACCAACCTAATACCTAACTACACCGTAAAGGCACTAATTGCAAACTGGTGTGAATCAAACAACGTGAAGCTGGTTGACCCCTCTAAATCCACAGTCTTAAATCAAGCATCTGTCCTTCATGGGTATATGGAGTCTGGTACAACCCGGGAATCTCCTATTTTCCCTCATTCCAGGAACAATCTGCCATCCTCACCCGAGTCGGCTCGTTCTCGTTCTTTTAACTCACCAGGTAATAACATACCTTCTTCCGGTGGAATCCAGCGAGAGGGAACATCCCCTTTGCACCCTCGTTCAATATCAGAAGGTTCCTTAAGTGGCATAATTAACGGGCAATATATGGATGCTGCTAGAACATCGCCCACAGGTTTAGACGACAGGTCTGCTAGCTCCGATGAAAGCAGTGTCGATTCAATTGGCCATCCATCAATATCACCATCTAGAAGGGAATCTTCCGGGGCCTTCAGCTCTGAACTATCTCAAAACCATGTTAGAGCTGTATCTGATTCAGGTGCATTTTCTGATGCAAATTTTCAAGAAACACAAGGTGATGACAGCAATGCTTCTCAGCTGTCAACAAGTCCAGGCTACAGTAGAGATACTTCCGGCGAGTTAAATCCCGGGTCAGATACTGCTGGTGCTGCTCCCATGCCTTCAATGCATAGAGAACCTGAATTCCCACCCCGACTTATGGATACCAGGTCTCGAAGCCAAGCTATATGGAGGAGGCCATCAGAAAGGCTTGTTCCTAGGATAATATCTTCTTCTGCTGTTGAATCAAGAGTCGATCTTTCTGGTATCGAGACACAGGTTCGGGGTTTAGTTGAGGGCTTGAGGAGCATTGATCTTGATGCTCAGAGAGAGGCAACTTCAGAAATCCGTCTGCTTGCTAAGCACAATATGGATAATCGAATTGCAATTGCAAACTGTGGAGCCATTAACATATTAGTTGACTTACTTAAATCAGCTGATACAAGGATTCAGGAAAATGCTGTTACAGCACTTCTCAACTTATCAATCAATGATAACAACAAAACTGCAATTGCAAATGCCGGTGCAATCGAACCTCTGATTCATGTTCTTGAGAACGGGAGCCCAGAAGCCAAAGAGAATTCAGCTGCCACTCTTTTCAGCTTGTCAGTCATTGAGGAAAACAAGGTTAACATAGGGAGGTCTGGGGCAATTAGACCACTTGTAGATTTATTAGGGAATGGCACTCCGAGGGGAAAAAAGGATGCTGCCACCGCGTTGTTTAATTTGTCAATATTCCACGAGAACAAGAATCGGATTGTGCAAGCTGGTGCTGTGAAGCATCTTGTGGAGTTGATGGACCCAGCGGCTGGAATGGTGGACAAGGCTGTGGCTGTTTTAGCAAATCTTGCCACAATTCCAGAAGGAAGAATTGCAATTGGTCAGGAAGGTGGGATTCCTGTTCTAGTTGAAGTTGTTGAGTTGGGAACTGCTAGAGGAAAGGAGAACGCAGCAGCAGCTCTTCTACATCTCTGTTTACACAGTAATAGATTCTTAAGCATGGTGCTCCAACATGGAGCTGTGCCACCATTAGTAGCTTTATCGCAGTCAGGCACACCGAGGGCCAAAGAAAAGGTGCGTTTTCTCTTTATAACTTCATATTTTAGTTGCCTTTTATTCTGTTTTCATTCTTACAAAAAATGGTGATTTTTTTGTTCTATGTTTAGGCCCAAGCTCTCCTTAATCAATTTAGAAGTCAAAGACATGGAAATTCTGGGAGGGGCTGATCTTGAATTCCCAGCCACTTGTGCTATCCAACGGTTTTGAATTAACCCCCTATAGAACGTCTCTAATTTATACATTACATGATGCAAATAATGTGTGTAAATGTCTTTTGTATTGTTTTCGCTCGCTTGTAAAGTGGAAAAAATATATTTATGGAGAGGATTGATTGTGTCCTCTCATGAAAAACCTTTCATTGTTGTAACAATTATACATGTAAGTCTATCATTTGTTGTAACAGAAAAGTCTCCAGTTTTTCTTACTGTGCTAGGGCATGATGGTTGACTGGCGAATAAAATTATTTGCTTCACTTAGTTACATCCTAATTGTTCCTTCCAATTTTAGAGATTCTTTCATATAATATCAGTATTATCATTCTGGCTATAAGTTCAAACAAGTGAATCAGTGGCCATTGAAGAGTATTTGATCAGAATGAAGTAGTCCACTTTTGTTGATGAGGTTCTTGAAGTAATTTTTGTCAAAATGAGTCTAAGTTCTTAAGTCTAGATTTGCTAGTTTGTTGTCTCCCAAGCCACTTGTTTTTGAACAATTCTTGTGCCTTATTTTAGCAAATGTACTGTCTATGTTGCTGTCGTTGTATATGTGGCTTCTATTGTGCGAGCTCCTAAAAATTCACACAAAATACCATAAATAGGAATATTTAGTGATTTTTCAATATATCATGTTTTGAAAGTTCAAAATTTTATCACTTAGCAGAATAAATATGCTCAAGTTAAAGATATTAGGGTTAAATATACAACACTTCTGTAATATTAGCGAAATTCGGTTTTAACCCCTGGTAAAGTTTTTTTGTAATCACTCCCTCATAATATTTAGATTCTGTCAAATAAATCCCTGACGTGGCAGTCAACGTGGGTTTTTATTTTATTTTTTATTTTTTTAAAGTCCACATTTCATTTATTTGTTTTTAATTTATTTATTCCTATTTTTAATTTATTTATTCATATAGTTGTAATAACTCTCTTTAAATTAAATTCGTTAAACAAAAATAAACATTTTCACATTTAATATATTGGCCTATTTAATAATCAAAGCCCAACAACTTTTCTCCTAACAGTCCATACTTGTATTATTTGAACATTATGTGAAAAAGATTTATAAAGTCTTTTATTTTTAATGTATTTCGATGTGGGACTTAAAAAGGATATGATAAGATTTCAGAAATCAAACTTTGCAGAATTTAATCAAAACTGTAGAAAATTGATTTTAGTTCTTCATGTCCATGCATATTGATTCCTTCTCAGCCACCTCTCTCTCTCTAGATTTCTCTCTCCCCCCTCTCTACATAGCATACTTCAATGGAGGTTACAAGCTTCAACTTAGCATCTGAGAAACCACGCAATCTATGTTGCAGCGATGGCTATCGGAGCAGCCACAACCAGATCTTAAAGTATGTTATGTATCAAAATGACCCCTATGTTGTTTCTCCTTGTGTTTTTAGCTCTCCTTGCCTTGGTCTTAGTCTCTCTACTGAATGTGGTAAGTTGTTTGCTAGCAGTACTGAATGTGTTTTTCTAGGTTATTCTTGAGTTCATAAAGGATACCTTTATTATTCAAACTGCCAAGAGCAGTAACTTGCAGCTTCACTTATCATTGCAATATTAGCACCACATACAACAACACTTATCATTGCAACATGGAATGGATAATCATCTTCATTAGAATAATGGTGGTGGTCTTATCATAGGACAAACAACACAACATGTTTATCATCTACTGTTTTATTTACGTTGGTACTATTCGCTGTAAACTTCACCAACACTGAGTTAAGAGCTAAACAAATACAGTTTAATACAACCGAGACATTTCTGCAAAACGTGTAGAAGATATTGGACAAAAAGTGAAGTTTTATGCAACGTTCCGATATAATCTCTATTAGTATAATGCATGCATGGTGGTGACATGATATATTCAATCTAACTTTAAGGAATAAGATTAAAAAAACTACAATTAATAATTAAATTATAATTTCTCTATCTAGAATAAAGTTTGAAGATATATGACCATAATGATCTTGACAAATAATTCACAAAATACAAAGCACATATGCCCGCACATTCGTCTAATGCATTGATGGACGAAGAATATATATTTTTAGGTGCATAGACCTTTTCAGGTGCATAATAAGGACTATAAGATCAACACATGTGCTTCTGCCACAACTTATCGATGAAGCATTCCATGTTTATGTAAATACATTAAAGAAAAATATCAACCAATTGTTGGAATTTCTGTAGAAGGGGATCCAGGAATGTACATTTGTGGCATTGCTCCTTCATATGTCCAATCAGTTAATTTGCATAGACTATCGAGCAGAATTTCATAATTATCAACACTCTTGCCAATGCTTATAAAAAAAACACTCTTCCTAAATTCTCCAGGTGCATCCCATTGACCAAGTTGACTGGCACACCATAGCCATTGCGCTATTCCCCATAGACACATCTTGGCCGGTACAGTGTTATGTTGTTATACGTTCCTTGAGTTGCCTTCCCCATGGCTTGATAACATACACTTAAAACACGATGCCAATAACCATAGCCCTGCCCTAGTTTCAGCCGCGTTTTTTTCTAAGATGCCAACGAACTCCTTTAAGATGTTCACCTAAAGACCAATACCAAATACCAACGAGTTTCCCATCTTCAGAAAAATTGGTCCTCCCGAACTACCTTGGTCACATGCATGTTTGATGTAAGTAGTATCTTCCCATCTTCAGAAAAATTGGTCCTCCCGAACTACCTCGGTCACATGCATGTTTGATGTAAGTAGTATCTCCAATCAAATTTTCGAGCACCAGCATTAAAAAAGTCTCCTATATGTGTATGTGATGGTGGTGATTTCTTCAGACTCATCATAAGCTGCTTCTCCAATTAAAACTGACCATAAGAAATAGTTAGAGTGACCAACGTGAATTAATGTCTAAGATGGATATATAATTCCAGTAGAACTAACTCTGAAATCTTGTATAGACTTTCAAATTCTTTTACCACCAGACCACCAATAAGGCCAGATCAAATGAGTTCTTCGTACCTTGCCGGTTAAACTAGTCGTGCTATTAAAGTGATGGTGCGTCACTTTAATAGCACAATTAGTTTAACCGCCAAAGTACTGAAAAGGAAGGACTCGTTTGATCTAGCCTGGTAAAAGAAGTTGAAAGTTTACAGGAGGTTTCAGAATTCGTTCTACGTGGAATCATATATTCTTTTCAGACATTGATTGATTCATGTTGGTCACCCTGACTTTTTCTTATGGTCAGTTTTAATTGGAGAAGCAGGTTATGAGTCTAGGAGTGAGGATAAAACTCCTATGCATAATTACCACCAATACATAACCCATAATTACCACCAATACATAACCCATAAGTGTCAATAAATCACCATCTCCTCATTACATCGCATATTAGGAGACTTTTTTATCGATGATATTCTTAATGCAGAAAATTTGACTAGAGGACTAATTTTTGATGAAGATAGGAAAGTTGTTGGTATGTGTGCAGTTTTTTGGATGCAATTTGTTAAGAGTCCCACATCGGATAATATATGGCCTGAACATGTGTTTATAAGTGAGAGCAATCCTCACCTTCCAAGCCGGTTTTGTAGGGTTGAGTTAGGCTCAATCCACACATTCTAACATGGTATCAGAGCCTCATCTAAGATCCATTGGGCCACCCACCGTCTAGTTCCACGCTCCAGCCCTAATTCCTGGGCATGTGTTTATTGGTTTTCATGTAGGGTTGAGTTAGGTTAGGCTCAATCCACACATTCTAACACAATTAATATTGGTTTTAAGTATATCTTATAAAGAACATATAACAACACTGTACCCAAGGCCAAGATGTGTGTCTATGGGAAGAGCAATGGCTATGGTGTGCGTTTAACACAAGACTGCATGTCAATAAGCAAATTATTTTCCTCCACCCAAGTGCGGTTTTATTCCCATGTACTGCAAATCCTAAACCATGTAGTGATTGTGGTATTTTTTTTCTTCGAACCCACGGAATCCTCGTGTACAGAAGTATCAAAAACGAGCCAACTAAAGTAGCAGATATCGGAAATAAAAATACCAAACAATAAAAATACAAAAGAACAAAAAAAAATACAAAAGAACAATAAAAATACAAAGAAGATATTTAATTACCTTTGAAGAGGAGGAATTCATCTTAGCTGCAAGGAAGATGAAGAAGAGACATGAAAAAACAATCAGCATTGAGAATATTCAACAATAACATTAAAAGGAATATAACTTGCAATCGAATGCGGCAAATAAATTTGTACTTAGATATGGTGGTATCAGTGAAGCCAGAAAAATTATATAGCCTGGCAAAAGTTTAAAAACCGCAAATTTATTATACATAATATATAAATAGTCATCAAATAAAATTAAAGAGACTCGTGATTTTGTTAACAAAAATATAGGCTAAAATATACAAGATTTTGTTTTGTGCACATTACACTTGAACCTAAAAATATAGCAGAAAAGAGAAAGGTCCAGACAGAATTCCACAAAGCCATTATACCATCAACACAAAAAAAACTAGCACAAGGAAGAAGTCAAGCTCCAAAAGCATGCACGCTCACTCTCAGATACTCCCAAAACACTTATGTTCTAATTGTTGAAAAATTGCAACCTGCTAAATTTCTAATTCAAAGAAGAACTTGTTGATGGAAGTATTAAGAATCCAATCGAACCCGTCACCAATGTTACAAAGATTGTTCGCACCATGAGTCATGAACATAGAAATGCACTCAACATATCTGTTGAATAATGCGTGATGAAAAAAACAATCTACTGCTACCACAACCGACTTCTGCATCTTGTTTGAAATCACCACTCATACTACTTGATTCATATATGCTAATTCCAACAATCTCATAACTCATATTTACAGAGAAACAGTTTGCACAATCTGAAGCTAACACGAGAGAATCTAATTTTAGCTAGTCTAAAGATACTATAGGGAGCCACACAAGCAGCAAAGCATAAGCTAAAGAGCAATCATTTTATAGCTCAAATGCAGTCAACTAAAACACCATTTTGAGACACAAAAGGTTGAGTGTTGTTCAAAAAAATAACAACTCACAAGCTAAAGAGAAACTGAGTGCTGCAACAGCTTCATTAACTCTCTCTGTGTTGAGGTGATCTTCAGCTCCACATTTTAACAAACACCTTGAATGCAATGGCACAAGGCACTATCGGTGATGCAATGGCACAAGGCACTATCGGTGTTGTCAGTTTCAACACCGACCAACATCTCAGTTAAAACACCTTTTCTATTTAACTCGTGAATCCACTAAGGAACCTCAATTCTGCAATTAAATCGTGAATGGCAGCACAAATACGGTGACGGCGAAGGAAATGCAAATCCTCTTGAGATCGATCTGAAAAACAAATGCGCAAGCAAAGCTCCATCATCAAATGTTGAAGCTCCAATGGGATCAAAATATCCAAAACTATTATCAATTGAAAATGAAACACTCGAGAAATGAGACTTCGTTACCTCAAAATTGATGACAAAACCATGACTCACTGATACACAAGTACACAACCACAATCCACCATTTTCTTAACCATCTAAACCAACTCCGCCGCCAACTTCTCTGCCGGAACTCCATCCAAAACACCCTCTCCTCCTCTTACCCTCCATCTCACCACCCTCACTATTCAACGGTGGCGATGGGCAGATTTTGATGGCGACTCGTGGTGCCCAGCCTGGCCGGGGCTTGGCTTCGCCACTGGCTCCGGTGGTGGACGTTTTCCATATCCGATCCACTTTGAGCCATTGGTTGATGACGATGGTGTTGGAGTTACAAACACTTGCTGGTTGTTGTCGGAAGACAGGTTGGAGGTAGAAAGGAGGGATTAAATATAGATAGATGTTTTCGGTGGAGGTGACAGGTGGGGTTGGGGTAGTTTAGGTTTCAGTGGATGTGGGATGATAAGGCCATCAGACGAATGTGGTGGTGGAGGCGGCACTTTTGGGAGGAATGGGGAAATAGAGGGTGAAAAGGATAAGATAAATCAGAACAAAACAACCACCACACTTTAGAGTTTGTTGGACTATACCTACTATTTAGAGTGACTCAAATGGATGTGGTTTGTTGGCACGTGCGTGTGTAACCCTTTGTTATTATCCAACAAAGAAGAGTATGGTTAATGTTGAAAAACAACAAAATAAAAGAAGAGAGGAGAGTTAAATTATTTTGTTGAGCTTATAATTTCCCTCCCAATAAAAATGACTCTTCTAGTTTCCATTTAAGTGAAAACAATATGGTAAAACACTAACATGAATATAAAATCAATAACCACTTAATTAGTAAACCATGAAAATATCCCACACTATTTTATAGTGGAATATGATGTTTTGTTCTATGAAAGAACAATACCACACTAGACACATACATGTTACAAGAAAATACCATATCATGATATTCTTATTACATAAAAGACTCTAACAGAACAAGCTCGTTTTGCTCTTTATATTTTCTATGGTAAAGTGGAATTTCATATTATTACATGAAAGTTTGTGACTTAACAACCATGATTTAGTTAACTTGGTGGCAATTAGTACGAATCTGACCATTATTTCCTGTTAAAGGGCTGAGATTTCCCATTTTCACCATAGCACTAGCAAAATCAGCATAGAAAGATGAAATGCTTGAGCTATAGGAAGTGACTTGAGAGTCAGTAGAACCACCACTGAAGAGTTGTTGATCAGAATGTAAAAGTCCTTTTTTGTTCACTAGATTCTTGAAATAAGCATTGTCAAATAACACATTGGTTGTGACATCAAGTGGGGTTAGGTTGCTATCACCACCTGTGCTTGGACAGTTTGATTGCACTGAGGTTGCGAAATTTGTGTCAATGGTTGTTTCGTTGTAAATTCGGCCTCTGAATAACTGACACCTGGCTTGTCCTGTTGTATGAGCACCTATGCAAACAAAATTATAAATTTTATGAAAATGAAAAATTGAGTACATGATCATGATCAAGGCCGTCTTTAAGGCTATGTGGTTAGCTCTGGTTCAATCGTGACAAAATAAAGTAGGGTGCTCTACCCGTAACGTTATCTTAAATATTTGTGCTATAGCCTGTCTCACTCTCACACATCCTTAAAAACGACCCTGGTGATGTTTATGGGTTAGTTTATCAATTAAGAAATATGAAGTTATACCTGAAAGGACTACCATTTCTTTGGCTGTAAATCCCTTATTAGAAAAAGCAGTTGTGAGGTCATTGAGATCCATTAGAGGGGATGGAATATCACTAGTGGCAGTATCTTTACTAGCAGTTGTTGAATCTCTTCTGCCTAACCCAACACTCCATGTTGGACCACCCAACTGAGATAATGAATTGAAGACACAAAAAATATTATAAGTTAGCTAAAGTAAGCTTTAAATTAATTAATCATATAAAGAAATTTTGAAGTTTGAATTTTCTTTGTCATTTATCTTGCATAGTACAATATATTTTCTACAAGTTTTATATGTGATTATTAGAACTTACTGCTACAACAGAATCACGAGCAGCAGCAGCAACAATATCTGCACAAGAAACAATTCCAGGACAAGCAGTCTCCAGCTGTGTTTTAATATTATCAATCACATCAAAACCTCTCAGCGAATTCACATTTGCGCCGGCCGACTTCTCTCCGGTGAAGCTCGAAGTGTCATCCAACAGGACTGATGCATCACACCCCTACAAGGAATAAAAACATCATAATAATGATTATATTTTCTAAATTGCACTCTGCAACCGCAGTTGCAAACGCATGCATTTTGTAACCGCAATTAAAAATCATGATCATATGGGTAAATATTAAATTTTATGTAAGTCACACTCACATGCATTTTCATGCATGAAGAAATTAAGAACGTACATTGACAAAGCAATCATGGAAATGAAGACGGAGTAACGAAGCTCCCATGCGACGCTCTTTCGAAACAGCACTACACACTGCAGTGTTTATGATAGAGAGAGCTTTGGGACATGTGGTTGCATAGAAATTTGGAGATAGTTGTGCAGAGGCATTTGCCAAGAAGGAAAACAAAAGAAAGATAGAAAATATGTTATTATGTGATTGGAAAACCATTTTATTTTCAAGTTAAACAGAACAAGAATCACCACTAGTGAGAAATAATTAAATCAAGTTTTACTAATACTTGAGGTTTTGTGAGTAAGGAATGTTTCTTGAGCTTAATTTATAGGGTGGTGTTTGTCTTTGGATACGATTAACTAATTTGGTCAAAGTAGTAGAAGAATAGACCGTGGTGCAAATGCTACATATGCATTATTGGGTTTCAACCAAACTTTCCTATTTTGTCGATTATTACTGATTATTGATAGTTGGTTAGCAATGGCACTGGCTTATTTTGAATTGCCCATTAAAATTAAGGTATAGGAAAATAAAAATGACAAAATGATAAATGGGTGACCAGGTGAATTGCTTAAAAAACTTTAAAAAAAAAAAAACTCATCATGGAATTGGAATTGGTGTGTCAACGTGAATGATCTTGAATTGGTGGTGTTAATCTCTGATATGTGGAGTGGACTTACAAGGTTAGCGCTTTGACGTTCAAATCAATTCAAAATCTAAAATGAGTGTGGTAAACGATGGAGATCATCAAGTGTACCTTGTGTATCATGTATGAAGACTCTTATATATTGAGTTGTTTGGAGACATTGGATTGAGTCTTAGCTTTTGGACTTTTGGTCGGTTCACAACAGTTTCCCCTTAGGCTTGTCAGACAGTTGTAGGCTTATCAGACTGTTGTTAAGGAAGAAATCTTAGAAGTTGTGGCCGATCTTTGAGGACATCGTTCACTTTTGGTCAAAAGTGGAAATGCCTTGGACCAGTTGCATAAGTAGTGGAAATAAGAAAATTCTAGAATTACATCGGTTTAGAAAGTTTCAAAGACTTTTGAGTTGTGTTCGAGAAAGAATCAAAGGGGAAGTTCTCTAAAGCTTACCTAGCATTTAATCTCAAATTTGGGTGCCACCTTTCATGGGGAGAAGTAATATTTTAGGCCCCCTTTTTTGGTGCCTTACTCTGGACTATTCACGTCCATCTCTTTATAAGTAAACATGTCCTTTTTACTTAAGGAAACATGTGATCTATGTGATATGCATGTTTTCTCACCTTTTTATTACGATAAAGGAGGAAAAGTATATTCTCAATGGGGGTAGATTTTACTCTCTACTCATGAGAGAGAAATTTAACCACTCCAAACTTTATCTTTGTGTTTTCTCTTTTACCTCCTCATTGACAGATGTGTTGTCTTTATCAAAAAGAGGAAGCATGTGAATCAATGTGCTTGCATGCATGAAGCTGATGATTCTGACGTTGGTGGTCTTCTTGGTGTTTTAAAGATGACAACTATTATGCTTGTTGAATTCAGTGGTAATATATTTCTAATTCTTGGATAATGGTGATTAAATTAACGATTTCTTAAGCCTCGTCAAATAGAAGCATCCAGGTTCCAGTGAAGCAATTATATGACTGACATATCTAGAAAAGGAACTTGAAAGTTTTAGAGTTATGAAAGAGAGGAAGTATGAAAGCTCGTCGGGTAGTGTCTATTTGAGAGACTAGAGTCTTGTGAATGTAGCAGAGTAACTCATAAAATACTAACGCAACTCACACACACACACACACATGCACATACGCATGCACACATACATACACACACACATTTGGGGCATCTCTTTACTTAACTATTTCACCTAAAAAAATTCAAGGCCCAAAAAGTTGATTAAGGGACTATCTACTTGATTAAGACAACTTTTTCAACTATCTAATTGATTAGTTCCTAAACATAATCGATTAGATGATGCCTAATCGAGTTTATAATTGATTTTTATAGTCTTTTAATTATTGGTAATGGTCCTATATTCAAACCTTCCATTTTGGGCCACAATAATCCATTATTCCAACTGCCTAATTGATTAGATCAGAACCTAATCGATTAGGTGAGTTAGTTGACCCTCAAATTATTTTCTTTTTGAGCCAAATTTTCTCCTGTGTAAAAGAGGTCTCTCCTCAATTCATTACACACTAGAATACAAATATTTCCTAATTCTTTAGAATTATTCTGTTAACAAAAGTGAACATACAGAAACACAGAGAAAGAGAAAGACCCTTTTAGTGGTCTTGACAAACAAAGTAAAATATGACCATGTTAAGTGGTCTTGACAAACAAAGCATAATCATGATCACTAGAGCGAAAGCCAATAAATGTAATCACATTGGTAAACTTCTCAAACCAAGCTCCTAGAGCTTGTTTCAGACCATATAATGTCTTCTTCAACTTACACACTTCCCCTTGATTATGAGAAACACCTTCTAGGGGTACCATATAAACTTCCTCTTAAAGATCACCATTTAGAAATGCATTTTCAACGCCCATTTGAGAAATATGCCACTGACGAACAGATGCAACTGCAATAAGAGTGCGAGTAGTATTCATCTTGACAACATGAGAAATTGTTGAGAGAATCCCTTATCAATAATATGTGCTTTATAGATCTCAACTGATCCATCTAACTTAGTTGTGATCCTGTATATCCAACGAGACTTAATAATATGTTTTCCAGGAGTAAGAGGTACTAATTCCTAAGTATCTATTTTATGCAAAGCAGAATTTCTTCTGTCATAGCATGCTACCAAAGAGGGTCAAAAATAACCTTTTTTATAGGAAGAGGTCTCAGACAAATTGTGTATATAGGTTAGAAAATAGGGGGAAAAAAGAAGAGTAAGTAGAATAGACAAAATCAGGAAATTGAGTAAACTTACAGTCACAAGAGGGATAACGAGGAGGTGGAGGATCAATAGTCGTAGGAGGTTCTTGGGTAGCTATGGGGAAAAAAGGGATGTCAAAATCTGGAGTATCAATAGTATCAGTCTTGAAATTCTCAAAACTACAATCACTAGAAATATTATCATAATGACCAAAAGAATCGATATGAGTGAGTTTTGAACTGTTAGTAATATAAGAATCAGAAGAAAACGAGTAAAAGGAAATGTGTTCAAGGAAAATAACATGACGAGAAACATAAAGTTTCCTTGCATCAGGATCATAAAAACGATAACCCTTTTGACCTCTCTATAACCAAGAAAAACACATATAGAAGAACGAGAACACAACTTACTATATTTTACTTTGGGGCAAAGAAAAAAAAATGTAGAACCAAACACTTTCAAAGATGAATAATCAAGGGTAAAGTTATGCAATTGTTCAAACAATAGGATTCTATTAATAACATGAACAACAATAAGCACTACTTCACCCAAAAATTCACTAGGAACCAAAGCAGACAAGAAAAGGGAGCAAGCAGTCATGATGTTTCCTTTCAGCAACTCCATTCTATTGAGGTGTATCAGTACAAGATGTTTGATGAATTGTACCATCAAAAGCAAGCAATTCAGATAATTTATTAGAGGTATATTCACCACCTAAATCACATCGGAAGCAGTTCTTAACAACATTATGTTGAGTTTTAACCATAGCACGAAACATACAATAAATGTAAAAAAATTCTAAACAATTTTTCATAAGATAAACCCAACAATAACGAGTATAGTCATCAATAAAAGAAACATAATATATAGATACACCTTTAGTAAGGAGCGTAGAATGGCCTCATACATCAGAGTGAACTAAGTCAAATAGTGCATATGAAATGAAAAAAACTTTTATTAAATTGTAAAGCTGGAAAATTTAGCAAGTTTACAACCACAACAATCAGAGATATCACTGGTTTTTAACTTTCCTAAAGCTCCATTACAAGCCAAATAAGTTAATATAGAAGCAAAGACATGTCCAAGATGGTAATGCCATAAATAAAAACTAGAAGACGAAGAATTCAAACAAAAAGAGGATAGTAAATTAGTTGTGGAGGTTGAGGATTTAGTATTTTGGGACTCTCAACTCATCCAAAACATAAAGCCCCCTTGTCTACAGCCAGTCCCAATCAACCTCCCAGACTGAGGATCCTGCACACAACAAGAAGTGGAAGAAAATATAATTGAGTAACCGGAATTACACAATTGACTAACGAAAGCAAAACTCAAAGTGAGTTTAGTAATATAATAAACATTAGAAAATGCCAAATTAGGTGAGGAGGCATAACCAATGTCTACTAATGGCATATGAGTCCCATCAGCAGTCATAACTGACACTGATGGTGCAATGTTCAAAGACTCAGATGATTTAGCATCATATGACATATGCTGTGATGCTTCAGAGTCTATAATACAAATGGAAGGAGATATATCTGAAAGACAAGAAGAGTTCAAACCTTTAGTAGAGGAGGCATACATGGCACGTGGCTGAGTGGCAAGAATATTTTGAAGCTTCTCTGTAATATCAGATATTTAAGAAGTAGTCGCAGATAGATATTCATGATCAGAACTAGAATTAATGGTAGCATGATCAACAATAACAACGTTGGATGATGGACTCTTGAAGTTTTTCTTATTTGCTTTCAACAATCTAGGACATTGTACTTTCCAATGACCTTTCTCCTTACAAAAAGCACATTCATCAATACCAAATCCAACACTACCTTGAAGTTTTCCTCTGTGAAATGGAACAACAAAGACAAATGGAGGAGTAGAGAGAACTCCTTTATTTAAAATCAAATTTGAGTGGGACTAGAGTCTAATTTCTTTTGCCAATAATTAATTAAAAATTGAATCAACACTGGGAAGAGGATTATGATGCAAAATACTCCCACGAAGTCCCTCAAAATCATCCCTAAGCGTCATAGAAAATTGAACTAAACATTGCTCTTCTCTTTGATATTTGTATGCTTTGACAACTTTCAACTCATCTAATTCCATAAGAGTCAATTGGTTCCAAAAATTAATCATCATTGAATAGAATTCCTAAATGATCATATTATTCTAACTGAGAGCTCTAATATCACTCTCCAACTGATAGCGTTTTGTAAAATTAGATTGAGCATACAAATATTTTAAATGGTCCCAAATCTCCTTAGCAGTATCATATTTTGTTAGTTGCACACCTATTGACTGAGAAACAAAATTATTAATTACGGTAAGGATCTTCGAATTACTAACATCCCATGTTTCCAAATCTCTTGCATACTTTACTTCATCTTTTTTATCTGTAGGTTTAACCCAAGTTCCATTAACATAACTCCACATCCTTTTTCCTTTCAATTTTTTTTTCATTTCATAACTCTAATAAAGATAATTTTCTCCAATTAATTGCACACTAACCGACTAAAGAGAGTTACCTTTATCATTACTCATTGTAATCAACTACGAGACAACAAAATTACCACAATTGAATAAAGTACCCAACAAATTTGACCCCAAAAAAATATGATACTGCTTGAATCACTTTAATAGCCAAATATAAAACAATAATTCATTTCTTATGCCTATTACAAGTAATCAATCATACAGACAGGTAATTACTAACCAAATCAAATTTGAAGATATCACTGCAGTAGACAAGAATATATTTATGGATATTAGAAGAAGAATAATAATATGGATCGTACAAGAATAGCTTTATGGCTATTGAAATTATAAAATTTCCACCGCCGTGGTAAATTTCATATTGACTTTATGGCTGTTTTGCTCAAGAACCAGTAGCAAACAATCTTGAATCACCGTCAAAATTCGATTAATTATTTAGAGAAAAAAAATATTGCTCCAAGTCGTAAAAAATGCGAATCATTTTAGGATAGTTCACAAAATTAAACCAAGCTCTTTTCACGTAGGCATGGCAAGTAAATCCACTTCAGCCGGTCCTGGCCGTCCCGCACCGAAACTAGCGGGGAAATCCAGTTTAATCTAGGGCAGATGCGGATCCCAAGGAAACCCAATTTTTATTTACGGGGCGGGGCGGGTCATATTTGTATCTTCCCTGCACCCGCACGCACCCCATACTTGCCAACTAAATATAATTTATTTAATTTATTTTGAATAGTTTTATTATTCAATTACAATTTTTAATGATATAATATAATGTTTATTAGAATTATTATTTATTTTTTTGAAAATACAATTTAAATAAAAATATTAAACTTAAAAAATGCTTTTAAAATAATCAATGATTTAGTTTATTTATTGATTTTTATTTTTATTTAAAAAAGTATAAATTAAAAAATTAAAAATTTATTCGGGTGGGTGCGGGGAAATCTGTTTCTTATTGGAGGCGGGGGAATAAATATTAGTCCCAACGGAGTTTAGGGGCAGGTGCGGGTCTGAGTCTGGGTGGAGGGAGCTGGTCTGAATTTGTTTAAACCCGCCCCGTTGTCATCCTTAATGCCATGTTAACAAAAGTGAACATACAAAAACATAGAGAAAGAGAAAGACACTTTTAATTTAGGGTTTTAATAGAATAAACAAAACTTGAAGAGTAAGCGTTACACCAAAGGATAAATACTAAAAGCTATGAAAGGTCGAACTACCCTTACAAGAATATAACAAAACAATATAATAATAATAATAATAATAATAATAATAATAATAATAATAATAATAATAATAATAATAATAATAATAAACATATCTATCGCTTCTTGTTAGAAAGTGTAATTCCTATTCTTTCAATTAAGTCGAATTAATTGTATGTGTGTTGGACGAAACTGCTAGTTTGTCGAACTGCATTGTATCATAGTGTTAGGCTGTATTCGATGTAATTGAATACATCATACAGTTGCAGTGTGCCAAAGTCTCTGGGCCTTGATTGTTTTGGGCTTTAGTTTAGTTTCTCTTTGGGCCTGCGAAATGTGTCTATATAAGGAGCATTTCTTTGTAATCAATAACAGTTTTTCATACAACTTTAGATAATCATTCTCTCTCTCTCTCTCTCTCTCACACACACACACACACACAATTTCATCATTCTTCTTCTTCTTCATAAAACTATCTTTCTTGAAAATCCTTTGTTCCAACACTTCTCTCTCTTTAAATATGTTTTCACCAAAATTGTCTGAATACCTTTTGAGTGAAAACTACTTGTGAGGGAAGAGTTAAAATAATGTTGCTCCATTTTTGTTATTTCAAATAGGTGGTAATCTTGAAGAATTAAGTTCGGTGTTTGAGATAACTCATTTGAAACTTTTTGTTTGGTTATAGAACTTAATTTGTAAAAGTTTTGTTTGGTTATTAAGACCAGCCTTGTAAAATTTCTATTAAGTTCGTTTTAGTATGTGCTAAAGCTCACTTTTAATTAAGGATAAGTCAATGTAAAATCTCTTGATTTACTTGTATCAAAGGTTCGTGGATATAACATATAAAATCTCAATATTATAATCAAATCTTTAAAAAAATAAAATTAAATTCATGTCATTTTACTTTACTATTTTATTTTTGACCACTTTTGTTTCTAAACTTGAAAATACTAATTAAATTTTCTACTTAAGTTTCAAAACTTCTAAATTAAACTCGAATTTTAAATATCACCAATTCCCTTCCATATCTCTTATGTTCAAAATCACTTATACAACAAATATCAAATCAAAGATCGCAACCATGAAACTGTTGGGTAACAGAGTAGCAAAATAAATATCACATAATTCAAAATAAGATATTAAGAAATTGAAATTGACACACAATATTTATGTGGAACCCAATAAGGGAAAAACCACAGGCACTAGTAGAAAAGATTTTCACAAAGTGGAAGAAATCACAACACTTCTCTCTAAAAACAAGGAGAGAACAAATTACACTCTCTCTTGTAATAGGAGAACACTAACTAAAAGAACCTTACAAGAGAATACCATTTTTTTCTCTCTTATTTTTCTTCTTAGTTACTATGTTGTAATCCTATTTTATAATGTGGTACAAATGAGAAATGAACCTCTATTTATAGATGATCATCTTTACAAAACCATGGAAGATTCACAAAACCATGGGTGCAAAACCATGTGTGTTTCTTTCTTTGACCCACATGATTTCCTTGACCATGTGATTTTTTTTACTCACATGATTCCTTGACCATATGATTTATTTGACTCACATGGTTTCTTTGACAATATGATTTCTTTCTCACATGATTTCTTTGATCAACAAATTGTGACTTTATTCAATCACAATCCTTGACCATACTCTTTGAATATTTGACCATAATATTTGACAATCTCCCACTTAAAGTCCCATTTGTGATGTTGCAAAGTTTTCTCTATCTTGCCAACTTCAAGTTGATTACACTTCTAATAGGTCATAGGAAGACCTACACCATGCAAACTTATCATAGGTGATCGATTTTGTCATTGCATCTACTGGATCATCATTGGTGTGAATTTTCTACATATCCACACTTCCTTCTTCTACTACTTCTCTGACAAAATAATATTGAACTCCTATGTGTTTTGTCCTGGAATAAAAAGATGGATTCCTTGCAATGTGCAAGGCACTCTAACTGTCACAATACACAGTAATATTTTGTTGCTCATGCCCGAGTTCTTCCAATATCACGATAAAAAGAACAACAAACGAATAACAATTAACAAAAATAAACTAAACCTACGGACTAAGGGGACCTTATAGAAAAAGAAACATGCTACTAGAAATTCGCCTTTGTGATATCATATCAAACCACCAAAATCATCATTAATAAATTAGATCTCATTAAGGGAGATCAAAAAGGAAAAATTTACCTCAGAACCAAGGTGAACATTCAATCCGCTATAGGTTCAAGTAGATGATAGAGTTCTGAAATCATTCACTAAATATGTAAGAGTGCACCCCCAAAACCATTTTTAGACCTAAAAAATACTTTTATCCCCCACCCACCCACCTCTTTCGTAGGTTTTGTGTCTCCTTTAAAGTTTACATTATTTTGAACTTTTCAAATGGACTAGATTATATCATGTTTAATCAATAAGCATCCTTATACTTAATCTTGTCCCCTAGAGAACGAAAAGACTCAAAAAGTACCTTAGAGTCGTTAAGAATAACTATCTGCCACCCCCAATCACTTACAAACTCTATACAAAGTTAGCTTACAAGTACAAAGAGGTGAAAAAGTGTCTCAACTAAAAATCGTACAAAAGGATAAGAAATTCTAGTATGGTCTAAAATGACTCATATCTTAGTCAGTCTTACTCAAGATAGAAGTACATCTTGCAAAAGTTATCAAGAGAAGACCAAAATTTTAGAAGAATCCCAACTACTCCAAATATGGGAGAAGATCTTGCTCTCTTCCAGAGAAAGGGCCAAAGAAGAGATCAAGCTAACCCTCTAGATGAGGTATGCAAAGGCCCCTTAGAAAACACATTCTCTAGTATTCTTTCAAAATTAACCTTTATCTTGAGAGAGAGAGAGGGAGAGCTTAACATCTCAAAGCAAATTTAGAAACTCCTCGAAAATAAGAAACTCTTTAAGAAAGAAGATTATTTGCCACCGAATATCCCAAATCAAAACTTCATTAACCACCAAGCCAATCTCTCCCACTGATACATCAGACTGAAGAGAATTTGAAAAGAAACTAATAAACTTACACTTTAAGAGGATAACTCTTAAGCAAGGATCCTTTTAAAAAGATGGAGTACTTATCCAACTTTCTTAATGACACCACCGACAAGGTAATCTAAGTCATTCTCTTAGATTCAAGAAGAGACAACCCCTTTCTACCAAAAATCTAATCCAATAAATTTAGTAAAAAAACCTCAATCCTCAAATCCCCCTCCCCCACCCAACCACACATAGAAAAGAGACTTGAATAACTCCCCAACCAACTTCAAAAATATTCCTTCTAAGACTTGATCTTCTCTGTAAGTAACCTTCATCACTTTACAAAAAGAGGCTAAGATAAAAATCCCACACGCTATTGATCCTCCGTCCCAAAAATTAAACTTGCGGGGTTAAGATAAAAAGTCATGACATAATAAAATCATTGATTTTTTTTTGAGAAAAAAAATATAATTTTTATGTTTATAATGTATACTAAAAACATCAATTATCACAAATATATCATGAAACTAAAAATTAATTAGGAAAATATGTTTTATGCAACTTTTTCTTTTTAATTAAATAATATTATTCACTTCTTTCGGTTTGTTTGCTAAGACTACTATATAAAAATGACAACAAGACTATTTAGGTAATTTGATGTGGGAAACTATACTCAAGAAAACTTTATGTACCTACCAATATTGTTCAGTGCTCACATTCACCTGTCCATAAACATTGTTTTTGTTTGGAATGTGAACACGCAGTCAAAGGAATCAGTTCAATTAGTCAACAAAATTATTTTCAAAACTTAGAACCAAGTTTTGCTATTCTGCCAAACTAAAGAACATTCCAAAGCAAGACAATATTAATTCTTTTAGCAAATTAAAAGTAAACGTTAGTTACAATAAAGTGTCCAAAAGGTTCATATTTGAAACTGGTTTGTCAAAGGCATGCATGAAATGATATGCAAAATGGTACATCATAAGATGGCTTTATCTAACAAATTTGCAGTAGTGACTAGTGACATCAACTTTCACATTTCTTTTGAATTTGTTAGCAAATTGTCCAAATGAAAAATAATACTAAGACTACGACACTTACTTGCCCTTGCCCAACTCCCCACTAAACTCGTGATATACTTCTTTTACAAAAATAGACTCATTTGATTTTAAAAATATTTGAGATTAAAGAAGTTGTATTTATGCCTGCCTATGTGTTGTCTAGTGATAATTTTCTCAAAATCTCAGGTTTAAATTCATTTTTAAGTATGTTCTAATTTTATAGTCTACAATTTTTTTTTAAAATTGAGTATTAAAAAAATCATTTATTTGATGTAATTGTTTATTAAAAAATTATATTTTTTTAGTCAGCTAAATGAACTTCATTTTATTATTAACTTCGAATATTGAATCAAATGATTATTGGATTGAATGAATAGCATAGGTTGCAATAGATGTACCGATATAGCAACCATATAGTTTGTCGCACAAGTAACTGAACCAAAACTAACTTAACTGACATGTTTAGATGATTAGAGTGATTTAATTAAAGGAATTCATAACTAACTTAAAAATTTTGTTATCTAAGCTACCCTTACAAGTTTAGGGAAGGAAATTTGAAAAACGCTGAGCTTGAGTTTGTAAGTTTGTTTTGTGAGAATGTTCGAAATTTGTTCCGTTGGAAAAAATAAGCTATATTGAAAAAGAAAAAAAATTAATAACACAAGAGATTAACGTGAAAACTCTAAAATCAAATAAAAAATCTTAATCGTTATCAAATGATTATCAAAGAATAATATTATACGAAAATTGTTACAATATATAATTTATTCTCAACCACTCCACGACCCCTCAATGTACCCATACTCCCCTAAAATAAATATTTAATTACATCTCACAATACTCTTAACACAAGAGCATAAGAGAAAGGAAAAAATCAAATATAAATTTAAAGTATTTTAGACTGGTATATTTTGTAGATAAAATATAAATAAAAACTTGAATTCTATATGTAGTCTTGGATTCTCTCTAACATTACTAACCTAAATGATGTGGGACTTAAAATAACTTTAATCTTATACATAGTCTTGGACTCCCTCTTCACAAAACTAACAAATGTGAGATTTTTTCAACATGTATATTTTCAATCAACCCCAACAATCTCCACCTTGATTGAAAATAATACATATGCTTTCATTGTCTTCATCGACAATCATACTCCCCCATAAATAGTATAGTCACTTGAAGATACACCACTCCAATAATTTTCAAATTGTCTTCATCGACAATCATAGTTTCTAAAAACTATCGTACTCCAATTAAAGAAGAGTATACTTCACTTGAAAGTAAACCACTTCAAGAACTTTCGCATGTCGAAAACCAGGTTGAAATATTATGGTGCCAACTTCCATGTTGATAGGAGCCTCTTTAACCATCAATATAATCTCACACATTTTGTAATCTTGATTGTATCAACACATCTTTTACCCGAACTTTCCACAAGTCAAAAACAATTCTTCCATTAATTTTCTCAAACCCAAATTGCATAGAGGGATATGTGATTGCAGTTCAACAACTCTTTCACAATATTACCCTTCTTTTCTGATGTGGAAGGTCAGACAAAGCTGACACCACAGAGCATACTAAGAATCTTATCCCCTAATTAAATCAAATGCTCTTATACCAGTTGTTGGTCAAAACAAGCCATAGATAAAAAGAGGAACAAAATAACAACAAGAGATATTAACATGGAAACTCTAAAACCGAAGAAAAAACTATTGTCGTTGTCAAATGACAACCACAAAATAATATTATGTGAAAATTATTACAACATATAATTTACTTTCAATCACTATACGACCTCCAGTACAGCCACACTCCCCCAAAGTAAATATTTAACTACATCTCATAACACTATACACAAGAGCATAAGAGAAAGGAAAAAAAAATAAAATACAAACTTAAATTATTTTTTACCGGTACATCTTGTAACTAAAAATTTGAATCTTATATATAGCTTTGGACTCCATCTTCCTTCACAAAATTAAATGATGTAGGATTTCTTCAACATATATATTTTCAACCAATCCCAACATGTTCAATTACCGATATATGGTGAACGAGCTTTGACTTATATATTTTCTCAAAAAGAAAAGATTTAATTCAAAATGCTTTGTGAGAGAGTGAAGGAGGTGGTTGGAAGCTAGAATAATTGCGCTTAAGTTGCTACAATAGATCGTAGGTATAGTAGATGGTGAAATATGTAGCTCTTGAATGGGAGATTGAGGCCATAAGATTTCATATGACACAACTACAAAGCTTCTGTATTCAGCTTATGTGCTTGATCTAGAGATAACAGTTTGGTTTTTAAAGGACTATGATATGAGATTGTGTCCTATGTAAACACAACAACATGTGGTGGAGCGCGTGTTATCTAAATTAGATCCCCAATCTTCATAATAGAGGTATAAAATGTAAGATTAGTTGAGGGTGTGAGTGTTAGACCAACAACAGGCCTTTTCTTAATACTACATGAGATTTTCAACTCGAACTCCTCCGAATATGAGATCTAACCACTTCCACTCAAATACTTTCCACAAATCTATGTACTCTTCAACAATAAGAACGTAATAAAAGTCACAAAAGAAAACCACAACTCTCTCTCACAAATAATGGTATAAAATAACTTAATGCAGAGTTGAACACACCATAGACTCACTTTGTTTCTTAATGAATAAAACATCCACTACACATCCATGTGATTAGTGTATTTTCTCTCTCTCTTTATAAAGAGATAAGAAATTCATTAGGCTTTCATAAACAAATTCATAATATATCCAATCTTAAACCAAATAAATCTTTTCTAATAAATTTTCTAGAACAAAATAAATACTTTAATCTTTCTAAGATCAATACGCAGAATTTGAAACAAATTAACATATGATCCATGTATGATTTGTTCCTAAAACATCACAAATAATTCACAATCAAATTAAATCTTTCTAAGAATTAATGCACAAATAAATAAATGAGGCAAAATGTCTCAACAATTTTCATGACATCTTCCTTAACATTTTGGAGATAAAATTAAATCACTCGATAAGTAATATCAAACACCCCATTTGACTAAGTTAAAGAAAAACAAGAAATTGAGCACTTATAACACAATAATCATCGGATAAGGCTAACAACAAGATAAAAAATTAGAATTTTCTCTTCTGCTCATATTTTCTTCAAATGAGTCAAAGGCAAACAAGTATCCATCAGTTAGAACAGAAAGAGGGTAAGAAAACAACAAGCCATACAAATAAATATTGAAACAACCCAACACAAAATTAACCTTCCCAACATCCAAATACATTAAATCAAAAGGACAAAGTAGGAGAGTCACAACTGCAATCTATGTCATATAACACAATGACTGCATCAATATGTTGATCTTTATGGTTTTGATGATTAGTATACTTTGAGGTGAATTCTTTATCTGATGTGATAATCAAGTTGTTATGATTGAGAGATCAATATGTCAAAGCCAATCTCTGAAAGAAAACACCTAAAGTCAAGCGGTATTTGGTGAAATCCATAATGGGGTCAGTCAATCAATCTCTCTAATGATGGTATCTATCAAGAAGTATTATAAATAAAGAGCTCTTTTTACTATAAATAGAGAGCTCTTTTTAATTTTCATTCACAACAGAAAGTATATTTTGAATACTTTATCGCACTCTCCTCTATCTTATTTCTCTTTATTTCTTCTTCATTTTCTCCTTAATGTTCTGAGAGTGAAATTTATCTTTGAGGTGTTTGGTTCTAGTGTGGGATATTTTTGTAATATCTTTTGTGGGATTTTTTTTGTTTGATTCTGAGTTAAACCAAGTCAAAATTCTCTTGTTTGATTTGTGAGATTGTCCGTTAAAATCTCATTTTTAGTTTGTGTGGCTCATATATAGAGAGAGTTGGAGAGATTATGAAATACTTGGGTAGAAAATAGGATTTGTTCTTGAAAAATTGGGTGATCATTTTCTTACTACTCATCTGTAGTCTTTTTTAACAATTCTTAAAAATATAATGAATCAGAGAGCTGATATCTCCTTATGAGTAGATCATTTGATTTAAAAAATTATTGTGTAGCCCAAAAAGGCTAGGCCAAAAATGTTTTTTTAAAAGTATTTTAAATAATTATTTTAAAAACATAATTAAAATTATTAATTAGTTTGTTAGTTAATAAAAATATTAAATAAGTTCATGATGCTACTTATCATAAACCTTCTTTCCCTACTGTTTATATTACCCAACAGGTTGAAGATTATGGGAAAGCAATGGCCAACTCTCATGTAGTTGCGTGCTTGGTTCCTGAGGAAGTGAGTGTGAGATGGATTCCTCCATCTTATAGTTGGGAAAAGTTGAATGTTGATGGATCTAGGAGGAACAATAGAGCAGCTGGTTGTAGGGGGTCTGATCCGTGACAATAATGGTGTGTGTTTGGGAGGTTTTTCCAAGAGTGTTGGAATGTGTAGTGCGTACCGTGTGGATTTGTGGGGAATTCTTGAAGGTCTCAAACTTACTTGTAGGCTTGGGCTTATCAAAATTGTGTTGAGCACCAATTCAAAGAATATAGCCAATATGTTGGTAACAAGGCAACTGAAAGATGCTAATGGTTATAGTGTCGTGCTCCAAAATATTAAATTGCTAGAGATGCATTTGGAAGTGAATATTTTGCATGAATATCAGGAAGTTAATCAGTGTGTCAATCCTCTTACTACAACTAGAGCTACTGGTATTGGGTATTTAGCTTTTTCGGAGAACGCTCCGGAGTGTGTTAGTCGTTATATTGAGTTGGATAAGAAGGGAACTTCTTTCCAAAGAGATCTTTTAGGTTAGTTTTTTTTGGGCTCTAGCTCTCTTTGTAACCAAAAAATATATATTAAATAATAAAATAATCCAATCAACAATGCCACGAAATTAAAAATAGTATTTTTCCCAATCATCACTGCAAATTATGCAAAATCGGAGGGGACCAACAAAATCCCCAGTGAGGTAAAGTTGATTTTTTAAATGTGGTGACTAAAACTTAAAAATATGAAAATAAGGGGATCAAAAGTACACTTAAGTCAAATAAAAAAGAAAAGAGACGACGCCAAAATTTGTAAAGGTTTGGTCTAAAAGAAATTACCTAATCATATTCCCAATACTTGATCTTGAGAATATCTAGTAATGCTTATGTGATTTTAGCAGGTTAAGCTCACGAGCCTCCTTAAGCAATGGAAGTGAATTTTTAATTTAACTTCCAATCAAACATTGAACAATGCACTGGATTGGTTAGTCTTCCTTCCAAACTCGAATAAAACATTACATGGGCTGAAGATTGATTGAGTCATCTCAAAGGAACTATCAATCCAGTATAAAATATTACTCATAATATTCATATTTATGTGAAGACTTGATAACTCTTTATCCATGATTCATGAGATATGATCATTAGTCTATCAACATATTAGTCTTTATGCTTTAATGTTATGTTACGTCATTAAAGCTCAACTACAAATACTTTAATAATAGTGTCTTATATTTAATGGAATATCATGATTAATTCATACTTAGCATTTTATTAAACAGACTAAATGAACTTTATTATTTTGAAAAAATAAACATAATAAATAAGTGTCTTTTTTAATTATTAATAAATCATTTTATAAGTTCTAATAAAATTATTGGCCTCTAGGACTTACACCAACACGGTTACATAGGCCTCTAATTATCATTTGATCCATAATAAGATAAGGAGAGAGATTGTGTTATCTCAAATTGACGATTATGTTGGTCTTAGATGTCATACTTTGAATATGGCTGAAGGGTGGTAAAACTCAAAAATATATTCCTTCACAGAAATTTAAAAGCAAGTGGAGTCAAAGATGGTTGAAGAACCATACTTGTGGCTTACTAGAATACTAAGCAAAAAAAAAGGTGGTTGAGATCAAGCGGATGTGAGTGGCAAGATTAAGGTTTAAGCAAGGGTTTAAAATGACAAACAAATTGTTGAATATATGTTGAATTGGAAGAGATTAGCAAAATGGTTAATGGGTAAATTGGTCTCGCCTCTATTTTAAGTCAAGGTGAAATTTGTTGAAGTATGTCTTAAAATCTTAAGTAATGAAAAGAAAAGAAATGTGTTTTGAGATTGCAGAAATTAGCCTGAAGATGGAACCAGTGACGACACCTTGATAGTGGATTCGAGTCTAGCGGGATGTTTAGTTTGTCAAAGGCTGGATCCAATTTTCTTGGTATGTATTGGGCTTTGTTTTGGATCGTGGATCTGTTCGTTAATGGGTTGAGTTTTGGGGTTGTAAGAATCCATTGGATTTCAACAATTATAAATGTATAAGTCTATAATTCATGTCTTTACAACCTTCATAACTTTACAATTGAACACAAAGAGAAGTGTTTAAGAATCATAGTGGTAATCTTAAAGAGACGAGGGTAAATGTTTAAGAGTGTGGTTTTGAAATTTAACAAATTCTTGCTGATATCTTATGGGGATTGAGAAAATATTTTCGACAGATTGAGCTTATATGATTCATATAAAGAGAATTAGAGAGAATGAAAATTAATTGGACACAAAATAGGGTTTGTTATTAGAAATTTAGCTGGCTATATTTTATAACTTATTTCTTATTTTTGTAACAACTCGATGAAGTATAGTGAATTTGAGAGTTGATCTATCATCATAATAGATCGTTTAATCGAACTCGATAAATAAATTATTGTGATTCTTGTCTTTTATATTCTTCTGTCAAAGTTGTTGTGTTATTACATATATATAATTATTTTTACTGAAGATCATTTTTTTTTTTAATTATCATTATTCTTTGTCTCAACAAGTCAAATTGTTTTGATATAATTTAACATTTCAAGTTCACAAAAATTATATTAATTTCATTTCAAATCAACCTTTTATCCTAAAATTTCCGATTGATAACACAATCAATGAAACACTATGCGGTAGTGTCAAATTGTCTTATGATATTATTCTACATAATATGTATCTCATTACATCTTTTGCTATCAACCTTATATCTATAACTAAGTTGGTTTCCTCTCTTGATTGTTATGTTACATTCATCATTAATTCTTTCTTGCTCTATCTTGCTGACTTAGTCCCAAAAAGTGATTTGTATGGCAAAAACATAAGGAGATTTATACTTCTTCTCAACTCAAGCTTTATATTCTTTACCTTTATAAACATATACTCTGTTCAATCATGGAACCAATTGATTCATACTTTTTGATTCAAAGTACGTACATACATCTACTACATTTCTCTAAGTTCAGAGATTCTGCGAACCCTGAACCCCCGCACCTCCCATGAATCATTCAAAGAGATTCTACAAAAAGTAAGTTAGTGATCATATTAGTATGGAATGATTGGGATATTCTTAAAATTTGAGTGTCGGGCATGTTTATTATATCAAGTTTGCAAGCTATTATGTTGTCTAGTGAAAAGTACCCCTCAATTTTTTTTTATTGATTTGCATAATAGGAATAAGAAAAGTGAATGTTTTTTGAAAAATATTCAAGCTTTCAATGAAAAGTTTTAGTTTACCCCCGAGCAGAATCTACATTCCATACAAGTTTGCTGCATCAACTAAATATGATGGTTATAAATGTGAACCATAGATCATTCTATATATTATCATATTACAAGATATTCAACCCCATATTTTCCCACGAAAGTCATATAACTCTTCAGTGCAGCTTTCCTTTGGGGAATAGTATACATATACGGTCAATACTTTTTGTTCATTCAGGACATAAATTTAATAAATTGAATGATCTCAAAAAATTGGCTGTCTGAAATTCCAACCCCAACAGTAAGTGTATGTATTTCGCCTCTTTTCCAAGCATCTCAAATCATGATTCTCATTTTCAATCTCTGACGTCTTTAAACAAAACCACAAACCAAAATTGGTTGCCACAGGTTCCATGTGCTTTAACCCTTATTTTGATACAACAGTCAGAATGCAAACACTTCTTCCTCCACCGCAGTATGGATTAATCTTTCTCCCATCTCCCGAAGAGCATCTGCGATTGAATCATGTATGCCCAAAAGAAACTGCATACGAGTCAGTTTTTCAGAAGATGGATTACTTTTCAAGAATATGGTGTAAAGATCAGCAAGTTCCTCTTGCAATTCCCATGATAGTGGCGGTGAGGGTATTGCTTTGTCGCAAGCCAGCATATCGTTGAGTGAAGAAACCTGCACAAAGATGAGAAGTAATCACACTTGACAATCCATAACAAAATTTAGAAACACAACATACTTTATGAAAAAAGAAGCTTTAGAAAACCACTCACCACTCCTACACGATTTCGCTGTCGTAACTGTGCGACTGCCTGAATGAGTGAATTTGATAACCTGGTTTGTGCAAGCTGCTGGACAATAACTCTTGATTTCTCTTTACTAATGTTGAGATCTGATGGGATATTTTCATATACTTCCTCCTCGTCGAATTCTCCAGTGCCTGATGAGAAAACATCACCAACAGTTTTTTTGAAGAGCAACTCTCTCATGTTCTTCGATACCATGTTGTCTAAATCAACACCAGCTTCCTTAAGTTCTCTTATCTGCTTGATATTCAGCCGTCCTTGTGTCACTGCAGTTTCAATGGCAGCAGCCATTTTGGTAGTGGTTATACTCTTGATTACCTTCTGCGCGTATTCGCTGGGTAAGCCTACTTCCTTCTGCACATTATTAAGTTGCTCCACCTTGGCCTTTGTCAACTGTCCATCAGCTAAAATTACCTCAGCTTGTTGCTTAAAAGCTTTCTCTGCGAGACTTCTATGTACACCCACGATATCTTTACCACTCAAACCAAGAATCCCACCAAGCTGGTTTAGAAGAATATATTCTGAATCATTCTTCTTTATAGCGATCTGAAGACCAAATGGAATCTGTGTCACATCACCAGTTAGGCAATAAAGCAAGTATGTCTGGTAAAGATCAGTCCTATCTCTTAGTGGAAGGTCATCTTTAAGAGTAATTTCCGTCTGACCAGGCTTCTTCCCCATCTTTTTTAGAAGTTCTTTGTCTGGGTTTGTTTTCCTTAGTGACGGAAGAGAATCCCATTCTCCGTCTTCAGTTTTAGTCACAGCTTCTGTTACAAGCTCTTCGGTTGATACATCATCTGACTCCCCCTTAATGCCCTTCACCAACTCCGTCACAACCAAAGTATTGAAAATTATCAGCTTCTTGAGTTCTCTCGCAGACTCCTTTGAATCTTCAGCAGCTCGTGCACGTTTTATGTAAATAATAAACATCTTCCTTACCTGTAGTGTGATATAACAGCAAAGCACAAGTTAAAACCATTTTAAACACTCATAAATGATCATCAATTTTCTACACATGGATACTTACGGCCTTGCTTGCAATAGACATAGCAATTTCCCTGGTTAGTTGCAAACCATGTGCTGCTTTTCTTACTGATTTCTTACTTTCAGTATCATATCCATCAACCCCTGATGCAATTGCTTCCATGACAATCTATGAAGAAAAACAAAATTCAGTAACTTGATTTTAAACATACCTTTGCAAGAGAGCAGAAAACATAAAAAACCTTAATATCTCTACATATGAATATACTATCAACTAACTATAACTTGTGATTTTGTGTTATTCAAAGCTTGGACGCACGAGAATCAAAACTAGTAAAGATTTATAAGTATGTGGATAAGATACATGTTTACAAAGACAGTTAAAACATGTGACCTAATAAAATGGCCAGAAATGCAGACAGCAGTTCAACATAAAAAAATTCAATAGAACATACAGAAACTCTCACATGCAAACCCTATGACAGCAAAAGCACCATCCCCTGAGCCCGCTTCCTCTAGCCACAAACCATTCTAACTAATTTGTAGTCATACATGAAACCAACAAGTGTGGACAAACCTAAATCTATCATTACACAATCGTCTCTTAAGTCTCAAACAATAGCAGAGGTGAAGACACATAATCACTTTGTCAAAAAGTGTGTGCATGGATATTTGGTAGGTATAACCAATTAACTAAAGTGAAAGCGAGAAACAGAGTACCTTTCCAAACAAACTACCACAGATATCTGAGTGAGCAGCTTCAACAGTGTCTTGAGGAATACAGAACATTACACGCAATCTCAACAAAGCAGCTGCATCCTCCTCACTGAGCTCCCCATCAGCCACCAAGTGCTGAAGCTTTCGGCGGTAAATTTCTTAACATTAGAATCAAGAGTTAGATTTTGATATAGTTAGAGTAATAGAACATAGAAGAAATATAACAAGAAAGATGTGGAACAAGTTACCTTCATGAATTTTACAGGCTTTTTGTGGATCAAAGTGCAATTCATCACACAAATTTTGAAGGAATGCTGCTTTGCTATCTGCCTTTTCTAATTCACCACCTGAAAAAGCCTTTGCAAGGTGTTTGCGATATACTTTGGATGTAACATCAAGTGTAATTTCTTCTGCTTCGCGTTTACCCATTCCAAATATATTCCTCAACTGAGTTAGTGCAGCAAGCTGAAATATATAATTAATATTTTAGAAATCAACCTGTCTTTACAATAAAATATCCACAAGTAAAAATTCTTAGCATTGAAACATGAAAAAGAATAACACGAACTAGTGTTATGACAACAGAACCTACTTTAAATGTGAATAGTAAAATGAGATTCAGAGAAACAAGGTTTAGAATATTCTATTACGAGATATTACCCTAAACAACTAGTTCAATTAAACTTTGGCATTGTATTAAGAGAAAAATTGGAGGAAAAGAATAAAGGACGTCTAGGAAGGCTCACCAATAGGTTGGATCTAGATTAAGGGTTTAAATTAAATTTGGAATGCCAAATTAGTAGAGAAAAAAGCATGAAGGAGCTCCAATATACGGCTAGATTTTTCCTTCTATCTTTTCCAAACACTTATAAATTTATAAGTTTCCCTTTTCCATACAATTTCTTTCCATCTATCTTTTCCAAAAACTCAAATTTCCAAGAGTTTCCTCTTTCCATACAATTTTTTAATATCCAATGAAACATTTGGAATGTTCTCCCTCCAGAAAACATTTATCCAAACTCTACTTCAAAATATCTTAGTTCCAAAGAAAAAATGTTTGGAATAAATAAAAACTAAGGATTTATAGTGCTTATATGAATGCAATGCCCATTTACCTTATAATCTTCAATGCGACCACCAGCCAAAGCATCTGTAATATATGCTCTGTAAAGGAGTTTCAAGTCCCCTGTCCTTCTATCACCTTCATGTTGACCACCTATGCCAATCAAATATAAACTACAGTCAACTTAGAATTCATATTCAAAAGACTAGAAATTTAATGTAACAGATATAAAATGAAATCAGTCTAGAAGCTTACCATGCAAAGAAACTGGGCCAACACCTCGGGCAAAGCGATCCACATCCGCATGGGTCTTTAACGAGGTGAGTAAATTATTGAATGCCAATATCTTATCAAGCTCCTCTACCACTCGGGTAACTCCAGGACTGAGAAATTTTAAATTGATTAGAAACAGTGTATTCTACATTTGCAAATTGCTCATATTAACGAGAAATAAGAAGAATTTAAAAATAAAGAAACAAAATAAAGAAACAAAATGCTAACAAATAACAATAGCATCAATAGAATTTGATATTTCATATGGAGCTATTAAGGAAAACCTAAAATGATAAAATTACTGGATAAAAAAAAAATCGAATCCATAAAAATCAAACATAGGAACTTCGGTATAAGTACATGTTTTTTTCAAAACTAGAAAACTTACACAACTCTTGTTCGGGATTTAAGTATATCAAGTGCTACTGAAAGATTTTCCGCAATCAATTTCATTGTATGCTCCTTGAACAAGCTTTCAGCAAGCTTCAAAAAAAAATTCTCATTTTAGTCAATAAATAGTTTTTAATACCCACCAAGGAACTCTTCGAAAGTCAAAGAAAAGGTTTATCCAAGAGAAAAGAAACAATTGAAAGTTCTAGTTATAAAAGATTAAGTAAAGAAAATGAACCTGATCAGATAACCGATACAAACGTTGAGCTTCTCTAAGAGTAACAAGTTGTTCTCCGTCAATATCTGGTGAGAAAATTTGGTTAGAACTAAAGAGCACAATACTGGATCCCTAATTCTAAAATTTTGCAACATTTTTTTTCAATATCAATTAGTATAGAAAATTACATAATTCATAATTGGATATGCTCTTACAATCTAACAAGAGTGCTGCACTTGTTTTAAATATAAAAGTATGGCATTGCACAGCTTGAGAATTAATGAATTAATTTATAAGTTAGTTTATTGATCCCTTCACTACAATGAGATCAAGTTTTTTAAAAAATAAGTAAATAAGATCAACAAGTCAAGATGTGTTACAAAATTACCTCTGCCAACGGATTTCAGCTTGGATGCATACAATCGCTGTGCATTGTCACGTATAGCTACTTTAACCTAAAAAGAAATACATTATTACCACCTAGTCATACAAAATAATAAAGAACAAAAGGACTAGAATAACCAAATATAAGAACAGAATAAAATTACAAGACATAAGATGAGACCTTATCCATGTCATTGTTAACACATACATGGTAAAATGCATGGCTGTACAATGTTAGTTCTTGGGAAAACACCCATAGGCATGATAATACAATAATTCACTCTAACTGTACGATACAAATACAACAATCACAATACACATTCAACAAGTACCAACTGAGAAATATCTAATTAAAAACCTGTGAATCTGTGAACTGGAAAATACGCTTCCAAGGTAGAAGGAAAGATGATGCTTCCCCAAAAACAAGATATGACACAAAAATCAACTTCTGAAATGCCTGCATTGGAGATTCACTATAATGGTCGTGTTCCAACTTTTCATCCAAAGCCACGGAGCTATTTACATATACCAGTTCAGATAATAGTACACGTTACTTACCCTGCGTTGCTCAATATCCGCTTCCCGGTCTCCAACTTCAAGCCTTAGCCTGAAAATTTTCCTACCAACCTAGGCATCAACAAGAATAAACGACTAAGATAACTAACAACTTCCATCAATGATAACGAACATATTCAATCACTACAACCATGCACACAATTAACACAAAATACAAATACCTCTATATGCATATCAGCAGCATCCGGATCATCAATTCCTAACGAATTTTTAAAGTTGATAATCCTATCAGCCTCGTCACCTTTAAGCTCCTCACCATCCGGAGGAAGCACGGACGACACAAACCTGAATAAAAAGTTGGCATGAAAAATTAATGATTCCAAATCATACTAAAGGCAAACAGAAAACTGAACAGTAACTTGATTTGTCACTCACTGTCTATATATATCACAAATCTCTGCTTTAAATACCTCATCCTGCTTTTTCACACCATACCTAAAATTAAGCATTGCAAAAAAATAAAATAGATATTAGATATTGAATCAATAAAAATTTATTAATCTGATCATCATCATCTCAGGGTTTTATAATAATGGTTCATGACTGCGAAAACCACCCGATATAGATATGTGCCAATACAGATAACATTATTCACCAATTTATATTAAAGAATAAATTATGGTTATTTCACATTGTGACAACCGCAATAAGTGTCGCGACACCACCGTTTTTAAAACCTTGATCATCATCAATTTGATAAACTCTCATTAATAAAAAATTCTAATGAATAACAATAGACAGCAATTCAAATGAACCTATTGGCGATTCCAACAATGTCTTCATTCTTCAACAAGGAAGGATGATCAAGACCAACAACATAATTATGCAAATTCACAGCAGCAACTTGCGGAGCAACCGCGTTCAACGCGTACGCAGCAGCACCACCAGCAACGCCCAAAGTAACAGCGCCTCCAACCGCGGCATTTCGGCTTCCACCGAACTTGGAACCGAGACTAAACCCGGCGGCTACAGCGCCAGCAATAACAACAGCAGATGTAGCGAGGCGGAGTGGCGGTGATAGCTTGTCTACAAAGTTTTCGATTCCGGAGAGGTCTTTGGAAACCGGTGAAGAAGAACAGCGAGGGAAGGAGACTTTGAAACGGTGTCGTTTGGAGGAGGATGAGAGTGAGAAGGGTAATGGAATGAGAGAAGGGTGAGAAGAAGGTTTGAGAGTTGATGAAGGGTTCATTGTTTTGGTTGTGTAGGAAATGATTTGCGAAACGTTGCGGAAAATGTGAGAGTCGGTTGTATATAGTTACTGTGGTCCATAGGGTTTAACGAAGAAATAAGTGGAGATTTGGTGGGCCTGTTGATTCAATGGGCTTTTTTAACTTTAACTAACCGTTTTCCGATTTTTGAACTAATTTTTGAAAATTGGGTGACCTACCTTGTCCCTCCCTAGTCAATTGAAAATACAAAACTATTCTTTTACTCTTTAAAAACAAGGTATTCTTCACTGCATCTTATGCCTTACTCATTCCTTTTAGATAAATTTCAGAAACATCTATTATTCCGGATCATGGATAAGTCAAAGGCCTAGATGGTTAAGTTGCAAATCAACTCATATTTACTAATGCAAGGTAATCTTTGCAACCTCCACTTTAACTATACTCGTATGAAATTTTGAACTTTGTAACCTCCACTTTAACTGTATTCATATGAAATTTTGAACTAACTTAGATGTTGGAGGGATAACCTTGCAGGTCCATTTATGTGTCACTAGTTCCGAATATTGCACCAATAAATGACATCTAATCCTAGTTCCAAAACGAAACAATGGCTAGTTCGTGCCTTGAAATTCCACAAAGAGATCATTCTCGACCTCAAATCATATCTCTACCGGAAGCAGTAACTCTTCTAGTCATAAACAAGAGATTTGTCACGTCCTTTGATTTAGTTCTCCATCAATTATCATTGATCGATCAGAGTTAATATTTCTAGATCACGAAAAGATCAATGGAATTTCACACTTTCGATCTACCTCTTAATCTAGCAATCAAAATTGTTGATTGAAAACTGGAAAGATTCCTTATGGATGACAGAAGCTCTTGCAACATCGTCTATGCTTACATGTTGGAACTATTAGGCCTCCAGCAAGCATATTTGAATCCATATAGTGAAAGAGTTTTTTTTTTTTTTTGCTTTCAACGATTCTATAAATCGCACTAGCATAATGACATATATGATGTAAGAGATTGGAGAAAGACAATGTGAGAGAAAGGTAGTCCTCAACTTCCTTATAATTCCTCATACATGCACCTTAAAAGATATCTTGGGAAGATTATCCTTATCAAAGTTAGATGTCGTAGCACCTCTAATCCACCTAAAACTAGCATATCATGATAGAGAATGAAGGGCAACCAATGTTAATACCGACCTGGAGGAGGCGAAGTAGATCAAAGAGCTCATCCATAAAGAAATTCTCGCATATGAGACAAAAGCATAAAAAGATTCGAGGAATACCAATATGTTCAACCTGGACACACTTTAGGATGAATTTGGGCCATTCAAGATGGTGAATTTGAGTTTATTTATCTCGGCGATAACCTTTCTCAATGGGTAAAGATAGGATATAGGCTTCCTTCAGAATTGATTGTGACACCCTGATTTAATTTAAATATTAATTAAGTGAGGATTTAATTATTTAATTAAATGAAGTCTCGAGTATTAATTTTAGTGGATTAATTGGGTCATTAAATGAGGAAATGTGTTGAGGTGTGCAGAGTAAACGGTGGGTGTAAGAGAGTAAATCACTCTACTAAGTATTAAGTTTTAATTATTTTATTTTATTGGAATAATTAAAGGAACATTAAAAGGAATATAAAAAGGGAAAAGAAAGAAAGAATAGGTTTTTGAGAAACTGTTCACGTGGAATTGAGAGAAGAGGAAAAGAGGAAAAGCCGACACCAAGAGAATCAAGAATCATCGCAAGGTAAGGGTGATTTCGTTCGGTTAATATGTTTTATGGGTTTTGGGAATCATAGGGATAATTGGGTATGTTAGAGAATTTGAATTATGATGATTATGAGTTATAGGAAATAAACCCTATTTGTGTCAGTGTTGGAATTAAGAATCATAAGTATGTCAGATAATTGTTAGGAGTGAATAAACCATGTTGTTTGATGTTATAATGGTGCGAAATGACGATGAAATGAAGTTCCTAATGTACCAAATCGTATTTGTAAGTTTAGAAATGAGTAAGAATGAAAAATGTCACAAAAGTATTAAAATGTTTATGTCGTGGGAACCGGTTCCCTGTGGGGAGGAACCGAGTTCCCAGTGTTAAAATTGGCAAACTGGGACTTTTTACACTCAGGAACCGGTTCCTGTATATGTCGGAACCGGTTCCCCATTCAAAAATCAGGGGCGAGGTATTTTCAACTTTCAGGAACCGGTTCCTGTATAGGTAGGAACCGGGTTCCATGTGAATTTTTCCAATTTTTCTAAAACTTCAAAAATTCATATTTTCTAAACTGTAACTCCGATTCGAGTGTCGTTTTCGGAGTTATTTTCTAAATTTCAAATACTACCTTTTAAAAAGAGAAAAACATTGTTTTGCTAAATTATTTTAAAAATGGTCGCGCTCCCGATTTTTGAAAGAATGAGTAATTAAGGATAATGAGAACTATTATGAATGGTATGAGCTACCTGACGAGGTATTGATGCTTACAGTGTTATATAATTTTTATTCATTTTGGTTGAATGAGATACACTGGTGAATTGACATGATGTGATTTGTATTAATATCATGATATGTGAAATGATGATGGCATGCTTTTATGATGCATGCATATACATTTATTGATTTGGTTCATTCCCATTGTGCGGAAGTGAACTGGTTGAGCCAATAGACTTACCCGGAGGTTGAGGTAGTGAGGCTGGATTCTTGACCCAATAGCTATGGGCGAATCATGAATTACACTGTCTATCCACATGTAAACGGAGCGGTGTGTGTGAACTCGGTTCACGTTTTGGTACCACATGCATAGAGTCTGCATTGCATATGGGATTGTAACATGCTAGGATGGATTCCAGTGTTGCAATTTCCATTGTTTGAATTATGTACATGTTCATTGTGTGAGTTGTGTTGTGATTTGATTATGACTTGTGCTGGATTAATGAATTAATGTATCTGTTTATTCTATTGTATTCTAAAAACGTATAACGCATGTTATATTGAATTGAGATCTCACCCTTACTCAACATTTTCAGATCCGAAGTGATTAGCTTGGAGTTGGTGAGGATAGCTCTAGTATTGAGTCACCGGTTAGTCCGTGTCGTTGTCGTGCTCGTAGATGTAACACTGGGGAACGGTTGCTTGAATCCTTTAATGGATATTTTGAATAACTTTGAATTATGTTGACTTATTAATCCTGGAATTCGTTAATGTTGTAATTCAGGTTTTAGTTTATTTATTCTGGAATACTGTGAATGTTGCATTCAGAAGTTTTGGTTATGTTACATTCCGCTGTTAAACATAACTGTTGCATTAATTATTTGATAAGTCTTCTTCAGTGAAAGCATGACACATTGAATTTGGAAATTTTTATGGATAAATTGTGACGCCTTCTTGGTTATGATTAAATACTCTGATTATTATTATAAAACGCGGGTAAATAGAAGGGGGTGTTATAATAGTGGTATCAGAGCATAGTCGGTCTTGTCTTAGTGTCATTATCCCTTTTAGTATGCGACTAGTGTAAGTGACACTGTCGATACTTGTGTGCTGATGTAGGTTGTTTTGTAATGTTACAGAACAATGGCTGGAAGAGGTAACGGAAGGAATGATGATGCTATTGTTGAGGCTTTGGGGATGTTAGCTGGAGTACTCGGAGGAATCGCAGGAGTCGCGATCGGTCGATGACAATGGGGAATTTTCGAGTAATAATCCTCCATTGTTCAAGGGTGCACATGATCCCGAGGGTGCTCAAAAGTGGTTGAAGGAGATCGAGAGGATCTTCAGAGTGATTGATTGTGCTGAGGGGCTAAAGGTGAGATATGGTACTCACATGTTGGCCGAGGAAGTCGATGACCGTGGGTTGCTACCAGGATCGAATTGAAGAAGATGGAATTGCATTGACTTGGCGTGTTCGGGAGGGCTTTTCGAGAAGGTATTTTCCCGACATTCGGGTAAGAAAGAGATCAATTCGAGCTCAGCAGGCAACAAGTCCGAGTGAGTATGCGACCAAGTTTCTTGAGTTAGCAAAGTATTATGCTAATTATCCTAACGATGCGATGGAGAATTTTCCAAATGTATCAAGTTTGAGAATGGTTTGTGTGACGAGATCAAGCAGGGAATCAGGTATCAGCGTATTAGAAGGTTTCCTGATTTGGTTGATTGTAGTAGGATTCTGGAAGAAGATCTTGCTAGTACTAAGTCAAATGCTCAGAGTTATGCTGATCGTAAAGGCAAGAGACATATGGATCGTGGTAAGCCGTACGATAGAAATAATCAGAAATCTGGAGGTTGGAAGAAGCCTAGTGGGGGAGACTCTGGTTCTTCTGGTTCTTCCGTGAAGTGTTACAGGTGTGGTGAATTGGGTCACCGAGCTCCTGAATGCAAGAATGAGGCGAGGAAGTGCAACAACTGTGGAAGGTTTGGTCATTTAGCTGCTGAGTGTAGATCCAGAAAGATAACATGTTACAACTGTGGTGAAGAAGGACACACTCGTCCGCAGTGTACTAAACCAAAGAAAGAGCAAGCCGGTGGAAAGGTGTTCGCTTTGTCAGGATCAGATGTTAAGCCTGATGATCGGTTGATTAAAGGTACATGTTTTATTAATGGCATACCTTTAATAGCAATTATTGATACTGGAGCGACACATTCTTTTATTTCTTTGGATTGTGCTAAGAGATTGAATTTGGAAATTTCCAATTTGGATGGAAGTATGGTTATTGACACTCCTGCGTCGGGGTCAGTGACTACTTCGTATGTTTGTAGGAATTGTCCTATTGTTATTTTTGATAGAGGCTTCGGTATGGATTTAGTGTGCCTACCATTAGAACAACTTGATATTATCCTTGGAATGAACTGGTTGGTCTTCAACCAGGTTCATATCAATTGTTTTGAGAAGCTTATTTCAAGAAGTTAAGGTGGAAGATGAGACTATGTATGAATTCAAATTAGAGATGGTGTTGTGGTGTTTATGTTATATTCTTTGACGGAAGTGAAAGGAAAGGCTAAGAGTGGTGAACTTCCAGTTGTTAATGAATTTCCAGAGGTGTTTCCGGAAGATGTGAATGAGTTACCACCTGAGAGGGAGGTGGAGTTTGCTATAGATTTAATTCCTGGAACTAGTCCGGTGTCGATGGCGCCTTATCGCATGTCGGCATCTGAATTGTCAGAGTTGAAGAAGCAGTTAGAGGAGTTGCTTGAGAAGAAATTTATTCGGCCTAGTGTTTCACCGTGGGGTGCGCCGGTATTGTTGGTTAAAAAGAAAGAAGGTACAATGAGATTGTGTGTTGACTACAGGTAACTGAATAAAGTGACCATCAAGAATCGGTATCCATTGCCGAGGATTGATGATTTGATGGATCAGTTGGTTGGAGCTTGTGTATTTAGCAAAATTGATCTGAGGTCTGGATATCATCAGATTCGTGTTAAGGCGGGAGATATTCAGAAGACTGTGTTTAGAACAAGGTATGGGCATTATGAGTATTCTGTTATACCATTTGGAGTTACTAATGCACCTGGTGTATTTATGGAGTATATGAACAGGATATTTCATCTGTATCTTGACAAGTTTGTGGTGGTGTTTATTGACGACATTCTGATCTATTCAAAGGATGATGAGGAGCATGCAAAGCATCTGAGAATTGTATTGGAATTATTGAAAGAAAAGAAACTTTATGCGAAGTTGTCTAAATGTGAGTTTTGGTTAAGCGAAGTGAGTTTTCTTGGTCATGTGATTTCCAAGAATGGTATTGCTGTTGATCCTACAAAAGTAGAAGCTGTATCTCAGTGGGAAGCGCCGAAGAATGCTTCGGAGATTCGTAGTTTTCTTGGTCTGGCAGGTTACTACAGGAAATTCATTGAAGGATTTTCGAAGTTAGCTCTACCATTGACTAAGTTGACGAGAAAGGGTCAAGCATTTGTTTGGGATATAGATTGTGAAAAAGGATTCCAAGAATTGAAGAGGAGATTGACTAGTGCTCCGATTTTAATTTTGCCGAATCCGGAAGAATCCTTCGTGGTGTATTGTGATGCGTCTTTGATGGGTCTAGGAGGTGTTTTGATGCAAGATAAGCAGGTTGTGGCTTATGCTTCAAGACAGTTAAAGACTCATGAAAGGAACTACCCGACTCATGATTTAGAATTGGCGGCTGCGGCTGTTGTGTTTGTGTTGAAATTGTGGAGGCATTATCTGTATGGTTCACGGTTTGAAGTGTTCAGTGATCATAAGAGCCTGAAGTATCTCTTTGATCAGAAAGAGTTGAATATGAGACAGAGAAGATGGTTAGAGTTTCTCAAGGATTATGATTTTGGTTTGAATTACCATCCTGGTAAGGCAAACGTGGTAGCAGATGCATTGAGCAGGAAGTCTTTGCATATGTCGATGTTAATGGTTCGTGAATTGGAATTGGTGGAACAATTCAGAGACCTGAGTTTGGTTTGTGAAACTACTCAGAATAGTGTGAAATTGGGCATGTTGAAATTGACTAGTGGTATCTTGGAAGAGATTCGAAATGGACAGAAGTCTGATGTTGGTTTAGTGGACAAGCTGACATTGATTAACCAAGGTCAAGGAGGTGAATTCCGAATTGATGAGAATGGCGTTATGAGATTTGGTGATAGAGTGTGTGTTCCGGATGTTGCTGAGATTAGAAAAAGTATCTTAGAGGAAGGACATCGTAGTGGATTGAGTATTCATCCTGGTGCTACTAAGATGTATCATGATTTGAAGAAATTATTTTGGTGGCCTGGAATGAAAAAGGAAATCGCCGAGTTTGTGTATGCATGTTTGGTTTGTCAGAAATCAAAGATTGAACATCAGAAACCGTCAGGATTGATGGAACCGTTGTTTGTTCCGGAATGGAAATGGGATGGAATTTCAATGGATTTCGTGTCGGGTTTGCCGAGGACGACGAAGAACTGTGATTCTATTTGGGTTATTGTTGACCGATTGACAAAGTCTGCTCACTTCATTCCGATAAGAATGGATTATCCGATGGAGAGGTTGGCAGAGTTGTATGTCGAAAAGGTTGTAAGTTTGCATGGTATTCCGTCTAGCATTGTGTCGGATAGAGATCCGAGGTTTACTTCTAAGTTCTGGACAGGATTGCAGGAGGCTCTAGGTACTAAGTTACGATTGAGTTCTGCATATCATCCACGCATGATGGTCGACGGAGAGGACGATTATCGTTAAGATTTGTTGAGAGCTTGTGTGTTAGAAAGGTGGAGCTTGGGATAGCTATTTGCCGTTGATAGAGTTTACCTACAACAATAGTTTTCATTCGAGCATCGGTATGGCTCCGTTTGAGGCATTGTATGGTAGGAGATGTCGGACACCGTTGTGTTGGTATGAATCTGGAGAAAGTGCTGTGATTGGACCGGAGATTGTTCAACAAACTTCGAAAGGATTAAGATGATTCAGAGATGAGAACTTCTCGAGTCGCCGAAAAGTTATCATGATGAGAGGAGGAAAGATCTTGAGTTTAATGAAGGAGACCATGTGTTCATGAGAGTTACTCGATGACGGTATTGGTCGAGCCTTGAAGTCAAAGAAGTTGACTCCGCTTTATTGGTCCGTTTCGATTACAAAAGAGTTGGGAAAGTTGCTTATCGATTGCTTTACCGCCACTTGCTAATTTGCATGATGTTTTCCACGTATCTCGGTTGAGGAGGTACATTGCGGATCCGTCTCATGAGATTCAAATAGATGATGTTCAGGTGCGGGATAACTTGACTGTTGAAGCAGTGCCTGCGAGAATTAAGGATCGGAAAGTGAAGCAATTGCGAGGTAAAGAGATAGCACTGGTAAGAGTAGCTTGGGGAGGACCAGCTGAAGGAAATGTAACTTGGGAGCTGGAGAGTCAGATGAAGGACTCGTATCCCGAACTGTTCGTCTAAGGTATGTTTTCGAGGACGAAAACTCTTTTAGTGGGGGAGAGTTGTGACACCTTGATTTAATTTAAATATTAATTAAGTGAGGATTTAATTATTTAATTAAATGAAGTCTCGAGTATTAATTTTAGTGGATTAATTGGGTCATTAAATGAGGAAATGTGTTGAGGTGTGCAGAGTAAACGGTGGGTGTAAGAGAGTAAATCACTCTACTAAGTATTAAGTTTTAATTATTTTATTTTATTGGAATAATTAAAGGAACATTAAAAGGAATATAAAAAGGGAAAAGAAAGAAAGAATAGGTTTTTTTGGAGAAACTGTTTTCACGTGGAATTGGAGAGAAGAGGAAAAGAGAGGAAAAGCCGACACCAAGAGAATCGAAGAATCATCGCGAGGTAAGGGGTGATTTCGTTCGGTTAATATGTTTTATGGGTTTTGGGAATCATAGGGATAATTGGGTATGTTAGAGAATTTGAATTATGATGATTATGAGTTATAGGAAATAAACCCTATTTGTGTCAGTGTTGGAATTAGGAATCATAAGTATGTCAGATAATTGTTAGGAGTGAATAAACCATGTTGTTTGATGTTATAATGGTGCGAAATGACGATGAAATGAAGTTCCTAATGTACCAAATCGTATTAGTAAGTTTAGAAATGAGTAAGAATGAAAAATGCTGTCAAAAAGTATCAAAAATGCTGTCACAGGTCGTGGGAACCGGTTCCCTGTGGGGAGGAACCGAGTTCCCAGTGTTAAAATTGGCAAACTGAGACTTTTTACACTCAGGAACCGGTTCCTGTATATGTCGGAACCGGTTCCCCATTCAAAAATCAGGGGCGAGGTATTTTCAACTTTCAGGAACCGGTTCCTGTATAGGTAGGAACCGGGTTCCATGTGAATTTTTCCAATTTTTCTAAAACTTCAAAAACTCATATTTTCTAAACCGTAACTCCGATTCGAGTGCCGTTTTCGGAGTTATTTTATAAATTTCAAATACTACCTTTTAAAAAGAGAAAAACATTGTTTTGCTAAATTATTTTAAAAATGGTCGCGCTCCCGATTTTTGAAAGAATGAGTAATTAAGGATAATGAGAACTATTATGAATGGTATGAGCTACCTGACGAGGTATTGATGCTTACAGTGTTATATAATTTTTATTCATTTTGGTTGAATGAGATACACTGGTGAATTGACATGATGTGATTTGTATTAATATCATGATATGTGAAATGATGATGGCATGCTTTTATGATGCATGCATATACATTTATTGATTTGGTTCATTCCCATTGTGCGGAAGTGAACTGGTTGAGCCAATAGACTTACCTGGAGGTTGAGGTAGTGAGGCTGGATTCTTGACCCAATAGCTATGGGCGAATCATGAATTACACTGTCTATCCACATGTAAACGGAGCGGTGTGTGTGAACTCGGTTCACGTTTTGGTACCACATGCATAGAGTCTGCATTGCATATGGGATTGTAACATGCTAGGATGGATTCCAGTGTTGCAATTTCCATTGTTTGAATTATGTACATGTTCATTGTGTGAGCTGTGTTGTGATTTGATTATGACTTGTGCTGGATTAATGAATTAATGTATCTGTTTATTCTATTGTATTCTAAAAACGTATAACGCATGTTATATTGAATTGAGATCTCACCCTTACTCAACATTTTCAGATCCGAAGTGATTAGCTGCTTGGAGTTGGTGAGGATAGCTCTAGTATTGAGTCAGTCAGTTAGTCCGCGTGTCAGTGTCGTGCTCTGGTAGATGTAACACTGGGGAACGGTTGCTTGAATCCTTTAATGGATATTTTGAATAACTTTGAATTATGTTGACTTATTATTCCTGGAATTCGTTAATGTTGTAATTCAGGTTTTAGTTTATTTATTCTGGAATACTGTGAATGTTGCATTCAGAAGTTTTGGTTATGTTACATTCCGCTGTTAAACATAACTGTTGCATTAATTATTTGATAAGTCTTCTTCAGTGAAAGCATGACACATTGAATTTGGAAATTTTTATGGATAAATTGTGACGCCTTCTTGGTTATGATTAAATACTCTGATTATTATTATAAAACGCGGGTAAATAGAAGGGGGTGTTACAATATCCACCTTAATTGAACGTCTCTAGGCTAACACAAATCTTTTCAATATCTCTTCACACGAGATGCCTAACATTGACCCCCAATGTGGCATACCATCAATTGAATATGGACTCCTGAGGTTGCTACGTCTCTTAACGATGAATGAGGCAATATCTAGAGAAGGCCGAAGCCACCGCGATCACGGTGAAAGGCCTATTGTTTTAGAAAAACTTGATTTTAAATTTTTTATAATTTATTTAACAGTTTAAAAACATTTTATAAAAGGTTTTAGAAATAAGCAGCGAATATCTAAATTGCAAAAATTAAAAGTTAATGGAAGAGAGAAGACACCGGGAATTATACAGGTTCAGTCAAGAAGACTTAGTCATGTCCCCTCGATTTTATCTTGTGAGTATCCAACAAAACTTAAGAGCTTTTTGTAGGTTGAACTGTCGAACCCTTTTATACAAGGAAAAGGAAGTTTGTAGTTGTTCTAGACTGGACCGGGCGGAGCCCAACGTCGAGCAAGGCCCAGTCCAACCTCGCGTCATAGTTCCCCGTGGCATAATTCCCTTGGGATCTTGTCCGAACATATTGCCTACAAGCCCCTCATTAGAGGACACATCACCAACATGACCTGCACTCTTCAAAGTCATTACGCCCTTTGTGGCTGACGTGGTCAAACCTCATATTTGAATATCGTGAAGCCATTGGCCCAGGACAAAGACCATGTGTTGTCTTTCCCTACTTACATGGGATCCTGACAACCATCAATTGTGTTTCAGCCCATAATGGGGGTCTTGGCCCAGCGTTGAGGGCACTATAAATACCCTTTTTTACTAGAGGGTCATGTATTATATTATCATTATCCTCACTCACTCTCTGTATTTGCCCTTTATTCTCTAATCCTTACTTTGTCATCAGAGTACAAGTACACCCCCATCTTCTTCAACCATCATCAAAGTCCAAGTGTTGTAGTCCATTTACGATCCTTCTGATCAAGGTACGATTAATATCTAACTTCCAACCAAATAGCAAACACTGAGATAAGTTATGTGTATTCCTTCTAAACGATGGATCAAAGAGGTTAGTCTCTTTTCCATAAGAAACTTGGAGTGGTTAATCTTTAAGCTTTAAACTATGATTTTATACAAATTGATCTTCAACATGGGTAAGCTTTTAATATTAGGATGAACCCCAACCTTAACAAGGATGGGCTTGAACTAAAAAGAGGTTTATACACATGATAACCACCAACCAAGATGAGATTTTAACCATAGACTAATCTTAAACTGGTTGAAGACTTTTAAAACATGTTATGCCTTCAAACTGACCCATGCCTCATGAAGTGATTTATGATGTTGTTGTATGTGATTGTGTATTTATTGAGTCGCATACATTTGCATTTGTGAAGGCCTGTATTGGCGGATTTTTGATGGCCTGTATTGGCAAAATAATTACGTTGAAGGCTTATGTCGTGTGCCTCGATAACCTGTCAATTGTTTACATTGGGAGTTCTGCTCCAAATGGTACCACATGCATTTGCATAGTTAAGTCGCATTCGATTGGTATGTTTAAGTTATTGTTGTTGTTGTTGTTTACGTTGAGATTGTTGTTTGATATAAGTCTTCGTCAGATATAAATTATTGTTTGATATGAGTTATTGTTTAATACATGTTATTGTTGTTATTAAATTGCTTATTAGTTGTTGTTGTATAATTGTTGTGTGAAGCAGTTAAATTTGTATGATTCTAGTCTAATATATTGATTATCATACTTTTGTTTATATTTTTTGATATCTCACCCCTTTCATTTGTTTCGTCATTGCCTTTATACTGGTAACGTCTAGGTACTCAAGAAAGAAGAATTAGTCGCTGTTAGTTCATGTTTGTGTCAATTGCTCTGATACGTAGCACTCGGGGGGATGTTTTTGTCTATGTCGTTTATGTTATTATTATTGCTGATGCATTTTAAGTTGAATGATAAAAAGTACTATGATGTTTCAAGTTATTTTGAATGAATAAAGATGATCAGTTGTTTTAAGTTGTATAACTATGAATTCCATTGCGTAGTAATAAAAAGAGCGTTTATTTTACAAGTTGTTGTAAGTGTTACGTGATCCCCTGATAATGAAAGTGTTATGTATCTGATTTGTTTGTGTTGTTAATGTTGAAATGTGACATCCCATGTGTTTTGTTGAAATTTTAAAAATACTCTAACTTTCGTTATATTTTTTGGGTAGAATTTGGGGTGTTACATTAGTGGTATCAGAGCAGGTCGGTCCGTCCGACCAATGTTGTCAAATTATGTTTATTTACTTTATACGCGACAAGTGTGTGAAACACGGTCGGTACTTGTTTGCTTTCTAGTTGATTGTTTGCAGGAATTGGTTTGAAGCTAAGTGGGGGAGAAGTTGTGCTTCTCGGATATGTTTCGGTTGTAAGTCATTGGTGCGATGTACTGTTTATGGAGACAGTGCAAGAGTTGTTGGAGTCGTTAGAAATGCGAAGAGTATAATTGTAAGACATCGGAGTTAGTATTTTTTGAAGGTTTTGGAAGTTGTTGAAGTATGGTACTTTTGGGTAAGTACAAGTTTTTAAAGGAACACTGTGGTAGTTAGTAATGATGGTTTATACTCCATTATGATTGTTAGATATTTTTTGACAAATTGAGGAACTGATCACCCTTAATCTCTTGTTGATAGTAGATAGAACCATATTGAATGGTATATAATTGTCTTGCTATCTTAATGGTGAGTAGAGCGATGGATGTTGTATCGATGAGATTGTCAAGACAATTCTGTGACGAATGTTGAAGGAAGTTTGAGACTAAAATTGAAAATTATACATTGTTTAATTGACCAAGGTTTGAATGAGCACTACGACTTAAGATGGATAATTAGAGTTGCGCAGCTGAAGCGTGATGTGCCAGAGTGTTGTGGTTCTCGTAAATTTTGCGGATTCCATAAAGATGTTATTATGGTTGTTTGTTGGTGGTGCGTTGTGTGCATATTCATTGAGTTAAGATGGTAAGTTAACGTTATAGTGATTATATTTTTGTTGTCATGACATTGTTATTGGTTAATGTAAGTAAGGAATAATCCTCCATAGTATGATGAAGTTGATGAAATTGGCTATGTTGATGTCACTATGAGAGTGATACGATGAGATGAATAGAGTTGTCGGTGTTTCACGGATGAATAACCTCAGAGTATGAGAGTAAGAATTATATATGTGTTTTGGTGTTGAATATGTTGTTGCGATAATGATGTGATGTTGTATAGTCAGGTATAAGTGAGTGATGGTTGATGCCATGTTGTAAGATATTGTTCCAAGATATGGTTAAAGTGATTGACAAGTTAGTAAAGATTATGTTGCAAGAGTATTGGAAGATTGACGGATGGGTATTGGATTCAAATCGTGTCGAGATACAGTTGTATCAGAGAAGAAATAGTCGGAGTGTTGTCAAGCGCAACTTAAGAATAAGAAAGTTAGATGTGGAAGTGAAGTTAAGGATGGTTGTGTCAGGTAAATTTTCAAGGACGAAAATATCCTAAGTGAGGGAGAGTTGTAACGCCCCAAAATTAATTAATTATTTAATTAAATTAATTAAGGATTTATTTATCGAAATTTAGTCGAAATTGGATTTATCGGTATTATTTTAAGAGGCATAATTGGATCGATATTTTGTTAGGACGGTCAATTTGATATATCGATCAGAGCTATTAAATTTAAAGTCGGATTACTTAGTCGATTTAATCGGAGGAATAATATTAAGAATAATATTATTTTATTATTAGACTATTTGATTAATTAAATTGGATTAAGTTGTTGAGTGATAAATAGCATAAGTGGAGGGTGTGATAGTTAGGCCCATTAGGTTAAATAATAGTATTGGTAATATTATTATGGTTGGATTGTTTGAAAAGAAAGGCTGCACGTGGAAAAGAAAAGAGGTTATTCAGTACAGGAAAAATAAGGGTTTGTGTGAAGAGAAGAGAAGAGGAAAAGAATAGGCCGTGGAAAAGTGCAAGGAATTGGAAGCACAAAGTTGGGAGGAAGATGATACGAGAAGTGCATTAGCCGGAACCGAAGAATTAGGATTTGATCAGGAAATTTGAACTGCCGTTAAATCCAGGTACGAGTGGGGTTCGAATTATATAACCGATATTATGATAGTTGGTATGTGGGATTGAGGTTGTATAATTTTCTGCCATATTTGTGTTTGGGAATGAAATATATGAATCTGTGAATGTTTGACGTGTATCGATTAGTCTGTATTGAATTGTTGTTGTGGGTATTATCGAGAATATGATGTGCCTGATAGTTGATTTATGCCATTTCCATGTGAATCAATGAAATAAAAATAAGCCCTTACTGTGTTGGAATAAAATTTTGAAAACTAAGAATTATAGATAAAATAGGAAGAAGAAGAATTAGGAAGAGGACTGGAAAGTTTGCAAGAGACGATCGCCTCCAGGGAATGAAAAGAAAATTTTCACACATGTGCAAGGGTAGGGGCGAGCGCCTCTTTGGGCCCTTGGAGTGGGGGCAGTCGCCTCCCTTAGGTGGGGGCCCCACTTTGTTCTTTTGGTTTGGCATGACACGTGGTTGGTAGTTGCAACATAGGCCACTTGTATTTTTTAGGTTCTTTTGCCCATTACTAGTACTTTGTGACATATATATATATATATATATATATATATATATATATATATATATATATATATAATGTGATAGTCTTATAATAGGACTAGTGATTTAATAGGATCAAAGAATTTAAGAGAATTAGTAGTTATGTAGTAGGTGTTGAATTAGCAGAATAAAATTGTACTTTAGCATATCAAATAAATAGCAGGTTCAGTATGTTTTAGTTGAACTAAAAATAATTTATCAGAATAGGTTTTGGTATCAGAGGAATGAAATAGAATAATTGATGACAGTAGCCTTTGGCTGTAGTAGAAGGAATTTAGCAGGAAACAGATTTAGCCTTTAGCAGAGTTTTGTAATATGCGGGAAAATGGTAACAGAAGTTAATTTTGATAACAAGGTTTTTGGTAGCAGTAGTTAATAATATCAGTATAATTAAATAGAAGTAAGTAGTTTATAATTGATAGTAATAGCAGGAAATGAAAACAATCCAGATTTAGTCGAATAACCAAATTAGACGGTATAATTAGTTGTCCAGAATTAAATGAAAATTGACAGGGTAACTAAGATTAATTAGTAGATAATCGTGGTTGTTTTATTTTGTTGAAATTATGTCGATTATGCTGACTTGCAGGTACAACTGGGTAAGTTGATTCGTCCGGTTTATAGACAATGTTGTTTGTGGGTCTTATGACCGATGTTTTGTGTTGATATTGATTTCGTTGTGATGTTGTAATGTTAGTGATGTAAAGATGAATATGTTATTGTGAATTGTGTTTATTACGTCGATGACGTTGTAGGCCTATGGTCGGTGAAGTAGTGATATATGCATATGCCTCGTGAAGTGATTTATGATGTTGTTGTATGTGATTGTGTATTTATTGAGTCACATACATTTGTATTTGTGAAGGCCTGTATTGGCGGATCTGTGATGGCCTGTATTGGCAAAATGATTTCGTTGAAGGCTTATGCCTTGTGCCTCGATAACCTGGAAATTGTTTACGTTGGGAGTTCTGCTCCAAATGGTACCACATGCATTTGCATAATTGAGTCGCATTCTATTGGTATGTTTAAGTTGTTGTTGTTGTTGTGATGTTTAAGTTGTTGTTGTTGTTCACATTGAGATTGTTGTTTGATATAAGTCGTCGTGAGATATAAATTATTGTTTGATATGAGTTGTTGTTTAATACATGTTGTTGCTGTTATTAAATTGCTTATTAGATTTTGTTGTATGATTGTTGTGTGAAGCAGTGAAATTTGTATGATTCTAGTCTAATATATTGATTATCATACTTTTGTTTATATTTTTCGATATGTCACCCCTTTCATTTGTTTAGCCGTTGCCTTTATACTGGTAACGTGCAGGTATTCGAGAAAGAAGAATTAGTCGTTGTTAGTTCAAGTTGGTGTCAATTGCTCTGATACGTAGCACTCGAGGGGATGTTTTTGTCTATGTCGTTTTTGTTATTATTATTGCTGATGCATTTTAAGTCGAATGATAAAAAGTACTATGATGTTTCAAATTTTTTTGAATGAATAAAGATGATCAGTTGTTTTAAGTTGTATAACTATGAATTCCACTGCATAGTAATAAAAAGAATGTTTTATTTTACAAGTTGTTGTAAGTGTTACATGATCCCCTGATAATGAAAGTGTTATGTATTTGATATGTTTGTGTTGTTAATGTTGAAATGTGACATCCCATGTGTTTTGTTGAAATTTTAAAAATACTATGACTTTCGTTATATTTTCCTGGTAGAATTTAGGGTGTTACACCCCCTCTCACATGGCCAATGCTTATAAGATTTTCTTTTAGGATGGGAACTAGTAAGACATCATGTATGAGTCGTGTACATTTATCGGTCTCCACCATAACATTGCCTTTTCCTTTTGATTCAACCACACTGCCATTTCCAGTCGAAGTTTGAATTTGACAGACTCGTCAATGTTTTTGAAAATAGTCTCATCCTTGGCCATGTGATTGCTATATCAACTATCCAAGTACCAACTTCCTCCTTTTTCTTTAATTGAGTCTTGAGTGACATATAACATACATTGTTATTGGTCATTCTCCTCTACAATATTAGCTTGATGCCAATTTTTGTTGCGACAATTTTTCTCTATGTACCCAAACTTCTTGCAGTGGTTGCATTATGGCATATTACGGTACCAACAATTTTTCTCTGCATGACCTAGTCTTTTGCATATATTGCATATAGAATTTTTATCTATTTTATTCTTAAGGAAATTTGTAGATCCTTCTCTTCTTCTAGAAGTTCCTCCATAATTTTTCTTTCTTCCATTTTCTTTGTTTTGAGGTTGAAACTTGAGCTTTGACTGAAAGTCATTTTCAAGTGTATCTTCTTCATGCCTATACAGTCTTTGTTCATATGCTTCAAGAGAGCCCACAAGTTCTGTCACTAATAGAATGGACAAATATTTGGTTTCCTCAATCGTTGTCACGATGAGGTCAAACTTTGGGGGCATAGTAATTAGAATTTTTTCAACAATTGTTTTGTCAAGAATATCTTCCCCAAAAGCTCTCATTTGATTAACTATTTATTTAATTTTAGAATAACAATCTTTAACTGTCTCAGACTCCTTCATCTTCAATAGTTTAAAATCTCTTCTTAGAGATTGAAGTTAAAATGGCACATACCTTAACGCCTCCTTGAAACTTCTCCTGCAATGTGTTCCACGCTTCTTTGGCAGTCTTAGCTCCAATAATTCTTGGGAAAAATTGCATCAGTCACCGCTTGTTGCAAGGTGAACAACGCCTTTGAATTTTTCTGTTTATTTATCTTCAACTCATATTCTTGAGTTGCATTAAGAGCTGAAGTATCTGCGGGAATGGTGAAGCCTTCTACTATTATGTCCCATAAATCTTGAGATGAAAAAAATGTTTCCATTTTAATATGCCAGAAATCATAATTTTCACCATTGAAAATAGGGACATAAATAGATGATGATTGAGTGGTGTTATCCATAGTTTAAATTTTTTTGGAGTGGATTAATAGTACAAAGAAATTTTTTGAAGTAGTTTGGAGGATTTTGGAATTGTAGGTAGGTAATATAACTATGCCCAATGTATGACCGAACGTAGCTTTGATGCCACCGTTAGTATTTATTTAGTTGATAGTTGATAAGAGATAGTTTTAGAGAATTGTTTAGAAAGAAGACTATGTCATTGATTTCTTAGATAATCAAATACAAGACACCAGTTGCCTATTTATAGGCTCAAGTAACCAACCTCTCAATGGTGGTGAATGTTTGCTACATTACTTTAGATAGTTCTAGAGTTTTCATGATATATTAGTATCACGATAGTTCTAGGTTCTTCTATCTTTTACATATACATATAGTTCTAGATTGTTCTACCATATTCATACGCATTATAATTCTATGTTGTTCTACCATATTCATACACACTATAGTTTCTACTTTCTAGGGTATTCTACCATTTTCATACATGTTATATTTATTCATATAAAGAAGATGCTACACTAACCATTAGATTCATTCATATAAAGAAGATTCTCGTGTAAATGGGATAAGGCCTCTTTGGTTTTTTTAAAATTCATAATGTCGCAAGTCGATGTTGGAGGGTGAATTCATTAGAATTGATATAACTTTGTCGTGTTGTAAGACCTTAATTTATGTTTTGATCTCAATGAATATTTTATTGAATCTATTATATGTTGGTGAGTCTTGCATTCTATTGTTAGAGAAAATTGAGATGCTTCGCAAAAGACCGTGTGTGCTAAAAGCATCAGACGAGGCAAGTGATTGCTCAAAGAAAATCATTAGTGGAGGTTTCAATACACAGGATAAAGGAACATGTGGATACAATGAAGGATTCTCTGATGCGGAGGAGGAATTTTATGATGCATTGTGAGAATTTGAGCATGATGTAAGTGAACTTAACCATGTTGTGGTGGAAGGCGATTCTCTTGGAGTGAGAGTTTCAGTTTAGAGATTCTTGTAGCGATCTTAAGACGAGGAACTAGTACCTAATGTTGAGAATTTGTTGTTGAAGCATGTGGATATTGTTAAGGAATACATCGAGATTTGGTGTATCACTGTCTTGAAGGGTCTGGAATTGTGATCACTGACCACTGGTTGACATTAAACGACCCATCAAAGATACGTCAGAAGTAGTTACAAATTACAATTTCAAGTTTGAAAATATTTGAGAAAATCAAAGAAATAAATTCCCACTAACGATGCCATTATCTCGAATTAGAGCAAGTGAGTAATCCCTCTGTCTCATAAAAGTGTCTCATTTGCACTTTTTCCATATCTCAAAATAAATGTCTCTTTAGAATATCAATGCAATATTTTTTTTCCAATACTGTCTTTATTACAACACATGCATGTCCAAACTCTCTCTCTCTCTCTCTCTCTCTAACTTTATGTCATATTCTCTCTCTCTTCTTAAAAAGTTGAGTAAGGGTATTTTAGTACAAACATACAATTTTATCATTAAAATCAACACATTTAATCATTTCCTTAAGAATCGCGCATTGTCGAAATGAGACACTAGTCTGGTGATGAAAACCATTATGGAAGATTTTCAATGTAGTTGAGATGGTTCCCCGGTTGACATAACGGCTAGCTACAAAAATATTAGGGTTCTGACTCCCATGTCGATGAGAGATAAATGTGAAAATGTGTAAATGACTTGAATCATAACTAGACATGACTCAAGGTCACATTAGTAATATCAGATACTATTGTAATAGTCTTTGGGTTGTCAAATATAAAACACGGGTGACCATTGAATTTAAATCCTACATTTTAGAGAGAACTAGATTTAGACCCGCGTGTTAATTAGTTTTTATTTGTTTTTAATCAAGTTTAATTAGGTTAAAAAAATTTATTTAGTAATATGAACTACAAAATTATATTATAATAATTTATTATCAGTTATAATAGAGACAATGATTTGAATTTATCACAAATAAAAATATATATTTTCGTTAAAAGAAAATTTATGTTCGTAAATTGAAATTGATATATAAGATTTTATTTTGTTAATTTAAATATTTTTAAAAGATAATAATTTATATTTTATTTCGACTCTAATGTACTGTATTTTTTAAAATTTTTCTCTCTCTTAAGTATTTAATTATAAGTTGTTAAATATATGTAATTGTTTTTAGAAATGTATGTCTATAACGAAATCGAGATAAGGGTAACTAAAAATTTACTTTACATTTAACATTTCTCCAAAATAGTTTTTTTTTTCTCCATCTTCATATTTCTATATATTATTCTAGATAATTAGTGCAATAATTTGAAGTAATACAATTAATTAACAATAACAAAACAAAGGTGAAAGGACAATAAAATGTTTGGACTAATTAACGAAAGATCTACTGAACAACAGTATTTTCCTACTGTACATTTGAAAAGTGATTAGCTGTCAATTTTGATTAGTTCCACTAATTTTTTTAATCCATTTTAAACTATATACTACCCATACACAAAAAATTCCCAATAGTTTATTGGTACAATCTCCGTAAAATTATGCCGCGTCAAACTAGGTCTTTATTAGCTTGAGAGGAACAAACATAATTGAAGGACAAATATATATATGATTATCACAAGAAGAAAAAAACAAGAAACTTGAAGTTAAAACTTTTCACATACATATGATAATTCCAAAACTGCTTCACATGTGATCAACAAGATTCTGTGTCCACATCCTCTTTATAAACCAACAGATATTGTTTAGATTTCTTTGTGTAAATTATAAACTTCTCTCTATCTTGTGAGTGAGAGAGAGAGAGAGAGTGAGAGGATGGTTTCCAAGGCTCACAAGAGAACAGCCATGTACAGACACTTACAACTGCTACGTTCCATCACATACTCCACTTCCGTGATTATTTATTCTCATACTTCTCTTTCTATTCTCATCATTTTTTCTTTTCTTTTTTTAAATTCTTTTTCATATTCTCATTCTATGTTCCATCATGCAATGTTTGTGTTTGTTAATGCAGCAAAGGAAAACTTCAGTGATATTGGAAGCAACTGAATATGTACAAGATTTAAAGCAAAAACTGGAAGAACTGAACCTCTTAGTAGTTGCAACAGCACAGAATATTGTTGAATATGATCCAATACCTAAGGTACATATATTAAGTTTTTTCTTTTTGCAAAAACATTCCGAGAGTACCAGGGATATTCTAACCCGAACAAACAGAAGAGAAACAAGACCATATTATCGCGTCCTATAAACCGACGTGTAGTTGATTCAATATTGATTTGTGTTTGTTCTTATTGCTTTTTGTAGGTTAAGGTGGAGGTAAAAGAAGAGGGCTTTGTGATCAAGGTGCATAGTGAAAGAAGTTGCAAGGGATTGCTAGTGTTCATCTTGGAAGCCTTTGAAGAACTTGGTCTTGAAGTGTTGCAGGCTAGGGTTTCTTGTGTTGATAACTTTTGTCTAGAAGCTGTTGGGAACAAAGTACGTATTTGCTAATGATATATAACTCACTCACATAACTTCTACGAAATAGTTTATCTTTGCAACATATTTTGAGGTACCACTGACACATAAATTTTTTTGTAGCAGGAGAGCAATGAAGATACTCGTCTTTTGAATGCAGAATTAATAGAACAAGTAGTGTCTCAAGCTATTCGAAACTGGAGGGAAGTTACACAAGATTAATGATCCTGCAACAGCTCTTGTATCTGATCAGAAAATCTATGGTTATTAATGCTTTAGTTGTCATTGTAAAGTACTTTACGTGGGTGGAAATGTTTGTGTTTGTGATGAATATGTTGAATTTCAATTTTTTTTAAGGCAAATATAATATCTATAAAAGAGAAGGATAGAAATAGTCGGCGAACTACATACATCGGTGCTATTAGAAAGCACAAGCAGTAGCAAGCTGATAGAACTAAACAAGTATCACTAAAGAAACCATCATCAACAAAATTATCTTAGAGGTTATTTATGAGTTAGTTTTTGGAGGATTTTTGGAGGGGAAGACTATCAAGGATTGCGACTATGTCTTGAAATCTATTTGATATTTTTTAAAATTTAAAAAACGATATAATTTTATATGTCTATTTAGTATATTATTTTTAAATTTTTTTAAAATATCATACACATTTTAAGATGTAGACGAAATCCTTCATAATCGTCCCCTTCAAAACAATGTAAAAACTAACTTTCAAATAGCTCTTTAGAGAAGCACTAGAACACTCTACCGTAGGATCTTGGACTAGGAATTTCAATCCGCTATTGATTTAGACATAGGATAGAATCAATGGTAGAATCAAAAAAACTATGAAGCCGGAACAAAAAATTTAAAGACCACAAATTCACATTGTATATAATATAAAGTCCGCAAATTCATAATGTCAATAAAATTTAAAGATCACAAATTCACATTGTCAACATAAATATTATTTAAAATAAAAGAGATGAAACATAACATAACAATAATGTGTTAAATAAAATCAGGAGGCAAATGTCCTTACCGAGACATCTTTGCGGTGAATGTTCGAATAATATCGACATCATCAAATGACTTGAATATCTTCTGCTCGATGTAACATACCATCAAGTCATTGAACCACACACCGTTGATCTTATTGCGCAATTTAGACTTGATAATCTTCATTGCTGAAAAAGTTCTTTCAACGGATGTTGTCGACACCAACAATATCAAAGCTAACTCAATAAATTTGTAAACCAATAGAAATACCAAATGTTTTTTAGTTTGAACCATCTTAATAGACAAACTTTGAACATCTTCACAAGTGGAAAATGAGGAATGTCTTTTCACTTGAAGAACATAAGTGTCAAGTTGATCCCTTATTTTTCCACGATCATCATTAGAAAAGCATGCATGATAAATATTAGCAAGATGAACAAACTTATCAACATCAAACTTGGAGAAAGATTTCTTGAGGTCAAGACATGAGAAGCGATCAAGGATAATGTTACTTCCTTCATTAAAATGGGGATTCATCTCCACACATATTTTTTCAATAGAAACATAAAAAATCTCTACACGGTGATGATGAAGGTTAGTGATAGTCCTCCCTTCTACCCTTGAACGACCCCGAACAAGTATTTCGTCATTCATATTTGGCACCAGAGTACCTTTAGCAACACAAAATTCTTGGACATCGGCAAAAAATTTTATCCCAACCAATCTCTCTCATAGTGGCCATCTGAGTTTTGACATCATCAACTAATTCCATGGGAAACACAATATTAAATTTTTTTCTTTATAAGACATTTGAAATCTCATTTGTGATACCAAAATTTTTAACATTAACTTCAAAATGAAAGAAAATTTAAAACTCTCCTTTTTTTTCTATCAAACCTGCTACTTGAGATAGTCCACATCCACCTTCCTCAACCATACTGAGCACCTTTAAATCGGAGGACCATATTTGATTCAAACAAAGTAATGTAGTATGTTATGAACCCCATATAGTATCCTTGGGTCCAATGTGACTAGATCATTGGTGTAAGCCCCTTCTTCTAGATATCTCACCACTCTCAAGTTTATTTAAAATATCTTGGTATTGTGTCTACTTCAGTGCATCCTTCCTCTTACAAAATGCATTTGTTGTGGTCACAATCAAGGAGATGTGCTCAAAGAAATCATGAAGAGATGAGCAACTACTAGTAACACACATAAATTGCAAACAGTAAGCATAACAATGGACATAGAAAACATATAGGTTTTCATCTAGAATATTTCTTTACAAACCATTAAATTCACCACTCATATTTGAAGCTCTATCATATCCTTTCCATCGTATCCTTGAAATAGATAACATGTACTTTTCAAGAATACCATAAAGAGCATTCTTTAATGACTTAGACATGGTATCTTTGACATGGTGTAGAGCAATAAATCATTCCACAACATTCCCTTTATCGTTAAAAAACCTAAAACAAATTCAACGGGTTTACTTTGAGACATGGAGAATAATAAGTCATGAAAATTAGAAATCAGAAAATACAACTAACTATTAACCTCAACATCACCGCCATTTTCTATTTGACGGTTATATCATGTGACTCATCAATAAGCACAAAGAATTGTTTATCACAAGCTCTTCAATAATCACCTTGGCAACTTCATATGCATAACATGTTGCAAGCTCCTTTTGAATGCTACTGGAAGTCATTGTGCAATTTTTTCCACCACAGTCAAAAGCATTCATCACTTGTTCATTTTGAAATTTTATCCAATCCACCATCTCTCTAAAATTTCCCTTATTTAGAGAAGTTGAGGATTCATCTTGGCCACGCAAAGCCATGCATTGTGCCATGATATATCTTGAACAATCTACATAATAAGTCAATCAAATATTATACAATTATTTTGGATTCTTGGTTACTTTAGCAAACTTACTCGCCACACTTTGTCTTTGATTATTATAACCATCGTAGTGCTTGACACATGGGTTGTGCAAACTATTATGACTACCAACCTGACCTTTGTAACACCCCAGTTTTTAATCACTATTATTTATTTATTTTATAAATTATTATGTTATATGGTAATTAATTAAAATGTGTGATTTGGTGAATATTTGAATTATTCGAATCTGTGTGATATTTAGATAATTGGATTTATGAGTAGTAATAGGAAATAATTTGAATGGGGCTTTATCGGTGGTATTTGCACAAATATTTAGCATTGAATTCCGTTATCGTTTCTTTTATTGCTTTAGTGTTATACGTCATTTTACCGCATTTTATACTTTGGTTGTGTGTTTGAGTGTTTTCAGGGTTAGAAGAATAAAATAGGATAAATCGGGGCAAAAGAAGTGCAAAAATCATAATAATTGAGGCTATAGAGGTCCTGACACGGCCACCCGTGTCATGGGACACGGGCCGTGTAAAAAATGGTGCACATAAGTAGCTTGGGAGAAGAAATAGAGGCTGACACTGGTGCTCGTGTCCGGAAGCATGAGAAAAAATCCATTTGAACAGAGGCCGACTGTCACCGACACGCCCGGTCACCAGACGAGAATTCTAATTTTTGCTGTTTTGTAGTGTTTTGGGTCATTAAGGGTGTTTTGGACATTTGGTATTGCTTGAGAATGACCTAACACTATATAAACCTTATTTTGAGAGGGAGAAGAGAACTTTTTGGGGAACAAGAGAATAATTCACGATAGAAGAGAAGAGATTCAATAGCTTTGGGAACATAGAATTCTTCATGCGCGAGAGAAATTCAAGATCGAAGACCTAATCTGTTGTAATGTCTTTATCTAATATTTTGATTATGCTACTTTTGAATTCTATGAGAGGCTCAACCCCCATTTGCTAAGGGGTGTCCCTAATTTGTTATGTTAAGAATACTGATATTTTTGTTTTAATCAAAATTTTAGTTCGTTATGCGTCAATTTGATTATTTAGATTAATTCATAGTTTGGCCCTATGGGACCATAGGATTTCACTATTTTAATACATTAGAGCGGATGGTCGTGTTAAGGTTTTCTAAATAATGATATTATTAAGGATTTCACCTAGGACTAGGGTATTCCTATGATAACCAGAATAGTTCTTGATAATTGCATGCTTAACCTATCTACTAATTTAAATGAAAATTGAAATTAGGAAATAAGGTTAAAGATTTTTTCACTAAGGAATTAGGAAAAAATAATATTGAGGATCGGTAATTGAGGCTGATGAACTTGTTGAATAGATCAAAGAGTGAAGATTATTACATGACAAATTATAAACTCACCCTAGCAAACTTTAATCAAACAAAAAGTCAATTTTTATCTTGTGCCAATTTACTTTCTGCAAGGATTTATTCCCACCAAACTCAAAACTATTGTTTTTGTTCAATTGAATAAATAATCTAACTCAGTATTTCCTACGCGATCCTCGAGATCGATACTTGAGGTAAATCCCATTATTACTACTTTGGTAAAAATAGTACACTTGCTATTTTTCCGATCAAGTTTTTGGCGCCGTTGCAGGGGATTGCCAAAATACATAATTGAGTATAGTTCAATTGAAATTTTATTACTCTGCAATTAAAATTTTATTTTTCTGTTTATTCTATTACTATCACTAATAAATTGTCTAATCTTTGTATGCGAGGAAAGCCCTCATCTGAATTTATTTTTGACACAAAAATTGACATGACTTTCACGCAAGGCGCATGGAAGCTCGTTTAGCCAGACTGGCTTCTGACGAAGAACATTCAGTTCATTCGGGTTCAGATTCCGAAAAGGAAGAGATAATGGCTGACGACCCACCAGAGATACTTCTTGGTGATTATGGTGGGATGACTACACCGGGTGGTAGGTTGACAATTATAAACCAACCGGTAAATGTTCCCAAGTTTCAAAAGCATCCAAGCACAATTGCTCAGCTTGAGAGAAGGTCTTTCATTGGAAAGATCAACAAAAACGCCAATAAACACTTGCAGAGGTTTCTGAAGATCGATGGGCATACTGATGAGGCAAAGAAATTGGTGATGTTTCTATTTACCTTATCGGAAGATGCGGAAAAGTGGTTTTACGCATTATCGGCTGGAAGTATTACTACTTGGGAAGAGATGGAGAAAACTTTTCTGAATGAGTATTTTCCTTCTTCTGTTTATATTCGTAGAAGATATGAAATTTTGAATTTTAAACAGAAAGAGGGAGAGTCACTTGGTGATGCCTACAAGAGGTTCAAGAGATTGTTGGTAGCTTGTCCCACTCACAACATGGACCAAACTGAACAAATGCAGATGTTTGTGAATGACCTCAGAATAAAGACAAAGCAACTTATTGACATAGCTGTCGGTGGCTCATCCAACTTTACAACAGCCACTGGAATTAAGAAGATCATTGAAGCCATTGCTGCGAATGAGCATCTGAAAGTGTATGACAGGGTTACAAGTAAATCAGAGGGAATAATTGATTTGAAGCTGGAAGTGAACAAGCAACTCAAAATTGAAGAGGCACTTGCTGTAGAAGTGGAGAAAAAGTTCAAGGCTATAAACATGGGTACTCAACAGGTAGCTCAGGTTAAAAATGTTGTGTATGATATTTGTAGTGGACCACACAGTACTGTGTAATGTCTTGCAACTCCGAAACAAATTGAGGAGATAAAATTCTTGAAGCAGAATAATCCTTATTCTAACACCTATAATCTTGGGTGGAAGAATCATCCTAATTTTCCCTAGAAAGATCAACATCAACAAACTCCTCAAAAGGAAGAATTTGAGGTAGCTATTAAAAAGATGGATGCCCATACTTCCCAATTTCAAGAAGAAACAAGAAGCAATCACCGGAACACCACAACTGCAATTAAAAATCTGGAGGTCCAATTGGGGCAGATTGCACAACAAGTAACTCTGCAAGTTCAAGGCAATCAGAAGAGTCATGAGAATGTGAATGCTGTCACAACAAGGAGTAAAAAGGTTGCCAAAGAAAGAGAATAAGAGGTAAAATTTGATGATAATATTATAGAAGTGAATTTAGAAGTGAGAGAGAACAAGAAAAAGCAGGAAGAAGTGGTGCTACCCGTGAAGCCACTGGAAGAAAAGATTAAACCTGAGATTAGGCTGCCATATCCCTCTCGAGTGGCAAAGAAGGACACAAAGGAGAAGGAGTTCGATAAATTTATCAAATTGTTCAAAAAGATGGAGATTAACATAACTTTCTTTGAAGTACATGAGAAAATGCCTTTGTACCAAAAATTCATGAAGGAGGTTCTATCAAAAAAGAGGCCAACAAATGATAAACAGGTACCCATTGATGGGTGTGCGGTCACGCATGAGAGAAAAATTCCTATCAAGCAGAAGGATCCGGGATCAGTTGCAATACCTTGCACAATAAAAGACAAAAATTTTGGTTTTAATTGATTCTGGTTCTAGTGTGAGTTTTATGCCCTTGTCTATCTTCAAGAAGCTCGACATTGAAAAGATAAGCGAGAGTGGAAAAAAAATTAAAATTTGCTGATCACACTATCAAGAAGTCATATAGGATAGCTGAAGATGTGTTGGTCGAGATTGAAAATTTTGCTTTTCCAGTGGATTTCTAGATCATGGACATACCAGAAGATGAAGAGACCCCGATCATTCTTGATCGACCTTTTCTGTTGACTAGCAGGTGCAATTTTGATATTGAGACAGGTTATCTGACTTTAAAATATTTTGATGATGAGATAACCATGACGCTGTTTGAAGTCAAGAAACAAGGTGCATGTGAAAAGAATAAATTTACAGTTGGTATGGTCAAAGTAGAGGGAGAGAGCAAAATTTCAAAATCAATCCCCGAAGAAGTCTCAGGCAAAATCTCTCAGGTGGCATCAATTAAAATTCCAAAGTTCAGTCAAGAAGCCAAGAAGAGAAATAAGAACGAATACAAAGGTGAGAAGATGGAAGTTGGAAACAACAGGAAGCACATAGTGGTTAATGCTTTTGATTTAGATGAGTGTGGGGTTATGGAAAGGACAAGCAACAAGGTGTGGAAGAGAAAGTACCCCCATAAGGGGTTGAATCGTCGAGCTAGGCGACGTTAAACGAAGCGCTTCGTGGGAGGAAACCCATGCTTTTCATAACCTAGTTTTCTTTTTGTTTTGTTTGCAAGTAATAAAAAGGGATCCTTTCTTGCGAAAGCTAGGAGGCAGTAGATGGTGTTGCATTACCCTCTATGAGTCATTTCTCTCGAGTTTGGTCTGAAACATTGAGGTAAATATTTAGTTCAAGTTTGGGGGAGGTTTTATTGCTTTGTTTGTTTATTTTTACTTGTTAAGTTGATGTTAATTGCTGTGTAAGTCCACAAGTAGAAATTTTTCCGAAATTTTTTCGTATCTTGCCCGAAAATTTTGGTTTTGATTTGCTCAAGAGCTTGTGTTTCTGAAAGATGGCACCAATTGATGAAAAGGCGGTAAAAGGCATATGGCTCGCTAATTTGGGTAGCCCTCACCAGGTTATTCATCCCAAAGGGAGTTGATCCCCAAACGTCGTCCAAAAGGACAATATATAACTACAAAGTTTGAAAATTTCATCAATAATTAAAAGTAGCAAATGTTGCTCGTTTGGTGCTGAAATAATAAGTTTTGATTAGTCTTTTGCATGTGATGATCATCTTAATTCTTATTGCCTTAATTTGATTGTACGAATGAAAGAGGAGAAAAATTGGGAGAAGACTTAAGTGGTACAAAGCATAATTAGAGATGTATCTGAAGAGGAAGCTCCAGGTTAAACGGTTCTTACAGAAAACTCTTCGTGTCATGTGAAGGCCAGACAAACTACCTTTTGAGCAATGTGAACTGAAGTCTCACGTATGAGTACCAGGATGCTTTGATTCACATGATTTCTTGTATTTGTCGCTTGAGGCCAAGCAACGATTTAAGTTTGGGGGAGTTTGATAAGTGGTTTTTACACAGATATTTAGCATTGAATTCTGTTATCGTTTCTTTTATTGCTTTAGTGTTATATGTCATTTTACTGTATTTTATGCTTTGGTTCTGTGTTTGAGTGTTTTCAGGGTCAGAAGAATAAAACAGGACAAATTGGGGCAAAAGAAGTGCAAAAATCAGAATAATTGAGGCTACAAAGGTCTTGACATGGCCACCCGTGTAAGAAATGGTGCACATAAGTAGTTTGGGAGAAGAAATAGAGGCTGACACGGGTGCCCGTGTCAGCTGACACGGCTGTATCATGAAGCCTGAGCAAAAATACATTTGAACAGAGGCCGACACGGGTGCCCGTGTCAGCCAAGATGCTAAGAATTCTAATTTTTGCTGTTTTTTAGTGTTTTGGGGTCATTAAGGGTGTTTTTGACATTTGGTATTGCTTGGGAATGACCTAACACTATATAAACCTTATTTTGAGAAGGAGAAGAGGACTTTTTGGGGAACAAGAGAATAATTCACGATAGAAGAGCATATATTCAATAGCTTTGGGAACGGAGAATTCTTCATGCGCGGGAGCAATTGAAGATCGAAGACCCAATCTATTGTAATGTCTTTATCTAATATTTTGATTATGCTACTTTTGAATTCTATGAGAGTCTAAACCCCCCAATGCTATGGGTGTCCCTAATTTATTATGTTAAGAATACTGATCTCTTTGTTTTAATCAACATTTTAGTTCGTTATGCGCCAATTTGATTATTTAGATTAATTCATAGTTTGACCCTATGGGACCATAGAATTTCACTATTTTAACACATTAGAGTCGGACGATCGTGTTAAGGTTTTCTAAATAATGATATTATTAAGGATTTCACCTAGGACTAGGGTATTCCTATGATAACCAGAATAATTCTTGATAATTGCATGCTTAACCTATCTACTAATTTAAATGGAAATTGAAATTAGGAAAGAAGGTTAAAGGTTTTTTCACTAAGGAATATGGAAAAAATAATATTGAGGATCGATAATTGAGGCTGATGAACTTGTTGAATAGATCAAAGAGTGAAGGTTATTACATGACAAATTATACACTCACCCTAGCAGACTTTAATCAAACAAAAAGTCAATTTTTATCATGTGCCAATTTACTTTCTGCAAGGATTTATTCCCACCAAACTCAAAACTATTGTTTTTGTTCAATTGAATAAATCATCTAACTCAGTATTACCTACGCAATCGTCGAGATCGATACTTAGGATAAATCCCATTATTACTACATCGGTAAAAATAGTACACTTGTTATTTTTCCGATCAGGGTTTTATGTCATATTTATAACGGGTAATGGGATTTTGTCCATTAATGAAATAGAGTAGTAAGAAGTGGGAATAGAATTATTATTGTCATGAAAAAAAGAGAGAAGAAGAGCAAATAAGAGAAGAGGAGAAAACGGGAGAAAGAAGAAGAAGAAGAAGGAACCTAGAGATTTAATTATCAAGAGGTAAGAGGGAGAATCTTTGTTATTATGGATATGTATGGTATGCAATGGGTAGTAACATGATAGGTATTGTTGTTGATGTCAATTTATAGATCTAAAATCTCATATGTTAGGGTTTGTGTAGAAATCCATGAAATTAGTAGGTTGTTGCTCTCATGTTAGAATGATAGGTTGTTGCTAAAATTGACAATAATGATGATTTGGTGATTTATGGTGTTTCTTAGAAGAAGATTTGTGTGAATTATAAGTTAAAAATGAAGATAAACCATGTTTTTGCAGTTTGAGTCGACTCAAACTGTAGGGGGTCGATGTGAGCTAACCCCCAAGGTAGGGAGTTGTTGTCAAACTATTTTGCATTGAATCATACAGGTTTTGCATCGAATCATTATTTGCGTAGACTCATACAGGCTTTGCATTGACTCATTCAACAATTTTTGACAAACTTGTAACGACCATAACTTTTGAACCGTAACTCCATTTTAGGTGTCGTTCAAATCTTTAGGAAGCTAATAAAATGACCTATAAGACAGAACTAGGTTTGTTGGCGTTGGATGATTGGATCATTATGTGATTTGTGTAAAGTGACATGTATATGTGTATATGGATGTCATGAAATTGGTGAAGCATGAATAACATAAGTTAGTATCATTGCTAAATGACATTCGTGATTTGTGATGATGAAGAATGCTATATGTTATTTGTGAAGTGTGTGGTGATGGTGAATATTATATGTATTGTTTTGTTGGTGATGATACCATGATACATGTTTGTTTGTGCAAAGGTGGATAATTCAAAGTGTTGGTTTATTGTGATATGCTTGAATAATTATGGTTGGTGATAATCTTAATTGCATATGTTGTTGGTTAATTGCACATGCATTCATGGGGAGATTGTACTCCAATTGGTTGCTTTGATCCTTGTGTGCAAATAGAAGCGGTGAACTATATGTTCATATTGGTGGACTTTGGTTTTGTTCGGATCGGAAGCGTGGCTCAGGTTCTAAATATTGAATCGGGAGCGAGGTGAGCTTGATGTTCACGATGGTACCACATGCATGAGTCAAATTGAGTTGCATCGAAGTAACATTTTTTGTTAAGTGATGTTTTACTTGATGTGGAATGTATGCGATAATTGGTTTAACCGTTAGATATAATTATTTTGGTGCTTGTATTGGTCAAACTGCGTTGTATAGATAATTACCTGAAGTGTGATGAATTCTGAAAAATGTACATGTGTTATGTATATTGTTTATAATATATATATATATATATATATATATATATATATATATAATGATGTGAATTCTCACCCTTCTGTTGTATGTGGTGTTCTATGCAACATCAGGTAGGTCCTAAAGATAGTGGTGCTTCACACGAGTGATCGCGACTTTATCGTCTATAAATAAGCAGACTGCAAGTGCACAGTCCTATCGCGTAGTTTTAAAAGATATCGAACCCACAGAGACTATAAATCGATCTATCGTTATCCTAAGTTACGGTATACAGCTAAGGCGAATAATTCTTTAAACTATTGGTTAAGGAAAATACGATAATTAAATAGATATCGGTATGTAGTTCGTCTAACCTAAGGGGATCTAAATTTCCACTGACTTATTACTCAAGTTGATAGAAAAATCTTTCAGCAAACAATATTCATCTAAAAATCCTATCTCAAACTTTCGCTCTATTGAATCGGATCATGTAATTAAATCCTAACGTATGCTCTCGCTATTCCGCCGAATTTAAAAACACTTTTTGAAAATAAATAAAGTTTAATCTCTTTTAAACGCTTTCAGCCTTTAAAATTAATACCTAGTATCCACTATCTGGTTCTAAACCTCAAACTCTCGCTCTGTTGGTTTCTAACCTTAGTCCAGTTTATTAACCTCAAACTTTCGCTCTGTTGGTTTCTAAACCTTTTAATAAATTAAATTAGATATCTAAGTCAGAAAGAATATTTTTAGCAACGTAACATTATGCCAGTTTATTTTAGATTCCTTTGGTTCGATTAATTTACATACCAATATCAGAAAGACTTAGCCAGACATATTAATTAATTCAGACATGCATAAATAAATCGGTGCAATATATTTAAACATTTCCGAAATCAAATAAATAATATCAAGCAAAATATATAAAATAAAATAAAATAATTAAATTAAAAACCTGAAAATAAGAATACTGGAAATAATCTTGTTCTTCGAAATAAACGAGCACTCCACCACAAGTCGGTTGGATCTGCTCGGAGACTTCTTGAATTGAAAGAAAAATACGACAAGGAATAAAAAGCACTAGATCTAACGTAAGGTTAGATCAGTGAAAACGAAAATTAAATTCAAAGTACAAAACTGAAAGGAAAATAAATTGCGAAATAAAGAATTAACGGTTGTTCGGTAAAAATGCTGACCCTAACTCTGAGACTTGAACTTGTATTTATAGCTCACTTGGTAAGTTCCCGTTCCTTAAACTTCGTATCCAAAATGTCATCGTGGAGAGAAAATATAACTCCCTTAGGAGTAGGAGGCGGACGCCTCAAAAGAACAAATCAAACATGAGACGTGCGTCTCACAAATTACGTGGAAAATGGTGGGTCCCATGCTTGCTGGGAGGTGGGCGCCTCCAAGGGAAGAGGGGGTGTGAGACGTCCGTCTCAGGCCACGTGGCAAGTGGATGCTTGCTGGGAACGCTTTGCTGGGCTTAGTCATGGGCCTTCGTTCACATAATTGTTTTCTCATTCTTAACCCCTCATTTTTGCTATATCACCCCTTTGCTTCATTTCTTTTGCTTTTAATCCGATTTTTCCTCGATTTTACTCCTTTGCTCAATTTATCTTTATCTAATACAAATACCTGAAACATAGAAAATACCAACGTAATACAGAAATAAAGTAATATAATTAAATAAAAATAGTAACATTGTCTATGAAAATTACGTCAAATATGTTATATAAATTCGTGTTATCAAACTCCCCTATACTTAAACCTTTGCTTGTCCTCAAGCAAAAAGTAAAAATGAAAAATCATTTGAGCATATGTCCAATGCAGATATATAACACAATTTAATTTGTACTTGGTTGCAATTCACTTCTTTGTTGGATAACTCGAGTTTAGACTTCGACACCAAAATTACCGTAGTAACACTATATAACCCCATTTTTACAGACCAATTTAAGTCATGAATTATAGCTCGACCTAATATTTTCGTTTCGTTTCACCCGTTTTCATTCTGGTGCAATCACATTAAGCCCTTTACCTTACGCGCACATAGTGGAGTAACCGGTTAGTGACTTTGATCTTTATAATCCAGCTAGGAGTTCTGGTAATTATATTTGGTACTCCTTTATCCAATTACAAATTGCGGGGGATCGGACCGTCGTCCGTCCTACCAAGTTCAGCACCATGGACCACTGAACCAATTCATAATGGATGTTTGCATAAATATTTTATAGTTTCCGCAACTGTTGAATTAAATGATCTGGTAAGGACCACCTAACTTAATAAGTGCATCTTCTAATAAAAATTTTCCTTAAAAATCTTGATCAATCACTTATATTCATCGATTCTCCACGTAGTTTGTCGTTTAAGGCGGTGCCGACTGCTTAATAAACTACTCGGAGATACTTTAAAACTAAGTTTAAAGGTGTTGGTATAATAAGTACTTAAATCAATCTAACACGTTGGGGGTTTTGAAGTGTTAGGACAGTAACAATTTTGCCTTAGTTTTACTCGAGTTCTTATTTATAAAAATAAGCAACCTTAATACTAGTTGAATATGTCAATAAATGTGTTTTAATTTTTTTCGTTATGGCTCAAGAAAATGGAGGAATTCGAAGAAGCACGAAATTTATTGAATGGAAATTTTGTAATACATAGAAAAAGAAACAAAAAGGAAATACTAACTAGAGCAAAGAAAATAGAAAACGAGCTAAGAAATGTTCTGGCTCCCCTAAACTTAAAATAAGCATTGTCCTCAATGCGATAGAACCAGGAGAAATCAGAAAGGAGAGGGGTGATCACTCGTCGCTCGGAAAATGTTGTCCACTTGCTCCTCTACCTCGAGTACAAGGTCTTCGACGCCTATCGAAATCAGAATCATTGAGATGAAGGGCATCCGCGATGCGAGCAGTTAAAGCTTCGAAATTACGATCATTGCGGAAAGCATACTCTTGGTGTTCGCGTCGCATTTCCGGCTGATCATGCTGTAACTCTTGAACAAGACGTAAAGTCACATCTTGGTTTTGTTGCATGGCGTGGAACAGTTGATCTTGACGATTCATATGAGCCTGCATAGTCGCGAAATTTGCAGCGGGAATTTCTGGTTGTTGTGCGGCAGGTGCATCAAGAGCAAATCGCCAATTAGCACAGACTCGGACGTCGATTTGATTCGGACAAGGTAACACAACACCGGGTATTAGACGACGGTTTATCATTAAGGTGTACCGGCCATCTTGTCTTGGAGAGATTATATGGGAATCACGACAATAAATTACATCAATAAAATTTGCCGGCATCATAAATTGTGTCAAAGACAACAGCTCGGCGGAAAGGCCTAAAGCATATGCTAGAGAAGTGATGATTCCGCCAAAGACAAATGGATCTATACCTGCTGCGTTGACGCATGTATGAATGTGGTTGAGCAAGAAAGGTGCGGCGTTGACAGCTTGACCATTGAGAGCACAAAAAATGATAAACAACTCATTTTGGTTGACCTTGTGATTATTGGTCCTACCAAAAATGGTGTTAGCAAGTATGCGGTGAAAGTACCTCAATGCGGGATTATGGATGTGGGAAGCATAGAGATCGCGCCAACTTTCTGTGGTTTGACCGGTTAGATCATTCCATAGAGAGAAGCCGACTTGATCCCAAGAGAATTCGCTGTCATCGTCGAACGATTTGTAATGGACATTCTCACCACGAGTGAAATGTAAGAGCTCGGCGACTCTTTCTTGATCAAGAGAATACTCTTGGTTGAACATGCGGAAGTTAGCAATGTCGGTTGTGTAAGGATCATCGGTAGGTGTGGTGTAGGAGAAAGAACTAAGGAATTCAAGCACGAGTGGTTCAAAGGTGGGGTATGGGTTTGTGCAGAGACTGAGTAAACCGGTGTTTGTAAGCATGAAGTTGATGCTATCCACCATTCCTAAGGTTTCCAAACAATTGGAGTCTACATATTTTGTAGGGACGACCGAACGGGTATAGAATTTTAGGTACTTTGCGTGTTGTTGGCCGTCGTCGCTATCTCGAAAAATAATATTGGATAGGTCGGGTGGCGGTCGGTCTGGTTTTACTTGACGTTGGTTGTTTCGTGGAGCCATGATAAGAGAGAAATGAAAAAGGAATATGGTAGAAATATGGGTTGATGAGAGGGAATATTAGAGTAGTAGATAGAATGGATGTGGAATGAGAAGAAGTGAGAATGGGTATTTATAGTGGTATGAGATTTAATAGAAATAAATTATAATAATAATGTGTTTGGAAATGAAGAGGGAAAGTTTGAATTGAATTGATGGTGGTAATTTAAAAGAATATTTGGATTAATGGGATAGTTATATTGGGAGAAGAAACGGACGACACATTCAAGGCAAGGAAAACTAGAAGACGAGATAGCATGCGTGAAGAATGGGGAAGCAGAGGCGGGGGCCACAGGGCTTGAGGCGGGCGTCTCAAGATATCTGCATGCATGCTTTGGGATGGAGGCGACCGTGTCCTAGTGGGAGACAAGGAGCAGAGGCGTGCGTCTCGGGAGCATGGAATGGAGCAGAGGGAAAAACAGTGGAGGCGCCCGTCTCCAGTATGATGTGGGGACCTGAGGCGTCCGTCCCAACAGCTTGCATGGCACGAAAATTGGAAACTTGAAAGCATGCGTGCACGAATAATTAAACATGTAGGGAATCTAAGAAAGCTTGGGATGACCGTCTTGGATAGTGGGCATGCATGTGATTAGAAGGAACAAGGGATAGGGAATAAATGCTTCAGATCACATACATACTATACTATATACTTGTACACACACACACACACACACACATATATATATATATATATATATATATATATATATATATATATATTATAGATAAATCTAAAATTTTAATTAATAGTATATATATATATATATATAATACTAGTATATATAATGTCTTATAATTAATATAATAAATATTGGGAAATATTGATTCAGTATATTAATAGGAGACGGGAAATACGATAATTAAAAATAATACTCAATTATGAATATTAACGTGAATTATTTAATTGAGTATAATTTTCGGTACTATGGGGAAATAGTTCAAATGCGTCAGATGAAAGGGTGCAACCGATAACCGAATAAAATTTAAAATTTAACATGAAATAGAAAAACTGAAAATACGAAAAAGAAAAATTAAAATTAGAAACTAGAATGACTACTCGTTGATTTTCCATGGCCACTTATCAAGCCATCTCACATATCCCTCACCTTTTCTTTTCTTACATCTGTAGGGCGGTTTATTCTTTCGAAATTTTGGTGGTGGTTCTGGATTTATCCTAAGTATAAGTTTTTCAATTTTGGGCTCAGTGATTTCATCCATCGCCTCATAAGTTAACCTTACCCTCTTAACAATAATTATATCCTTAATTTTATGGTCCTCTAATTTTCGCTTTTTAGGTAAGACTTCAAATAGTGGTGAATTAGTATGGATATTTTTCAATACCGCAACGTACGTTTTAGATTGAGAGTCTACCGGAGTTTCCATAAAAATTTTCGGGAAAGGAATCAGTGGGATGTAGTGATTTGGGATAACAATATGCGCTTCCTTCTCTACCTCTTTTACAACTTCCTCTTCGAACAGTGTTGATGGATTTTCATCAACCTCCAATATTTTCTCGTCAGAACTTTCCTCGGCCACAATATCACTCTCCTCATACTCATCATCACTTTCTAGATTTCCAAATAGTTTTTCCATAATGGTTGTTTCAACATCCACATCTTTCTCGGGTAAAGGTCCTAGAAGGTTTTGTTCGAGTCGGGAGATTTGAGTCTCTAAGGCCATGCTGTGAGTCACGAGGGATTCAACCATATTGGTTAGTTGGCTAAGGGTTTCATTATTTTGAAGACTTTGTTTTCGTGCTTCTTCATTTTGGATAATTTGTGCTTCATTTTGGATAATTTGTGCCGCTACAAAGTGCTCAATCATAGACTCTAACCTAGAGTTAGTTATCATCTCATCTGAATCCTCTATTGATGTTTCGAAATTAAAATCTTGCGATTCTTCAGAGTCTTAAAAGTAAGTTAAAGTATCCTTTTGTGTTTCCCCGAAGCGACTTATCATTCTAGATGTTTCATTAAAATCTTCCATTAATATTTCGAGATCAGATTTATATGGTTCTGGTGACTCTTCAAAATATTGAGTTTGACAATTATAGGAAGAATTGGGTTGAGGAAAAGTTTGGTTGAAATTATAAGTTTCTTGTGGTTCCTCAAAATATGGGGATTGGTAGTTTTGGAAGTAATTTGGGTAAGAGTAGGTTTGCGAAGCATTAAAGTTTTCCATCAGTATTTCAAGGTTGGATCTATGGGATTCTTGTGGTTCCTCAAAATACTGATAATGGGCGTAGGAAAAATTTGGGTCATATCTGGTAGTAAAAGGTAAAAGTGCCTTAGTCTATACGGTGTAACACCAGAGTTACAATATCGACTTAAATAATCCCCGGCAACGGCGCCAAAAACTTGATCGCGACTTTATCGTCTATAAATAAGCAGACTGCAAGTGCACAGTCCTATCGCGTAGTTTTAAAAGATATCGAACCCACAGAGACTATAAATCGATCTATCGTTATCCTAAGTTACGGTATACAGCTAAGGCGAATAATTCTTTAAACTATTGGTTAAGGAAAATACGATAATTAAATAGATATCGGTATGTAGTTCGTCTAACCTAAGGGGATCTAAATTTCCACTGACTTATTACTCAAGTTGATAGAAAAATCTTTCAGCAAACAATATTCATCTAAAAATCCTATCTCAAACTTTCGCTCTATTGAATCGGATCATGTAATTAAATCCTAACGTATGCTCTCGCTATTCCGCCGAATTTAAAAACACTTTTTGAAAATAAATAAAGTTTAATCTCTTTTAAAACGCTTAGATTTTAAAATTAATACCTAGTATCCACTATCCGGTTCTAAACCTCAAACTCTCGCCTGTTGGTTTCTAACCTTAGTCCGTTTTATTAACCTCAAACTTTCGCTCTGTTGGTTTCTAAACCTTTTAATAAATTAAATTAGATATCTAAGTCAGAAAGAATATTTTTAGCAACGTAACATTATGCCAGTTTATTTTAGATTCCTTTGGTTCGATTAATTTACATACCAATATCGAAAGACTTAGCGGACATATTAATTAATTCGATATGCATAAATAAATCGGTGCAATATATTTAAACATTTCGAAATCAAATAAATAATATCAAGCAAAATATATAAAATAAAATAAAATAATTAAATTAAAAACCTGAAAATAAGAATACTGGAAATAATCTTGTTCTTCGAAATAAACGAGCACTCCACCACAAGTCGGTTGGATCTGCTCGGAGACTTCTTGAATTGAAAGAAAAATACGACAAGGAATAAAGCACTAGATCTAACGTAAGGTTAGATCGGAAAAGTAAATTCAAAGTACAAAACTGAAAGGAAAATAAATTGCGAAATAAAGAATTAACGGTTGTTCGGTAAAAATGCCGACCCTAACTCTGAGACTTGAGCTTGTATTTATAGCTCACTTGGTAACTTCCCGTTCCTTAAACTTCGTATCCAAAATGTCATCGTGGAGAGAAAATATAACTCCCTTAGGAGTAGGAGGCGACGCCTCAAAAGAACAATCAAACATGAGACGTCGTCTCACAAATTACGTGGAAAATGGTGGGTCCCATGCTTGCTGGGAGGCGGGCGCCTCCAAGGGAAGAGTGGACGTCCGTCTCGTGCCACGTGGCAAGTGGATGCTTCTGGAACGCTTTTGGCTTAGTCATGGGCCTTTTGTTTTCTCATTCTTAACCCCTCATTTTTGCTATATCACCCCTTTGCTTCATTTCTTTTGCTTTTTAATCCGATTTTTCCTCGATTTTACTCCTTTGCTCAATTTATCTTTATCTAATACAAATACCTGAAACATAGAAAATACCAACGTAATACAGAAATAAAGTAATATAATTAAATAAAAATAGTAACATTGTCTATGAAAATTACGTCAAATATGTTATATAAATTCGTGTTATCAACGAGACTAGTTGAGGAGTTTTAGCTCGTCTCTATCTGTTGTACTTAGGTAGTGGGTCATTGCTCTGGTCTATGTAACACGGAGGATTTATTTGAATTCATAGTTTGATTTGTTTGAGAGATATTTGATATCATTCTTTTTCATTTGGATTTGTAAGAGATTATTTGATGATTGGCCTCAGTGCCTAGTACTTATGATATGATTGTCAGTATGGGATTTCTATCATTTATATCTTTATGGTTGAGATAATTATTCCACTGTGAGATGCATGTTTCGTATTGTTATATGAAAAAGTGATTTTGAATACGTGTTATGATCATGACCAGTATGCAATTTAAATTTCTTGGATGTTTTGTAAATTCAAATGTGACGCCCTCTTTGAGATGTATGATAAATTACTATGGTTGTGCTATTTGTGCTATGTGGGATTAGAGGGTGTTACAATCTTTCAAGCCTTGAGATGCATGCTTCCAATCTCTATATCTGCTTTTAGTGAAGACTTCAAAACCAAAGTGCTCGACCCTCCCGAGTTGCTTAAAGAGAAAGTAATAAAAAAAGCTGCATTCTTGATCTTACTGTATTCTTACCATGTATAATTCTTAAACCATGATTTACTAATTTCTCTTTTAACACTTCCAAATGGATTACGAGGAAAGTTTTGAAAATTTGGTTTCATTAAACCCTTCAATATATATTCCCTCCTCACTTGGTCTTAAATATCCGAAGCATACTCATTAACTTGTTTCCTACAATCTGGACCATGCACAATCTAATTTGGGTTAAACTAATTAACCACATTAGGTTGTGGTTCTAATTCGACTTCCAAATGAACAATATTCACATTCTCAATACTTCCTCTATCAACCATAAATCTCCTCATCTCTGAAATTAAACGAGTTTAATTTAATACTCAATTAAGAATTATATTATTTTTACATTCACTTGCAATCATATGAATGAAAGTAAATTTTAATAATTTTTTTTTTATTTCTTTCTATAAAGTCTTGAACCTACTTGACTATGAAGATAAAGTAGTTGTGCTTATTTAGTTAATTATGTACATAAATTCGTATGAATGAAAGTAAATTTTAATAAAAACAAAGGTTTTGTTTATACATTCACTTAGCTAACTATGTACATAAAGTCTTGAACCTACTTTGCTAATTATTTATTGCTTATAGCAGTAGCTTTATCCTACTTGGCTAAATAACTGTCACCAATCAAAATACAAATATTTGAAGCAAAAAAAATTCAATAGTGAATGAGAAATAGAGGCGGAGAAGGAGACTGAGGAAGACAGAGTGGCAACCACGTAGATGGGAGGATGCATTTGTTTTGGTGCTACAGAGTGTTTTGCGTTTTCTTTTGTTTTTGTCCTTTTTTACTGTTTTTCCCTTTTCATTTATTTTTAACCAAAAAAATTTGGCCCGACTCAAGAGCCTGGGAAGTTGCCCAAGGTACTCGTATGGTGAAATTGCCACTCTCGCAGAGATGGGAGGATGCGTTCATTTTGGTGTTGCATAGTGTTTTGCATTTTTTTTTTTTGTTTTTTCCCCTTTTTTGTTTTTTCCCCTTTCAAATTTTCTAATTTTCTTTTTACCGCAAACCTACAAACTTACTAAAATATCATTTTACCGCAAGAAATTTTTTCATCGATATGATTTAGATTTATTGATGAACTAGAAACAAATTACGTTATTCTAAGAAATCAAGATCGTTCATAGCAAGTCTACCCCTAAGTCTCGACCCAAAAAGAGAACTAGGATAGGGAGGTCCACTATCCATGCTAACCACTTAAAAATCCAACATTGATGAAGCTGCCACATGTTATTAAATATGAGAAATCAATTATACCACCTCTACATCTTACACACATGACAATAAACTCCATTTGGATAAACTATAGTCCTTTGTTTATACAAATTCTCTCTAATAAGAATTAGAAAATCACCATTTTAAAAGGGGTCTAACTAACATAAATAGTAGGGAGGATCAACTCCTTAAATGTGGAAGAAGAAGTTTTAGAAATAGGTTGATCCAACTGGGAAAAAATTTGATGCAACCAAGAACACCTCATCCCTATAATTTCCTCCACCATCACTTATGTTTATCTAGGAATGGAGTTGTTTCATAGATAATAGAAATAATGTTTTCAACCCACTAAAATCATAAACAATGAAATATCGTATTCACCTCAGATCCTAAACCAAAACATCATTTTCCCTCATAAGAATGTCATCTACTAATAGTCTTTTTGCTCAATGATACTAAAGAGCATATAAAATTTATCCGTAAAAAGTGTAGCCCCAACTTACAGATTAGTTTAAAAGTGAAGTGGAGACAAGAACCAACTACCTTACTGATATTATTTGTAAGTCAATCAAAGGCGTCATCTTCTTTAAAACTATCTCATTTCCATCAAGAGGACGCTGATTGAAATCCAAAAAAGACCGTTCCCCCAAGAAGGATGAAACTTCATGAGCCCCATACCTATCCAACAAGATCTCATACCCATTACCAATATTATCAAAGAGTAATGAAATTCTGACACTTCAAATAGATGTCAAGACTGATGTCCCGACACCAAAAAAAAAAGGTCAGGTAGATGTTAAGACATTATCTACTGATAGAACAATTTTACCAAACAATAATCTATCGCCTGGTTTCTTTTGTTAAAAAGTATAAAAGCCTTGCTAGAAGTGGAATATTATAGGAAAAAGCTTGCTAGCTCATTGAACATCTTCTTTGCTAGCTTTTCTAAAGATCTATTTTTCCTCTCCAATACCCAAATATGTTGAGAGAGTTTATGGAGTGGAAAAGTATACTAAATTCCATTTGGAATACAAAACCTTTGGTATTCCTTATTCTAAAATTCTCCACCATGATCACTTCACATCGATGCAATGCTTAATCCATTTCGTTCTTGATAATCCTGGCAATTTTCGGAAAGACAGCAAACACGACTATTTTCTAAGATAAAAATAATGTACATGTATAAAGGGAGTAATCATCCACAACTAAAAGGGCATAAAGACTGCTGCAAAAACTGTTGGTTCTGGATGGACTAAAAAGATCCATGTGAAAATTTTGTAAGGGTCGTTAGCTTTACAAGAGGTCTTTACTTTATTCCCATTTTGTCATGCATCACATACCCGAGTTTCCTAAAAACACACGTTAGACAACCAATTACTAAATCATCGCATACAAATTGTTTTAAGTAGTCCATATGGATACTGATTATTCTCCCATGACATAATCAAGATCAACCCTTGTTACTTAGAAGACAAACATCATCCAAAGTAATATTATTGAGATTCACGGCGTAGGTGTTTCTACTTCTAGAGTTGGTTAAACTGGTATGATTTGTTGTATCACCTTAGGAGACAAAGTCTCATTTCTCGGGAGAGAAAGAGGATAACTAAGTCTTATCTTTGGTCATGTGATTTAAAAAGTCTCTATCAAGATACCACTTAGTATTCGTTACTGTAAAATACTTTGCACCAAAACTTATTAGGTACCTAAATCATTTTGGATGCTTTAATTTTAGCTTGATAGGTATTTCCATTGGATATTTTAATAGGTCATATTTGCATAAATATGCCATAAACATGCTTTTAATTTTGCGTTCAAGACGTTTTTTATAAAAGTATGAGGGATGATGATAATATTTACTTTTATGACTTTTTTTAATAAAACAAAAAAGATGAACATGTCCATTACATTGCATTAGTTGCATTTCAGAGTTTTGCATTTAGGGGTTTTATGATATTGGAAAATTTTATCAAACTTAACATGATTATCAAGTCATAACCTAGTCCGCTTTATTATACGGTTTTATTTGATTTCCAAGAAAGACATTCAATTTATTTCTTCCTTCAGTGGATCTTTCAAGAGTGTTTTGCAAATTCTTGTTTTCATTTTTCAAAATATTAGAATGGTTACATTTTTCATATTCAACTAATAATTTGTGAGAATGGGAAGAGCCTTAAGCTGAAATATTATGTCTTTCTCTAAGAATTTCCGCTTCTTCGATACAGTATTTATTTTAAATTTCAATGGGTGGATTGATTTTCTAGAGTTGAAAACAAGTATTTTCAACTTAATTGTTTCCTTATTTAACATTTGGCAAATACGAAACAAGTCATGATAAGAAGAAAGGTGAGAAGTTCCTTGCTGTCTTTGTGATATGCCATATATAATGTAAGCTTTCCTTTATTCCTTATAAGGATTCTTATTTTTTTCTTCTTATTTTGATTCTTTTTCTTATTATGATGGAAATTTTGTCTTATATGCCATTTATTTCCTCACATAAAGCATATCAGAATAAAGGATGACATTTCTTCGATATTATTCTCCTCATGTTGTTTTTCTTGTTTCACTAACTTTTTGAAATTATGAATGATCACTGTGATTTCCTAATCACTAGAGTCTAGGAATTTTTCTCTGATCGGGAGTGCCAAATATTTCTTCTTCTTGTCATCTTCTTCATCTTCAACGAGTCTATTTAGTTTTATCTCATGTTCCCGTAATTTAACAAAAAGAGTTGTAAAGTTCATGGCTGACAAATCCCTAAATTTGTATATCACACGGACTCTAGGTTTCTAAATGCATTTTAAGAATCTAAGGACTTACAACCAAATTTCTCATTTTCAAAAACTCTTCCAAGGGTTATCATGTGATTAATAATATGGATAATATGTTATAGCATGTCATAAATATTTTCTCTAGGCTTGGTCTTAAATAGTTCATATCCATGAGTCAAATGTATTCATCGTTACCCTATTTATCTAGATAGTACCTTTTTGAGTAACTTGGACGATGTCCCATTTTTCTTTAAAAGAAAGTTATCAAGAGAGAGAATATTACTGATGAAAATTTTATCTTTTAGATTGCATTGAACTTTTTCTGTTTCTTCTTCTTTTTTGTTAATCACAACATTATTGACTTTGTATATGGGAACAAATGAACCGTTTTTCAAAACTTCTCATCCCTTATACAAAGATTGTCATATTTTCTTTCCGCAAACACACTATTTTCCATTAAAAGATGACAGGTTTGTTAAGTGAATCGTGTGACGTCCTGTCATATTTATTTTCTTTTAATGGTAAAATTTATATGATTATGTTTATATTTGAAATAGTTTGTTTAATTATAGTAAAATTATATGTGAATAGGCTAGTTAAATAATAACTTTATGAAAGTATTTAATTCTACAGTAGTACCCTATAAGAGATTAAAAATAATATTATTTAAAAACCTTTATTACATGAATATTTTGAAATATATTTATTACATATTAGTAAATATTATATATGTTTAATATTATCAATATATTATTTTATTTATTTATTAATAATTTATTTCAATTATTTTTTATTTTTTATTAAATAATATTTATTATGTAAAATGTATTAAATAATTAGTATTGAAAATGTTAATTAATAATTATTGAAAATGTGATTAAATTTTTCAAATGATATTTAATAATATATTATTAATTATTAAAATTTAATTTTATTTAGTTAAGAATATATTATAAATAATTATTTATATAATATTTATTTAGTTAATAATGTATAATTAACTAAATAAATATTATATAAATATTTATTAATAAATAAATATTAATGTATTATTTATATAGTTATTAATGTATTATTAACTAAATAAATATTATACAAATATTTATTAATAAATAAATATTATATAAATATTTATATAGTTATTAATGTATTATTAACTAAATGAATATTATATAAATAATAATTAATAAATAAATATTATATAATTATTTATATAATTATTAACGTATTATTTATATATTTATTAATGTATTATTAACTAAATAAATATTATATAAATAATTATTAATAAATAAATATTATATAATTATTTATATAATTAATAATGTATCATTTATATAGTTATTAATGTATTATTAACTAAATAAATATTATATAAATAACTATATGATTATTAATGTATTATTAACTAAATAAATATTATATAAATAATTATTAATAAATAAATATTATATAATTATTTTAAATTTATTAAATAAATATATTTATAATTATGAGTTTATTATTAACTAAATAAATATTATATAAATAATTATTAATAATATATTATTAACTAAATAAAATTAAAATTTAATTATTAATAGTGTATTGTTAAATATTACTTGAAAAAATTTAATCACATTTTCAATAATTATTAATTAACATTTTCAATACTAATTATTTAATAAATTGGTGGAAAATTCACTACATATAGAACTCTTTGGCAATAAGAACAATCAAACATGTAAGGCCTGGTGGAAGGCGAAACGCCCATTATCCCTTAGGACCTGAATTTAAAACTAGGTTAAAAGGGGTAAATAAAATCTTGCTACTATTGCATGGGTAAAAGGTATTTAACCCTATAATTTAAATATTTTATTTTAACATATTTTTAAAATTAACAATTATTTTAGAGTCATTATAATATTTAAATATTTTTATTAATTCAGTTTTTTTTACTTCAGTAAAATTTAAAACTTATCAAATATATTTAAGTTGAATAAATATTTAATGATAGTAGATATTATTATTTTGAAATAATAATTTTAGTCATTACAAGTTATATTTAGTCAAATCATAGAGTATTTTTTAATTATATTTTTAAAATTAACTATAGAAAGAGTAGGTTATTTTCAAGGTTCGAAAGCAATGATTGGTTATTGTTTTCACAACATCTTCAACAATAGAGGTGGGAAAATATTATGTACACGTTGAGACATTTAGCGTAAAATATCTTAATATATATGTGTGGTAGTGACCCGAGTCCTACTAGAGATAAAAGTAAGTATAGCCTATTTTCAAATGATTACTTTCATTAGTTTATGCAGATCTTAATTATTTATCATAGGAATAATCTATCTATGGTAAATTGAGGTTGTATTATGCTTATATTATTTGATTAATTTTCTTAATATTTATTCATTAATATTTAAATGATTGTGATTGTTAGATTAATAAAATGATCTGTTACTCTTTAAAGTAAGAAACAACAACATCATTAGATATTAAGTGTAATATCTTTTTTATTAAAAGAAACGTGAGATACATTGAATAGTTATATTAAGTTAGGTTATAGCTAAGAAAAGATTTGACAAACTGTGTCTTTTACGACCCGTCTCTCTTTCTTGATAAGTAAAAGATACATGAATCATTATATGAATTGAACTTAGTATGTAGATATAGGGTTTGTGTGAGGAAAGAATGATCAAGACCCTTTGAGGTTATTGATTGTAGTTGGCACTCAACCTAGGAGACTAGTATATGTAATAACTGAAATGGTGAATTCTGGATGACTAAATTACCACCTAGGGTTAGAGTTTCCATATTGAGCTTTAGAGTGCATATAGGTTTGCATTTAGGAATGTGTAAGTCCACTACTGTGTGTAAATGCCCACGAGATTGACTAGTTAACTGAAGTTTGAAGACCAGAGATAATGCATTTTTTCACTCCTTATATCGATGGAGATGCCAATAGCATGTTAGGAGAGTTTATGTCTTAGTTTTGTACATCTAGGGTGTTTTTCGTAGTTATATCTTTTGAGTGTATGTATAAATCCTTTTAAGATATATGGTGAGAGTTTATATCTTGGCTTTGTACATTTAGGGTGTCTCCTGTAATTATATCTTTTGAGTGTTTTGACAAATTACTATCTATAAATCCTTTTGAGATATAGTAACGTCAGTGTTATTGTTTTAAAATTTAAAATTTATAGTTTTTCATTTAGAGGTTTCAAGGATTTACTTAGAATTCCAAGAATGGGACATAGGCATGGGCGGATCCAAACAATATATATTTGTATGACTAAGCATAAAAGAAATTACAAACTAAATCATATTAAAAATGAATAATAATATTGTTTAACGCAATACATTACTGAAAATCGTCTATCATTTATTTCTTGAAAACGAGAAAAAATAACATCATTAAGAACATATATTTCTATACAAAGTTACAAGACAATCATTTAACCACTAATCACTCATTTTATTACATAGTTGACTGTTCACAAATTTCATAGTTAAAAATTTAAAAAAAAATTGGTTATGAAAATTCAAAAAATGTTATTGTTGGGTATGAAACCCATATCAGTTCCTCTTTTCCCTTTGATTGACATTTCAACCGAGGGAGAAATGACACACTTTTCATAACACCATTCTTTACCTTGCACACCAAGTTAAGGTAAAACTCATTTTTCAACTAATATAAAAACATTTATTCATAATAGTGTGATCTGTTATATAATGTGGATGACCATGAATGCGATCAATGATAGATATGAGGGAGGATATCATGCTCATATGCATATGATGAATTTAAAATCCACTTGTTCGTATGCGGGTGAAACACTCTTTGCAAGATTAATAGACCTTTAAATAAGGCTGATATTGATGATTCTTAATAATATTTATTTCATGCCAAATAGATAAAGGTGAATTAAATAAAGTAAAACAATAGCGGTTACTCTTTCCACTCTTAAAGTGTTCTTCACACCTCTGTGTTTACAGTGATTTCTAGTAAACAACCGCTAGTCTTCCAATTATTAGTTACTTGCAGGGTCGACTAGATTGATCCTAGGACACATGTGTCATAATTCATTTTTATATTCATACCCATTATTTTATAAGTTTATATTGTGTGTTGATATAGAGTGTAAGGTTCTTAAAGATCTCTCTAAAACTATCTAAGGAGATATACTGACTGGATGCATAAAGAAAGACTTCGAATCAAACTTGAAATTTAACAATCGAATGCAAAGACAAAGAGTTTCTGAGAATATAAAGGTTTCTGAAAATGTAGAGCGTTTGGATGAAAGAATAAGGCAATAAAGTGAAGTTTCTAAAAAGATAAAGATAAAGTGTTTAAGTTTTCTGGAAATGTAAAGACATGGATAACAAAATGTAAAAGGAAATCAAAGGATTCTAAGAATAAGAATACTGTAAAAACGAAAGGAATATAAAAGGACTTGGATTTAAATTATAAAAAGTCATGATGTTCAGTACGTACATTTTGTCTTCCAACTCGTTTCCCTTATGTCACGGTAGTTTGAGTATTTTGAGATTTTTTAGTACACGAATGAACACACCAATTCTAACATAAAAGCACCTATTTATAGTATTTCGAACCTAACGGTCTTACTCTAAAATCATGCCACATTCGAAGCATGCAGGCTTCTCTCGTTCACTGGCTTCCACGCGTCTTCTACGAATGACGCCTTTATTTGAAATTCGAATCCTATGCCAGCGAAGTATTTTCTTGTCTCTTCGATTCGAATTGTAAATAATCTGCTTGGACCGCTCCATTTCTTGTACATTGCACCAAAGAACTCTTTATATCTAAAAACTAAAAAATGCCAGATTGAAGTCCATCACCTATCACTAGAAATCGAAGACCCTTTTAGAATAATGGTTCTATATTTTTAACCAATATTCATCACTGATGCCAATTTGTCTTAACTTTTTATACTTTTATTTGAAATATCCCTTTGATATCCAAATAACCTCTTTATTCGAAATTGCCAGCTAACAAATAATTTGTTTACAGTGATTTCTAGTAAACAACCGCTAGTCCTCCAATTATTGGTTACTTGCAGGGTCGACTAGATTGATCCTAGGACACATGTGTCATAATTCATTTTTATATTCACACCCATTATTTTATAAGTTTATATTGTGTGTTAATATAGAGTGTAAGGTTCTTAAAGATCTCTCTAAAACTATCTAAGGAGATATACTGACTGGATGCATAAAGAAATACTTCGAATCAAACTTGAAATTTAACAATCGAATGCAAAGACAAAGAGTTTCTGAGATTATAAGGGTTTCTGAAAATGTAGAGCGTTTGGATGAAAGAATAAGGCAATAAAGTGAAGTTTCTAAAAAGATAAAGATAAAGTGTTTAAGTTTTCTGGAAATATAAAGACATGTATAACAAAATGTAAAAGGAAATCAAAGGATTCTAAGAATAAGAATACTGTAAAAACGAAAGGAATATAAAAGGACTTGGATTTAAATTATAAAAAGTCATGATGTTCAGTATGTACATTTTGTCTTCCAACTCGTTTCCCTTATGTCTTGGAGGTAAGGTTCCCAAGGAATGGAGTTTCTGTGCCCCAAAGTCTTGGTATCAGTCTTATTTACCATGCCCCAAGCGTGTATGAACCTTCAATGGTAATTCTGGAGATCGTGGTTGTAGTCGAACACAATATCTTGGAGAAGCATATCATGAGGACCATCTCTTCGAGCATAACCAAACTGACGTAGAGCTAGAGAAGGGTTGTAGGTGTTACCTCCTGTAACACGGTAAACTGACTTTGTAGGATTTTTGTATCGCAAATGTGCGGATAGCAAGAGTCGCCACCGACTTTTATTTTTATCCAATTAAGGGAAGGTAAAAGTACAGAAAAAGACCTTCGTTTAGATTCTGAGTTCGGGAGAATGGTTATGAAAAGGGAAGGTATTAGCACCCCTTTCCATCCGTAGTTATCTACGGGCTCTTAGTTGCTCTAAATCACCTTTTAAAATTGTTTTCTGTGTGTTTGACAAAAATGTTTTGAAAAAGGCATTTCGCTTTGACTTTGTAATGACTCATGTAGGAGTGTATACAAAGTGTTCGGAAATGTTTCGTTTTTGAAAAGAGTTTGAACTTTGAAAAGAGTGTGGTGTGAAAAGCATTTGGTTTAGAGCAAGCAACTAAAAGACTTATTACCCACTCAGAATTGGTCGTTTTCGTACTTCTACGTTCCTTTAGAATAGCGCTAGCCGTACCATTAGTTAGTAGGTAGCTCCATTCGTTGGATGTAAGAGGGACATTCGAAGGGACATCGGATGGTCATAGAAGGCAACTTGTAGGAAGTATCCTAGCACATTCGAAGGGACTATCATCATTTTTTGTAGGCGACAATCGATGGTCAAGATCACGTATTCGGAGGCGACATCGTGGGTCTTATGATCTTTGTATCGAAGGGACTATGATGATTTGTTTGGAAGGCAACGGTGCTAGAATACCTCTACGTTCGAGGGACATGACCATTTTGAATTCGCGAAGGCAACGAGAGAATTACCCTGGCGTGTGTGAAAGAAGTGTGTTGATTTCAGATATTTTATCTTGCAGATTAGTGGGCTATGTTCGTTATTATCTTTCCATACACGCCTAGTTACTAGCAATTTATAGGGTGCAGAAATTAAAATGCGGAATGTAAAGTGCGGAAAGGTAAATCCTACGCTATTACATGGCTTTGGGGCAGATACATAATTTAAAATGCGGAAAATAAAGATCCTAATTTAAACTATTACATCCCATAGACAGTTACATTATTGAAAAATAAAATGATAAAGAAAGAATCGTCTGAATCGGATCAACCTGTAAAGGAATGAGAAATCGGAAAATACGATATGAATCGAACAAGAGAAAAAATGTTAGAAAAATGCAAATTTTTATATGAGAAAATTATTACATGCTGGAAATAATATAAATATGCTAAAATAATTTTTTGGGATTTTTTGGATGCAATTTAATAATTAAAAATGAATTAAAAGTGATTAAAATGCAAAAATATGAATAAAAATAAATATGCATGCAAAAATATATTTTTTAATTTTATAAATTAAATAAAGGTTTTATGAAAATAATGTAAAAAGAAAATAATTTTTGATAAATTTTTTAATGCAGAAATAAAATTATGAAATTAATTAAAATAACATGCAAAATATTAAAATAAGAAAATATGAAAAGAAATTGAGTTTGTGAAAAAAGAAAACAAAACCGGTGCAAGCAGGATTCGAACTGGAGTCCCCTTGGGAGCATCCCACAACAGTATGTGCCTTTACCACTACGCCATGTGTGCAAGCGTGTTATGGAATGAAAACGTGAAGTGATGAGCAACACGCTGTCATACCCCAAAATTTGCCCTCCATCTACTCAAGAGATTTCATACATTTATGCTCAAGGATTCCTCAAGAGTTGATCAGACAAACTCTCTCCTAGACAATCAACCCAAACTAGGGTTTGGTATCTCTCAAGTCAAGATGAACTTCCAACATCTCCAATGGCCTTCATGCCTCTTCATATGCTTCAAAGATTCTCCATGTCAAGTTTCAAGCTTCACAAGTCAAGTTTCCTCAGACAATTGCTCAGATGGTTGAAAATCAGTTGTATTGAACAAAAAAGTCAACTGTGGTCAACATACAGTCAAACTTCATAATTTTTGGTCAACATCCTCATTTTGAAGTTACATTCATCATTTGATCAAGGGTTGATCATGATTCATCAAGAAAACTCAAGATTTGCTCAAAAGTCAAACTTTCTAAATTAGGGTTTCTAGGTGAAAAGTCAACAGAACTTTGACTGATCATAACTTTCTCATACTTTCTCAGAAATTTTTCCACCACCTCTTGTTTTGAAGGAAATTCAATTCTCTACAACTTCATGTCTCACAAGAATGTCCAAAAAATGCTTCATTTGAGAGGTATAGCTCAAAACATTACAGGTCATTTTCAAAGTCAACAAAAAGTCAACTTTTTGTTTTGAAGATATATTGAGCATGGTAACTCCAATTGAGATGAGACCAAAAGGGTTGGTTAGAGGACTCTTAGAGCTTTCCAAAAAGTTCAAGAACACTCAAAAATATGGAAAATTGAGCAAGTTACACCACTCCCAAGTTGGGCAATTTTGAAAGGATGCACAAAGAGAAATACTCCTAAAAATCAAATCTTTTGCAAATGGGCTTGTTTTCTCTTCATCCAAACTTATTCCTCATACAATTAGGAATATCCAAGCCCAATGCCACGAATTTTTGATTTATTTTTCTATTTAATTTGTAATTTATTCATTTAAATGCAAATTAAATTTAAAAATAAATTATAAAATCAAAATTAATTGAAAGATTGGTTTTATTCTTTCCTTAAGACCCAAGCAATCCATTAAAAGCCAACAATTTCGAAATTGGATCAAAAAAGGCAAGATTGGATTGGAATTGAGCAAATTTTGAAAATTTGATTTTCATGAAAAATCAAATTTGATTATCATTGAATGGTGATTGATTCTTGCCAACTATGATCCCAAATCCATCCAACATATATACCTGATGCATACCAATCACAAGAGGACGAAAAAATTGCCTTGGAAACCCTATTCTCAAACTGAAAAAACCGTGTTCTTGAAGCTATTGGCAATCCTAGTTCCAGCCATCCACAGCCGATTTGGAGGTGTCCATTGCCTTCCTTGAGGTCTTTAGAGTCGATCCAGACTCTTATATCATTCAAAAACATCAAGAATTCATCAAACACGATTTCGGTTTGTCAAGTTTCATTCAAAATCGATTTTCATCATTCATGCATTATTAATCTGTTTTGATTGTTTGTTCATGTTTAGAATCAAGTTTGCAAGCGATCTGGGTAAGCCAATCGTGTTTCCATGGCCTGAATCGTGATATACCATAGCTAGGGTTCCTGAGCTCGATTTAGGGCTTGGCTTATTAGGAAAAATTGGACCACGGGACTAGTACCAATGCATTCGGAATGATGTCTGGAGTTGAACCATGGTCTTGGAATTCATTTATATTATGTTTGCTTGATTTTTTGAATTAGCCAGGGTTGTAGCGTCGAACAATGGCCGACGCTGAGTTTTTAAAAATTCAAATCGAGGAAGATGAAGTTTGGCGCGGAGACGAGGCAACCGGGGCATGACGCGTGCTTGTAATCCGTTCGTTCCGTTTCATTGACACGCGTGCGTTCCAGATCAGATGGCAAAGGCGTGGGCTTGTGAGAGGAATGTCTCCAGTTCGATCCCTGGCCATGACATTTCTTTTTACAAGTTTGCAAATCTCATATTTTCTCATATTTTTCATGTTTTAATATTTTGCATCTATTTTAATTTCTTTTCATAATTTTTATTCTGCATTAAAAAATTACCAAAAAATATTTTATTTTCACATTTATATTCTGAAAATCTTTATTTAATTTAATAAATTAAAAAAACATATTTTTGCATGCATATTTATTTTTATTTATAATTTTGCATTTAAATCATTGTAAATTCATTTTTAATTATTAAATTGCATCTAAAAAATCCCAAAAAATTATTTTAGTATATTTATTTTATTTCCATATATTATTTTTCATATAAAATTTTTTTTCTAACATTTTCTCTTATTTCGATTTCATCATATTTTTCGATTTTCTTATTCTTTCACAGGTTGCTCCGATTCGGACGTTCTCTTTTATCGTTTTATTTTTTTCAATAATGTAACTGTATATTGGATGTAATAATTTAATTAGGGCCTTTATTTTCCGCATTTTAAATTATGTATCTGCCCCAAAGCCTTGTAATAGCGTAGGATTTACCTTTCCGCACTTTACATTCCGCATTTTTATTTCCGCACCCTTATAAATTGCTAGTAATTAGGCGTGTATGGAAAGACTAAAATTGAACATAGCCCACTAATCTTCAAGATAACATATTCTGAATTCAACACACTTCTTTCACACATGCACCCCTTAGGGTAATTCTCTCTCGATGCCTTTCGATCCAAAATGGTCATGTCCCTCGAACGTAGAGGTATTCTAGCACCGTTGCCTTCCAAACAAATCATCATAGTCCCTTCGATACAAAGATCATAAGACCCACGATGTTGCCTCCGAATACATGATCTTGACCTCGATTGCCCGAAAATGATGATAGTCCTTCGAATGTGCTAGGATATTTCCTACAAGTTGCCTTCTATGATCCGATGTCCCTTCGAATGTCCCGCTTACATCCAACGAATGGAGCTACCTACTAACTAATGGTATGGCTAGCGCTATTCTAAAGGAACGTAGAAGCAAACGACCAATTCGAGTGGGTAATAAGTCTTTTAGTTGCTCGCCCATCAAATACTTTTCACACCACACTTTTTCAAAGTTCAAATTCTTTTCAAAACAAAACATTTCCACTTTGTATACACTCCTACATGAGTCATTACAAAGTCAAAGCGAAATGCCTTTTTCAAAACATCTTTGTCAAACACACGAAAGCAATTTTAAAAGTGATCTAGAGCAACTAAGAGCCGTAGATAACTACGGATGGAAACGGTGCTAATACCTTCCCTTTTCATAACCATTCTCCCGAACTCGAATCTAACGGGTCTTTTTTACTTTTACCTTCCCTTAATTGGATAAAAATAAAAGTCGGTGGCGACTCTTGCTATCCGCACATTTGGATACAAAATCCTACAAAAGTCGTTCACCGACATGTGGACTTTGGGAACACCCTAAAGAGAATTGCCTTAGGGATTTCTAGATAACTTTTATTGCTTTTGTTTGACTTGTATGCTTTATCTTTAAGGGTTGCTTGGGTATTATATTGTTGGGATCCTACACCGGATCCGGTTTCCTTTTAGGTAAGTAGCATTAGATCATTGCTAGACGATAACTAAACGGTCAACATGATGGCTACGTTAGCGTGACACTTTGGTTGTCCCGATACTCTTCATTCCCAAGTTGAAGATAGTATTTGGCGTGGTGTCATCAAGCGCTAACTAAACTTTTAGAACCTTAATTGACCCATCTTGACCATTAGAAGGTAGTGAGATGGCGGCTTTGGTGTAGACCGAGGTTGGTTGATTGATGCTACGCTCATTGAGATTAGACTTTTGGGACATTTTCGATCGACCACTTGGCCGTCGTATTGAAATAAGCGCCTGAGAAAGATCGTGATGTGAGATTCCTAGAACCGGTTACTATTATAGGACGGATGAACCAACTCAAACTTTTGGTGGGTAATCACCTATACCTCTTGCAAGCCTTAAACCTAGGCTCATTGTGTGAATTGTTTGTGTGTGCTAAACATGACATCATGACATCATTTGCATTGCATATCATTTCTAACTATTTCAAGGACCTAGGGATTTATCTTTGCTGTTTTGTAGGGATTATGGCTTCTAGAAAGACTATCCGAATCAACTTCATGGGTATCCCTTATCAACTCAAAGAATTGGTTTGAAATTCCGATCATGCTCGGTTCATCAAAAGACATGGTTATCTACTTGATTTGGTTATCTCGGTTTTGAAGAAGATATGATGCATGTCCTATTCCGTTCTTGACCAAACACCATTGCTTTACATTCCATTATCGATTGGTTCCTACCTTGAAGAGTTCTCTAAGCTACTTGGGGTACCTATTCTTGATCAAATGCCATTCACCGGTTTAGAAAAGGTTCCTAAGTACGAAGACATTGCATCAGCCTTACATCTTAAGCGTTCAGATATTGAAGCCAATTGGGAAACAAGAAGCGGAGTTAAGGGTTTACTTTCCAAGTTCTTAATTAAGAAAGCCCGAGAACTCCTCAAAGTTATGAGTTTCCATGCATTTGAAAACATTGTGGCCTTGCTAATTTATGGTTTGGTTCTATTTCCTAACTCGGATCAATTCATAGATGTCAATGCCATCAAATTATTTCTTACCCGCAATCCTGTGCCTACTTTACTTGGAGACATCCTGCATTCTCTCCACACTCGTACTACTAAGCGACAAGGAACTCTCATGTGTTGTATACCGTTACTTTCAAGGTGGTTTATTTCGCACCTTCCTCCATCAGTTTTGAAGAATGAACAAAGGCTGAGATGGTCTCAAAGGTTGATGTCACTCTCTCATTCAGATATCCGTTGGAATCTTTTCTCTCAAAAGGATTTCACGTTCATTGAGCGTTGTGGAGAATTCCCTAATGTACCGCTACTTGGTATAAGGGGAGGTATTACTTACAACCCTTCTCTAGCTCTACGTCAGTTTGGCTTTGCTCGAAGAGATGGTCCACATGATATGCTTCTCCAAGATGTTGTGTTCGACTACAATCACGATCTCCAGAATTACCGACGAAGGTTCATACATGCTTGGGGCATGGTAAAGAAGACCGATACCAAGACTTTGGGGCACCCGAACTCCATTCCTTGGGAACCTTACCTCAAATGGGTGAGAGCTCGAGCTCAAAACCTCATGATGCCATTCGCGCTGTTTACCGAATTATGGAACTTGCTATAGGTGACGTACCTATATCGTTCTATCCCGACATGCCTCGATTTTGAAGACTTGAAGAGATCCCGGATTCACAAGAAGAGGGATACCTTTGAAGCTCGATGTTATGCAAGCAAGAAGAAAGTGTTAGAGTTGACCAAGCTACTTCACGAGGAGCGAAACATCAACGCTACATCGACACCAAGAGGAAGCGCATGGGAGACTTAGAGCTTTAGGATGTTTATGTTTTCTTTTCTGTTTTGAACTATCTCTTGTACTTAAAAGAAAAGAATAATAAAAAGAGTACTAATAAATGTTTGTTCATTGCTTGTCTAACAAATTTAAATCTCTAAGGTCCTTGAAAACATTGCATTGCATTCGCATAAACATTGCATATCATAGCATAACATTGCATCACAGGTACATTGGAGATTGGTTTTCTCATTTGCTCGCTATTTATTTTAGCATAAATGGCTCTTGAATAGATCAAAGATCTTCAAGCTCGAATGCTCGGCCAAGAGATGTTCACCACTTGGTCCAAGGCCAAGAAGATATGAAGAAGCTCATCAACAAGAAGAAGAAGGTTGTTGGTCTCCTCAACATGGGTAGACGCTACAAAGGAGGTCCAAAAGTGGTCAGTCGGATCGAGCTCTCTGAAGGAAGTGTCCATACCGAGGAGTGTGATGAAGATGACCAGCGTGAGCCAAAGAAAGAAGGAGAGGACCGCTCGATTATAGCCAGATCGATGAAGATGACAAGTACAAGCAACTTGAAGACCGTCTGAATCGTGGAAAACGAAGATGTCCGGCTGAATTTTGATGATCCGAGTCTTGTTCACGTGTTGTGATTCCTCCCAAGTTCAAGGTTCCTACTTTTGCTAAGTATGATGGCATGTCTTGCCCTAAGTCGCATTTGAAGTCCTATGTTCAGAAAATCAATCCCCACACTGATGACAAAAAGTTGTGGATGCACTATTTTCAAGAGAGTTTATCCGGAACCCAGTTGGAATGGTACTATCAGCTAGAGAATGACCGTATCCGTACTTGGAGTGACTTGGCTGATGCTTTCTACAGACAATATGAGTACAATGCTGAATTGACACCCACTCGCATGCAATTACAGAGCATGTCTATGGGTCGTGACGAGAAGTTCAAAGAGTATGCTCAGAAATGGAGAGATCTAGAGCGAGTTCACCACCTTGTCCAATAGGGAGTTGGTTGACATGTTTATGGGGACACCGAGGCCCATTCTTCAATCATCGATTGGAAATTCTTCATCCGGATTCACCGAGTGATATTGACAGCGAACGCATTGAAGCGGTATCAAGAGTGGAAGATCCGTGTAGTCATCTTCAAATGCCAAAGAGATCTTTTGGTGGTAAAGAAGCCAATGTATGGTCGAAAAGCCGAGCCAAGAACGACCGTGCTCAATCGTGGGGGCGGTTGATCTCCAACCCTACATCGCAACCTCGAGACAACGCGTAGCGAATGCGCCACGAAGGCGGTTCAAGATCAACATGCCATTGTCGCAAGCCTTGCAACACATGTTGAGCTGATAACCTTGAGGGATCCTCCTCGTAATGTCAACACTTCCTCTCCGGTACAATCCTAATGCAAAGTGTGCTTACCATTCCAATAGCCCGGGCACGACATCGACAATTGTTGGGCTCAAGAACAAAATTCAAGATATGATTGAATCTAAGCAGTTGAGTTTGACCCTCTGAGACTCGAATGTGATCAACGCGCTATGCCTAACCATGACAAGAGTTCCAATCTTTGTTGGTGACGATACTTATGTTTTCAACATAGATGACTTGACCATTCCTCGATGGTGTTAAGAAGAATTTGTTGCAAGATCAATCCGGGATGCCCGAGAATTGTTGGGTGCCCATCCGCTACGATGGTTGTGCTTGGTTGAAAGACGTGTTCGGTGATGGATAACCGTGAGATACTATTTCGAAACCACCGTGGGGTGTGAAGAAATGTCTAAGTTGAAGATTGACAATGCGAAAATGCACTATCTGTGGGATACCTTGGGGCAGTGGTGTATGATTACATGGTGAAGTACACTTCACGAGAGTTACAAGATTCCTATTGAAGATATTAAGGCGACGGATGGCGATTTTCCACGAAGACTATCTTGATGTTAACACGATAAGGATTTCCTCTGCGATCCTGTGCCTAGAGTGGCACCTCTCATTATCACTTCTCCAAGACCGGCCATATTCCTCGACAAAGCTATCCCTTGGAATTATGGAGTGATGTTTACTATCACGCGTCAAGCAAGACCCTCTAACAATTGAAGCTACCATTCGACATTGACAACATCACGGATCAAGTAAGGTGACCCGAACCGGAAGGTATTCTCTCATATCTCTCTCCAAAAGACACCGCGACTCACCGCATTCCGCTATTCAACCCATTCCCAAGCTAGAAAAGAACTCATCTCATCACTGGTGGGAAGTTAAAGGACACCTCCAAAAAGAAATGGAGGAAGATTATCAAGAAGAGTGACTACAATGTTGTGGAGCAGTTGGAGACATCCCAAGATCTCCATGCTTGCTACTGCTCTTATGCTCGAGGCTCATGCTAACGCTGGTGAAGTTTCAAGAATGCTCACGTACCGATACTCGATTTTGAAGTTTGTATTGCTAGCTGGCGCCAACAACGGGCTTCTCCGATCTTGATTTGACGGAAAGAAACACAACAAAGCCTTGCACATCTCTTGAATGCAAGGTACTACCTTATCTCATGTTTTGGTTGATACCGGTTACGCTGAATATCCTTCGAAGCTTTTGATCGACTTGATGTCGAAGGGTTGGTTCGAGACCGTGACATTATTGTGAGAGCTTTTGATGGTTCTAAGCGACGCTTGAGAGCTCACTGCAAAGTCGGTTCCCCTTTGACTCCACTTTCTTTGTCATGGACATCCGTCCAGCCTACTCTTGCCTACTTGGACGCCTGGATACATGGGGCGGCGTACCTCTACCTTACATCGGAGATACCCGGTGAAAGGGAAGGTTGTTACAAGATGTGGTGAAGAAGAATATATGGTCATCATCTACGGTCATTCCGCTATCTCGAGATGGAGAATTCTTCTTGAGACTCTGTCAAGCTTTTGAAACAATACCCGAGTCATGCTGCTGACTCGTGTCACTCCGAAAACGCACTCCGCCTAGAATGGCCTCGCTGAAAGATGCTCAAGCTGCTGTTGAAGAAGGTAGTACTATTTGGGGCCAGCTCCCCGATCCTCCTTTCAAATTTGACAAGACTAGTTTAGGCTTCACCATCAAAGGTCAGAAGATGATACGCCGCGAACGTGCCGACCAACTTCCTTTCCGCATCAGCCAGAGTGGAATCCATGCTATAGAAGACGACGACAACGGCTTCAACATTAGCAAGTGGATCTTCCCAACTCCAGATCATGGGCTCAGCAATTGGAAGACCGAAGACGTCATACCAATCTCCTTTAGTCAGGAGTAATTGCTTTTGTTTTGTTTTGCTTTTCGTATTTCTTTATGTTTTGAACAATAAACTTTGAAAGCCTAGTGCCTTGCCGGGCATCATGGCTCGTTCAAGGGTTATTATCGTTTGTATTTTCATTCAATAAATTCGTTGGACTTTTGCATTCAATTGTTTGTTTTCTTTCTTTTACTTTATCACCCTTCAAAAGCTATGTGTTCTTACACACACCCACGTGATACACCGCAATCACTCGAATCGTTAATAACAACTATACTAGTGCTAAATATGACTTCGATAATCCGATCTACCGTCAAGACGAAAGTGAGGAAGATTGTGAAGTGCCGAGAACTTGCCGACGCCAGCAAGAAGAGCGAGTTATCTGACCACGAAGAGCAAGTTGAGGTTGTGAATTTGGTATCGACGAAGACGAAAAGAGATCAAGATAGGAGCGGGTCTTGAGAAGTGTTAAAGAAAGGTTGGTTCGGATGCTACGAGACTATGTTGAGGTTTTGCTTGGTCATAAGACATGCGGGTTTAGACATTGATATTGTGGTTCACCGATTGCCGACAAAGGAAGGTTTTCCCAAGAAAGGTTCAGATGTCGAGATGAGAAAATCAAAGTCGGTTATGAAGCTTCAACCGTTTCTTGCACCTCTTATCCCGGGTTGCAAATGTGGTACCCGTACCTAAGAAGGATGGCAAGGTACGAATGTGTGTGGATTACAGAGATCTGAACAAAGCAAGTCCGAAAGATGATTTCCCACTTCCTCATATTGATGTTCTGGTTGACAACATCGCTCAGCACAAGGTTTTCTCCTTCATGGATGGTTTCTCCGGTTACAATCAGATCAAAATGGCTCCCGAAGACATGGAGAAGACTAATTTTGTTACACAGTGGGGCACTTTCTGCTACAAGGTTATGCCGTTCGGATGAAGAACGCAGCGCCACTTATCGGCGCTATGGTGACATTGTTTCATGACATGATTCATCACGAGATGAGGTCTACGTTGGCGACATGATAGCTCGATCACGATCAAGAAGAACATCTTGATCATTTGCGAAACTATTTAATGATGAAGTACAACCGAGACTTAATCCCAACAAATGCACCTTTGGAGTCGATCCGAAAACTCCTAGGGTTTGTAGTCGATGGAAGAGGTATTGAGGTTGACCTGCGAAGGTTAAAGCCATTCAAGAGATGCCACTCCGCACCGAGAAGGAAGTCGAGGTTTCGGGCCGATTAAATTACATTGCCGATTCATTACACACCTAATCGCTACTTGTGAGCCAATCTTCAAGTTACTTAAGAAAGATCAAGTAGTGGAATAGAACGACGATTGCCGATCGCTTTTGACAAAATCAAGGAGTACCTGAATCCTCCTATTCGATGCCGCCAAGGAAGACCTCTTATCATGTACTTAATGTTAGAGAACTCAATGGGGTGTGTGTTGGGGCAACATGACGAGTCCGGTCGAAAAGAGCATGCAATATACTACCTTAGCAAAAGTTTACCGATCGAAACAAGATACTCACAGAGAAAACTTGCAACGCTGGCTGGCCGATTAAGACAAGATATGTTGACTCACACTACCTTGTTGATTTCAAGATGGATCCGATAAAATAAATCTTTGAGAAACCAACTCTCTCCGAAGAATAGCAAGATGGCAAATGATCTTGACCGAATATGACATCCAAGACACTTCGAAGCGATCAAAGGAAGTGTGGTAGCCGATCATTTGGCTCATCGCCGTAGATGACTATCGATCTATGCGTTAATTTCAGACGAAGATGTTTTGCAAGTTACTGATTGTGAAGAACCGTGCCCGACGAAGGACTCGAACAAGGATCCCGATGGACTATGGTCTTTGATGGAGCCTCAAACGCACTTGACAATGGCATTGGCGCCATCATTACATCCCGCAGCGACACACGCCTTTCACCGCCAGATTATGTTTCAACACGAACAACATGGCGAATCTGAAGCGTGCATCATGGGTCTTAAAGTCGCTATTGACTTAAGAATCAAGTTCTTACAAGTGTATGGAGACTCACTTTAGTGATCGGTCAGTTAAAGGCGAGGGACACGAAGCATCCGAATCTCATTCCCGAGCATGTTCGAGTTTGATCCCTACTGAAGAGATTACTTTTGATCATATTCCGCGAGAAGAGAATCGGTTAGCGACGCGATGGCTACTATGTCGCCTATGTTCAAGGTTAGATGGGACAACGAGGCTCCCCGGATCATCATTGAGAAGTTTGACGAACCGGGTATTGTTGTGAGCTTGACGCAAGAGAAACCTTGGTACTATGACGTGAAGAGGTATCTTGAGACTCGGGAATATCCAGGCATCCATTAATGATAAGAAGTTCATGAGAAGATTCGCTTCAAATTCTTCCTCAAAGAACGACATCTTATACAAGCGCAACCACGACTTGTGCTTACTCCTGTGGTAGACGGAAAACGCAATACGTATCATGGAAGAGTTACGAAGGCGCATTTGGTACTCACTCCGGTGGACACACCATGGCTAAGAAGATTTTGAGAACAGGTTACTATTAGTCCACCATGGAAGCGATTGTCACCGCTTATGCTCGATCTTGTCACAAGTGCGGATATATGCCGACAAAGTGCACGTACCTCCAATACCTCTGAATGTTTTAACTTCTCCTTGGCCTTTGCAATGTGGGGCATTGACATGATTGGAGAAATCAAGCCCACGGCTTCCAATGGACATCGTTCATCCTTGTGGCAATTGACTATTTCACCAAGTGGGTAGAAGCACTCGTATGCATCATTACCAAGAATGTTGTGGCTCGATTCATCAAACATAATCTTATCCGCGGTATGGCATTCCTAAAGGATTATCACGATAACGACTCAATCTTAACAACAAGATGATCACCGAACTACGCACGCTCAAGATCAAGCATCACAATTCTTCTCCAGTCGGCCTAAGATGAATGGCGCGATGGAGCCGCCAACAAGAACATTAAGAAGATTATCTGAGATGATGTGACTTACAAAGATTGGCATGAGATGTTACCATTTGCTCTTCATGGTTATCGCGCCAAAGACGAACATCAATAGGGGCAACCCTTCTCTCAGTATCTGATATGGGCCGTCTTACCCATCGAGGTTCGGATACCCTCAACCGAGTCCTCCGGAGGCGAGTTAGCGAAGACGATTGGGTCGAACTCGCCTCGACCGATTAACTTGATCGATGAGAAATGACTCGCGTCCATCCGCCATGGGCGGATCTATCGAAACGAATGATCGGAGCATTTAACAAGAAGGTCAAGCAAAGTCTACCAAGTTGGTGATCTAGTAGTCAGCGCATCATTCTTCCACAAGGTGATCCTGGGGAAAATGGACTCCCACCTACGAGGGACCATTTGTAGTCAAGGCGGTGTTTTCGAGCTATGATACTTAGCACCATGGACGGTGAAGACTTCCACACCCGTGAACGCAGACATAGTCAAAAATACTACGCATAAAAGAGACCCGCTAGGTCGGTAGCCTAGGCAAAATAAGGGCATCTGGCGAACCAAAAGGTTCGGCAAAAGTTAAGGATATATACAAACATGTACACCCGGCAAGTCGAAAACACGAAAAGGCGGCTTGGGCAAGAAAGGGTATCCCGGTAGTGAAAACCGAAAGGCGGTCTAGGCAAAGTTAGGGATTTAAGCGACTATGTCTCTTCCGGATCATCCGCTTTGACTACTATCGGCATTTAAAGTTCAAATGGCGAAGATCATTCACTCACTTTCTCGTGACAAGGAGATGAGATAGTCGAAATATATGAGTACTAGCATAGTTGGAACTTAACGAGATTGTTTCCATAGCTTTTACCCTTGTCTTGTGTACAAACTACTCATACGCCACCTTTCAAATAAACATAAAATTCTTTCTCTTTACAATTTTTCTTGTTGTTATTTGCAATAAGTCCAACGTTTGCTTTGAATGACTATCGCATTTGACAATAAGAATCTAATCACAAACATCGAAAAGTGAACATACAAAGTACTTACTACAAGCTCCGTGAATTGAGATGACGATGAAAGTCACCAAAACATTCCCCACGAGCATGATCCCACAAGGTGTCACCACAACACAACTTCTCCAAGAGTAAAAGGAATCCACGAGGCAATCCCACGACTAAGCCATGTTATCGGTCTCCAAGCGGTAACACCTCACCCCATCAAGGTATTTATCCCCGGTATCTCTCATCCGTCCCTTTTCCCCAACAAGTGATTCGGACCCAAAACTTGGTCGATAATGCATCGGAGGAACCTACATCTTCATTCCCACCAAAGATTACAACGGGATCCCGACTCTTCCAGCCGGTCTCGGCAACTATCAAATGCTCTCCATGAGATACGCACTCGAATCCCAGTGGGCGCTTCCCAAACTCCTCGGGTCTATATATGAGATCCCAACAACGAGCTTCTCAAATCTCCTTCCTCAACAATGTCTAGGCCAAGACTTGGTCGGATAGTGCATCGGAGGAATCCAGGATATCTTTCTTTTCCTTCAAAAGCGGGGTTCTCACCTACTCAATTCCCCAAGCAGGGGTCAGAAATCCTCAAACAGAATATCCACATCTTCTTCAAGATGGATATGTTTTGAAATACCACAACATCTATCATTCATACATTACTCATAAAGTCATAATTCATGCATATGTCATTCATATACACATCATGCATCATACTTTGCATAAAACTAACCAATATTCTATCAAAGTTCCTCTTGTTTTCTCCAAAGCAGTAATGATCCTCCAGCCAAGCAGTCCGATTAAGCCCGAATCGACGGAAAACTATCGAAAGACCGCCTTGGTTGTCCTCCGACGTCCGAGGGATTAAGCCCGAATCGACGGAAAACTATCTAAAGACCGCCTTTGGTTGTCCTCCGATGGTAGTCCAGGATCAAGCCCCGAACCGACGGGAAAACTATCCGAAAGACTACCTCTGGTTATCCTCCGATAACAGGCAATGGATCAACACCCGATGCACAACAGGGAAGCTATCCACATTTTTGCCAACTACTATCTCCCTCGAGTAATCGGCAATTTATTCGATCCTTATTATCAACGGCAACTATAAAGTCTAACGTCACTTCGATTGCCTTGGATGGCATCTTAAGCCCATCTCCGACTACCATCAACGATGCTTCACTTTCGAGATCTGCATATAAGATTAAAAATCAATCTGAACCAACAACTTCATTAAAAAGGTGAACGACGAAGTCTAACGTATGACTTCTTCTAGATGGCATCTTAAGCCCATCTCCTCTCCTTTCGAACGTCTATAGAGCCTAATCACGGCTCACTCCCCATCGATCTTCCGGATGGCATCTTAAGCCCATCTCTCAATTCTCCTATCGACATTCTCGAGTCTAGCGTCGACTCATCTTTCGAAGTATCCGGCTTCTCCAATGGCATCGTAAGCCCATTCCATCATCCACCAACAGGGTGCAAATTTTCGGGTGTACTCGGTGTTCAATCATCTTCACCTCAGTCACGAAAGACAAGCGTGTCAATCTAACCCTCCAGTACAAGAAGATTGAGCAGGGCAGTATCATACCCAAAATTGCCCTCCATCTACTCAAGAGATTTCATACATTTATGCTCAAGGATTCCTCGAGAGTTGATCGGACAAACTCTCTCTAGACAATCAACCCAAACTAGGGTTTGGTATTTCTCAAGTCAAGATGAACTTCCAACATCTCCAATGGCCTTCATGCCTCTTCATATGCTTCAAATATTCTCCATGTCAAGTTTCAAGCTTCCGAGTCAAGTTTCCTCGACAATTGCTCGGATGGTTGAAAATCGGTTGTATTGAACAAAAAGTCAATGGTCAACATACGATCAAACTTCATAATTTTGGTCAACATCCTCATTTTGAAGTTACATTCATCATTTGATCAAGGGTTGATCATGATTCATCAAGAAAACTCAAGATTTGCTCAAAGTCAAACTTTCTAAATTAGGGTTTCTAGGTGAAAAGTCAATGAACTTTGGTGATCATAACTTTCTCATACTTTCTCGAAAATTTTTCCACCACCTCTTGTTTTGAAGGAAATTCAATTCTCTACAACTTCATGTCTCACAAGAATGTCCAAAATGCTTCATTTGAGAGGTATAGCTCAAAACATTCTGGTCATTTTCAAAGTCAACAAAAAGTCAACTTTTGTTTTGAAGATATATTGAGCATGGTAACTCAATTGAGATGAGACAAAAGGTTGGTTAGAGGACTCTTAGAGCTTTCCAAAAAGTCCAAGAACACTCAAAATTTGGAAAATTGAGCAAGTTACACCACTCCCAAGTTGGGCAATTTTGAAAGGATGCACAAAGAGAAATACTCCTAAAATCAAATCTTTTGCAAATGGGCTTGTTTTCTCTTCATCCAAACTTATTCCTCATACAATTAGAATATCCAAGCCCAATGCCACGAATTTTGATTTATTTTTCTATTTAATTTGTAATTTATTCATTTAAATGCAAATTAAATTTAAAAATAAATTATAAAATCAAAATTAATTGAAAGATTGATTTTATTCTTTCCTTAAGACCCAAGCAATCCATTAAAAGCCAACAATTTCGAAATTGGATCAAAAAAGGCAAGATTGGATTGGAATTGAGCAAATTTTGAAAATTTGATTTTCATGAAAAATCAAATTTGATTATCATTGAATGGTGATTGATTCTTGCCAACTATGATCCCAAATCCATCCAACATATATATATGCATACCAATCACAAGAGACGAAAAAATTGCCTTGAAACCTATTCTCAAATGAAAAAGCATGTTCTTGAAGCTATTGGCAATCCTAGTTCCAGCCATCCACAACCGATTTGGAGGTGTCCATTGCCTTCCTTGAGGTCTTTAGAGTCGATCCAGACTCTTATATCATTCAAAAACATCAAGAATTCATCAAACACGATTTCGGTTTGTCAAGTTTCATTCAAAATCGATTTTCATCATTCATGCATTATTAATGCTGTTTGATTGTTTGTTCATGTTAGAATCAAGTTTGCAAGCGATGCAGGTAAGCCAATCGTGTTTCCATGGCACGATCGTGATATACCATAGCTAGGGTTCCTGAGCTCGATTTAGGGCTTGGCTTATTAGGAAAAATTGGACCACGGGACTAGTACCAATGCATTCGGAATGATGTCGGGAGTCGAACCATGGTGTTGGAATTCATTTATATTATGTTTGCTGATTTTTGATTAGCGAGAGGTTGTAGCGTGAACAATGGCGGGCGATTTTAAAAATTCAAATCGAGGAAGATGAAGTTTGGCGCAGAGGCGAGGCCATGGCGTGCTTTTGTCGTCCAGTTCCATTTCATTGACAGCAGCGTGCGTTCGGATCAGTGGCAAAGCGTGGGCTTGTGAGAGGAATGTCTCGGTTCGATCCACAGCCATGACATTTCTTTTACAAGTTTACAAATCTCATATTTTCTCATATTTTTATGTTTTAATATTTTGCATCTATTTTAATTTCTTTTCATAATTTTTATTCTGCATTAAAAAATTACCAAAAAATATTTTATTTTCACATTTATATTCTGAAAATCTTTATTTAATTTAATAAATTAAAAAAACATATTTTTGCATGCATATTTATTTTTATTTATAATTTTGCATTTAAATCATTGTAAATTCATTTTTAATTATTAAATTGCATCTAAAAAATCCCAAAAAATTATTTTAGTATATTTATTTTATTTCCAGCATATATTAATTTCCTCATATAAAAATTTGCATTTTTCAACATTTCTTATTTGATTTCATCATATTTTCGATTTCTTATTCTTTCTACAGGTTGCTCCGATTCGGACGTTCTCTTTTATCGTTTTATTTTTTTCAATAATGTAACTGTATATGGAATGTAATAGTTTAATTAGGGCCTTTATTTTCCGCATTTTAAATTATGTATCTGCCCCAAAGCCTTGTAATAGCGTAGGATTTACCTTTCCGCACTTTACATTCCATTTTATTCCGCACCCTTATAAATTGCTAGTAATTAGGCGTGTATGGCAAGACTAAAATTGAACATAGCCCTAATCTTCAAGATAACATATTGCGAATTCAACACACTTCTTTCACACACCCCTTAGGGTAATTCTCTCGATGCCTTCGATCCAAAATGGTCATGTCCCTCGAGCGTAGAGGTATTCTAGCTGCCTTCCAAACAAATCATTATAGTCCCCGATACAAAGATCATAAGACCCACGATGTCGCCTCCGAATACATGATCTTGACCCTCGATTGTCGCCTACGAAAATGATGATAGTCCCTTGAATGTGCTAGGATATTTCCTAGTTGCCTTCTATGACCATCCGATGTCCCTCGAATGTCCGCTTACATCCAACGAATGGAGCTACCTACTAACTAATGGTATGGCTGGCTATTCTAAAGGAACGTAGAAAGCGACCAATTAAAGTGGGTAATAAGTCTTTTAGTTGCTCGCTCATCAAATACTTTTCACCACACACTTTTCAAAGTTCAAATTCTTTTCAAAACAAAAACATTTCCGAACACTTTGTATACACTCCTACATGAGTCATTACAAAGTCAAAGCGAAATGCCTTTTTCAAAACATCTTTGTCAAACACACGAAAGCAATTTTAAAAGTGATCTAGAGCAACTAAGAGCCGTAGATAACTACGGATGGAAAGGGGTGCTAATACCTTCCCTTTTCATAACCATTCTCCGAACTCGAGAATCTAACCAAGGTCTTTTACATTACTTTTACCTTCCCTTAATTGGATAAAAATAAAAGTCGGTGGCGACTCTTGCTATCCGCACATTTGGATACAAAAATCCTACAAAAGTCGAGTTCAAGTATTACACCACGCGTCGCGTTTGGGAGAAGTCAAGGCCCACTCGGTGGTGGGGTCCTCGTTGGATGAGGAGCGAATCGGAAAGGCTCCGTTGTGCCACGCTTACCTCGTCTTGGGTCGACAAGTCGCCGACCGCGAAGCCTAGCTCGTGTCTTCTCCGTGACGTTAAACCTCAAACACGGAAATAAGGAAAATCAAAGCAAAGAAAGACTATCCCCTAATTACGACCCTCACGAGTTTGATGGTGCCCTTAGTTTGAGCGGCTTTCATCGTGTGAGTTTGAAAGAAGAACAAAAGCGCCTAGCCATGGCACGTAATGATTACGGCGTTAAACCTCCCATGTATCGTCAAAGCATGTTCTAATGGATTCCACGATCTCAAACAAACACACCAAAGCAGATTAAAGATGCATGGATTTCAAAATTGAAATTGTGAAAAATGCAAGCCGGTGAGAGTTGGCAAGCGATGCTGGCGATTACAGGCACGAGTAAAGGTTGCTTTTGATTCTTTAGGAACCTCTAGGAGATGTTTGGATGGTGGAAGAAGTGAGAGAAATGGAAATTGAAATTAATTTCAAAAGTTTGTGAGAATTTTGGCAAAATAAGGACTCTTTCTTGGGCTAGGAGTTTACATTGGCTTCTTTGGCTATGATACTTGGTATTTATAGAGAGGATTTGGAGAGAAAAAGGTGAAAAAGATTTGATTTGGAGCATTCAATTTTTTCAAATAAAATCAATTTTCTTGAAAAATTTGATTTCCTCTTCAATTCATGATCATGCCGAATTTGGCAAAGTCTTGGGCTATCTTGGACTTGAGGAAGATATAAAATCGACCACTTTTGGAAAAATATCATTTTCATATTTTATATAATTTAATTTTGAATTAAATGTTCTAAAATTCAAAAATAAATTAATAAAATGAAAATTGCCATATTAAGCATTTATGGGTCAAGAATAATGTTATGAACAAGTTTGGATCAAAGATTTTAGGCCCGTTTGGAAAATTTTGCATTTTGACCAAAATGTCCTTTGTCTGATTGTCCAAAATTGCCAACTTAATAATGTATCTTGCTCAATTTTCCACATTTTTGAGTGGTCTTGGACTTTTGAAAATCTCTAAGAGTCCTCTAACCAACCTTTTGGTCTCATCTCAATTGGGTTTCCATTACTTTCGATATATCTTGAAAACAAAAAGTTGACTCTTTGTTGACTTTGAAAATGACACTAATGTTTTGAGCCATGCCTCTCAAATGAAGCATTTTTGGACATTCTTGTGAGACATGAAGTTGTAGAAATTGAATTTCCTTTAAAAACAAGAGGTGGTGTAAAATTTCTGAAAGTATGAA